>CM043015.1:18848977-18896488 GCA_023690525.1 Holotrichia oblita
TATGAAAGTAACAATTTCGGGAATAATATTGAGTCACTAAAAACCAAAATTAGACAATGTGTCGCGGACATTCCGTTACAAGAAATAAGAAATTGCTACAAGGAGTTCGAAAGACGGGTGGAATTATGCGTAAACGTGGGTGGAATGACATTTGAATAGCATTTTAGTATTTAATATCATGTAGATACTGTGCTACCTATTGCCTAAATGTTTTCAACTAATTTTGATTTCAAATTTTGCATTTAGAAGTTATTTTTTAAGTATAAACAACTTTTTGTTATAATGTTTTTCTGTTACATCAAGCATGAATGTACTTCACTCTTGAACCGTTTTCTTATATTCTTAATTTATGAACACCCTGTAGATCATAGCTCAAATTTATTTGCTGCAAAAGTGGCTATTTCGACAAGCAAAACTTTTTATTAAGAATAACTTTTCTACGTAAAATAAAAAATAAAAAAAATTTTCCTCTCCGGGCAGTAATCGGGGGACACACTGTATATTGCATTAAAATAAATATATAATAACTGTATTTTGCTTAATTTAAACTATTAAGTACATTAATGTTGCAATGTTCTGGTAAACCAAATTTTTTGATAATCCGGATAACTTGTGCATTAATTAATCCGGATTATCCGTCTTGTACCTATAATAAAAACAATCACATTTCGTGGAAAGCAAAATATTCCTCTGCGGGGGCATAGAGATGATGGGAGTCTATTAGAAAACGAAAATAATAGTGAAAGTATAGTGAGTAATGAGGGAAACTTGAGAGCTCTTCTAAGATTTAGAATTAACGGTGGAGACTTGCAACTAAAACATCACCTTAAGAGCACCAAAGCGAACGCCACTTACATAAGTAAAACAACGTGTAACGAACTTATTTCATGCTGTAAAACAGTGATGTTATCGAGAATACTGGAGGAAATCAAAGATTCTCATTATTACAGCATCATTTTCGATGAGACTGCGAACATAGCGCACATCGCCCAACTGAGTTTAGCTGCAAGATATGTTGACGGTGACGGCAAATTACACGAAAGATTTTTTGAAACATTGACGATGAACCTCAAGAGAGTCAAGAGCGTAGCATTACTGGTGAAGTTTTGGGTACTACGATTCTAAGGAGAATGGAAAGCCTTTCTTTGTCACTGGAGAACTGTGTGGGTATAGGCTGTGATAGTTGCTGAGTTAATATGTCCGAAGGAAAGGAGTTGTAGCTACAATAAAAAGAAAGCTATCAACGCGCAGTAGCACCGTGTCGAAGTCATCAGCTCAACCTCGCTAATCTCGCAGTTTTAAAGTTACAAGTGTGAGAAACTTGGTACTATTGAAAAAGTAGTATCGTTCTTTAGAGCGTCTAGTAAGCGGTTCACAACATTGAAGAGTCACCTAAAACACTCGCTGCAGTCACATTGTCAAACGAGATGGGTAGAGCGACATGATGCTGTTATTCAATTCGCAGCTGATCTCGGAATAGTTCGCAAAGTTCTTAAAGAAATACAGTGTTGGAGGGATAGAACAACGGCTGCCAAAGTCAATAGTTTCCTTCGAGCTCCCCTAATTGCGAGTTTATTATTACGCTGTTTACACTGAGTAACATTATGAGCATAACAGGTCCAGTCAGCAAAATCTTACAAGTCCCTGAATTGGACGTCGCGATGGCAAAAGCAAAATTAGATTCGACGCTCAAGGTGTACGACGGCATGAGAGCTAATGCTGATAGCCACTTTGCTCGTATTGTTGAAGAGGCGAAGGGGTTATGGAAAAATTAGACATGGAGATGAGTGTTTCTCGTCTTACAGGCAGACAAAGATCATTATGATCATCATAATGATGCTGTGACATATTGGAAAAGAACTATTTTTTATTCCAACACTAGACCATGTTACGACTGACATGAGTGAACGTTTTGCTGAAGAAAATATTTATCATTTAAAATTCAACATACTTTTGCCCTCACAACTACTGAAACACGTCGGTAATGATCTCACCCTTTGTGATTAAAAGGAGACTGATGGAGAGATTCTTCAATACAAGCAAACGAGCATAAACGCCCTTAGTGATCGCGATTCTATTATGCAAGCGTGCATAGTTTTTCAACATTGCGGCGTACAAAGACATGGCTGAGGTCGATAATGAAGGAGGATCGACTTAATGGCTTAGCTCTGTTGAACACTCAACCTGACATTGATTGTCCTATTGATTATGTAATTAAGCAATTTGCTAGGAAGAATAGACGCATAGAATTCATCATTTAAGAAGGAGAGCCACAATTGTAACTTTTTTATATCATAAGATGGCCTTGAATAATAATAATAATAATAATAATAATAATAATAATAATAATATCTTTATTGACACATCATCGTACACTAAAAAAAAGAAATAGAGAAATGATTACAATCTACAACATAAGCATATAATACTATATTATAGTTTTCATATAGAATACATAAACACGTATACATATACGATGACATTCAAAAGGATCATCATCAGGTGAAATCCTGTTCTTCCTGATGATCCTAGGTTTTAGTAAATAACAAAAAAGGCATTAAAATTAAAATTAAATGACAGCTTAATAACGAGAATGCTCACCAACAACTCGCAAAAGAAAAAAAGAAAATCGAAGAAAAAAAAAAGTCAAGAAAAACTCAGCCGTGACATAGAAGGCATGTATTAAGACGACTTTACTCGCTGCTCGGACATCAGGATCGCAGTGACAGCCCGCTTAAATGTATGAAAAGATAATGATTTGGTCTGAAGAGACAGGTGGTTCCATATATTTGCACAAACATACTTAAAGCCTCTTTTAAACTGCTGAGTAGAGTGACAAGGAACATCAATGAGATCCCTTCTGCGAATATTGATATTGTGCACATCAGTTCGAAATTTAATTTTCTCGACTAAATATGGTGGCGTACCAGAATTTAGAATTTTATACAAAAAGCAAGAAAAGTGTAACTGTCTTCGTCTTGACATATTTAACCAATTTGCTTCAATGAGTTTATGTGAAATTCTATGACCCCTTCTAATACCAAATATAAATCTAAGACATGAGTTTTGTAAAACCTGAATTCTATGCATGTCAAGTTGGTCTAAGCATGTATTATAAATTATATCACAAAAATTGAAATGAGAAAGAACCAAACTGTCACACAAGGTTTTTTTTATAGATGTATTGAGCAAATGTCTGTGAGAATATAGCAGCTTCAAATTGAAATAAGCTTTTCTAATACACATGCTTATATGACCTTTAAATTTTAATTTATTGTCCATTACCAAACCTAGATTTTTCACCTCCTTATGGCACTTCAGTTGTACATTGTTAATATGAAGAACGAAGTTTTCCGTAACCGGTGGCTTACTTCTAGGACCAGAAAACATTATAAATTTGGATTTATTCTCGTTAATATCAAGGAAATGTTGTTTAGCAGTAATAAAAAGATTGTTCAGATCTACGTTTAAACTTTCAATAGCCGTCGCGGCATCCCCAATATGAAATGATTTATATACCTGAGTGTCATCTGCATACAAGTGGAAAGAGCATGAGAACCTGTGAAAGAAAAATAAATGGAAAGTGTAAATTGAAACAAGCAATGGGCCCAGTATGGATCCCTGTGGCACTCCGGATTTTATTGATTTAACATCAGAAGATAAATTGTTGACAAGGACCTGCTGGCCTCTGTTATGTAAATAGTTATAGAAAAATAGTACCGCATTGGGACTTAAACCAATATAATGGAGAATGGATAATAGTAAAGTATGATTAAGTCTATCAAATGCTTTCGAGAAATCTAGCAATACTAGAGCAGTCACCATGCCAGAATCAGCTGCCGTAATAATATCATCAGTAATTTTACATAGTGCAGTTTCACAACTAAACCCTGATCTGAATCCAGACTGCACACCTGGAAGTATAAGAAAATTAGAGATATGAGCACGTAGCTGTTTTTCCACTATCCTTTCCAACACCTTCGACAAAACTGGCAATATACTAATAGGGCGCAAATCCGATAGAGCATCAGGGGAGCCTTTCTTGGGGATCGGGACTACACGTGCATTCTTCCACAATGAAGGAAATGAACCATTGCACAAGCAAAAGTTAAATATGTGAGTTAAAATAGGAGTAATAGTAGGACAACAAAGGGTTATCATTCTTAAAGATATACCGTCAGTGCCACAGGAATTTGAAGACATTTTATGAATAATATCATTTACCTCAGAATCAGAAGTTTCTTTAAAGTTAAAAATACCTACACCTGGTCTTTGATTGTTTTCGTAAAAATTTAGTAATGTTTGATCCAACTGAGAAGCTGAACTAGAACTGGAAGTAAAATATTCATTTAATTCATTAGGATTCGTTAAATGATTGGGAATAACAACAGGATCCCTATTATATATATTAAGATTGCGCAACTCATTCCACAAAGTTTTTTTGTTGGAGAAGAGCAATTTATGTTCGAGATAAGCTTTTTTCACGTTCAATAGCAGAAGAAGTGAAGTTCCGTAGAGCCTTATATTCGTCCCAACTAGACGGTAACTTATTACGTTTAAATTTATTTAAAGCTTTATCTCTTAGTGACATTAATAATTTAATATTATCCGTTAACCATGGTGCAGGAGGGCGCGTAAACCTCATTCTTATGAAGGGAGCATGTATATCAAACAAGGCCACAATGTGTTCATTGAACAGGAAACTTTATCATCTATTGTTTCCAATAAAAAAATATTATACCAAGGTGTGATATTTAAATGATACAGAAAGCAATCATAATCAAATTGACGAAAATTACGAAAGACACGGTCAGCATGAAGGTTCACCTTCTTATTAAATTCAATACTGCACTCAACCAAGCAATGATCTGACAGAGTGTGAACATCAATCACATTACATGCAGTTACCCTAAAATTATTAGAAACAATAATCACATCGATGAGAGTCGCAGAGTCGCGTACAATACGTGTGGGCGCATCGACAATCTGCTGCATATCTAATGAGTGCAAAATGGACATAAAATTAAGAGAATTATGACTGTTATCAAGTAAATTAATATTACAGTCTCCGACACAAATAACGCCATCGTAGGCCACTCCAACATCCGTCAGGATCTCATTAAGTGTATTCAAAAATTCTGAAATTTGTGAGCTGGGTGAACGATAAACCACTCAATAACCGATAACCTCGATAACCACCACAATATATTATAATTCTCTTAAATAAAACTTTCTTAAACTTTACATGTCACTTGATTTTTTTACGATAAAAGTAAGGTATCTTAGCTCAAGATAACTTTAGCGCTCCCTCCTTGAGTTTTTTCTGTATCTGCCACTGGTCTTGAATTAATTGCGCTCTTAATTAGTCTCTCATCCTCCATATTCACCGTACCTAGCCCCCAACGACTTTTTCCTATTCCCAAACCTGAAAAACTCGCTGGCAGGGAAGAGATTTGCCTCAAATGAGGAGGTCATGGCCGCTATAGATGATTATTTTGCAGAACTCGAAACATCCTGCTTTTCCAAAGAGACTGGAGGATCGTTTGAAAACGTGTATTGATCTTCGAGGAGTCTTCGAGGAGACTATATCGAAAAATAAAAAACACACCAATACCGTGTTTTTCTTGTCGATTCTGGAAATATTTTAACAGTTTAAATTGGCTGATAATGTCAAAAAATTAATACGTCTGTAACGAACAATTAAAATATAAACATAAATTTGAAGGAACAATTTCCAAATTGAATACCTATCAACTCAAAACTTGCTACGTCAGTTACTGAACCCCGTGTAATGTCAATTATTTTCAAATTATTAGCATCTCAACAAATAAAGCCATCAAATTAGTCGTCATTCTAAAGCAGTCAATTTTCAATATAACAAACCAGCTTTATTGTACTTATCCTACAGCATTTTACACTTATCCATGCTTCGAAAAATATGCAAGACTATTAATTCAAGCCGCATTAATTGAATTTAGATATAATAGGAAACTTACCATTCTCTTTATCCTTATCGAATGTTCTTTCTAATATAATTCGCCTTTCTTGAAGGGCTCTGCTAGGTATCAGGCCAGCTCGCATGTTCCTGTCGCCTTCTTTCCGAGCTTGCCACCTAAATTCATCGAAATTAATTAAATCATTTCTGAAAAAATCAACTAAATAAAAAACCAACCAATAAGCATCATCCTGAGATACGATATGGAGGACTTCTCCCTTGCAAAAATCCAAACCGGCTTCTTTACACGGGATGTAAGGATCGGAAATTGCGGCGTAATCGAAATGAGCACGAACTCTGACTCTGCTTTCCCGAATTGTGCTTTTCCCGTTCGCTGGTACCAATTTAAACGTGATAGTTCCTTCGGAATTTTGCTGAAAGCCGCATTTAAAATAGAAAAATCCAAAAAAAAAGAAACTCTTATTACTCACTAATATGCTAAGGACATCAGCTGGTGTTTTGCCTTCAACGTTTATCCCGTTCACTTCAACAACTTCATCACCGACATGGATAAGCCCAGATCTATCGGCGGCACCACCATGCATCACTCGAGCGATAACGATCTTTCCACTGGTTTCCTCCGTTTTTATCGTAGCCCCCTTTAATTTAAAAATAAAGAAAAAAAGATACGAAAAATATATTTGAATGAACGGTGAGTATATTTTATATACAGTAATCAAATGTATTGAATATATGATTATATAAAAAAGGACTTATTTACACATAATATAGCAGAGGTGTACAGGTGTGTGGAAGGTGAAAATAATAAGAATATAATAAAACAGAAAATACTAGTGCTATATTGGAGAATATAAACTATACAAGTAAAGAAAAGATGCATTACTTCATACTTCATATCTGTACGTACTTTGTTCAATCAATATACACCAAGGGGTCTACCAATAGGAGTGATAGAACTTTCGACGGTCATAGGTGCACAGTGTTAACTGTCATAACGCAAATCAAACGTCAATTGTGCTTAGTATACTCTGACATTTCACGATGAATAGATTAACTAAAGAGCAACGTATAGTTATCGTACAAAGGTACTACGAAAATGCGCGATCGGTTAGAGCTTGTTATCGTGCTCTTCGAGAAGATTTTGGCCAACGTGGACGGCCTTCCGAGCTCGCTATCAGACGCATAATTGATAAGTTCGAACAGGATTACACTCTCCTGGATAGTAAGCCACCGACACGACAAAGAAATGCAAGGAGTGCTGAAAATATCGCTGCAGTAAGGGAAAGCGTGAATGCGAATGCTAATGTGCCCGTTGTGCGCCGTTCTCAGCAATTGGGCTTGTCACCGATGTCAACGTGGCGCATTTTGAAGAAAGATTTGGGCCTACATCCGTATAAGTTGATTCTAACCCAAGAATTGATACCTGCCGATCATGGTTTGCGGAGAACGTTTACCGATTGGGCGCTGTTGCAGCTAGAAGAAAATGCCGATTTTGATAAACAAATAATCTTTTCAGATGAGGCACATTTTTGGCTTAATGGTGTTGTCCATAAGCAAAATTGCTGGTGTGAGAACAATCCCCAGCAACTAGTCGAGAGGCCATTACACCCTATGAAAGTTACTGTATGGTGTGGTTTGCATGCCGGCGGAATTATCGGTCCCTACTTTTTTGAGGACGCAGATGGGCATACTGTAACAGTCAATGCAGAGCGCTATCACGACATGATAATAAACTTTCTTTGGCCTATAATTGCTACTGAAGACCTGGAACAGAAGTGGTTTCAACAGGATGGCGCAACATCGCACACTGCCCGAGCGACAATGAATTTATTGAGAGAACGTTTTGAGGAGCGGATAATTTCGCGACATGGTCCTATCAACTGGCCGCGAAGGTCGTGCGATCTTACGCCGCTGGACTTTTTTCTTTGAGGATATGTAAAGTCATTGGTGCACACTAACAATCCTCAAACCTGCGATGACTTAAAAGTCAACATCACCCGAGTTATTCGCGAAATTCAGCCCAACTTGGAAAAAGTGATTGAAAATTGGGGTAGTCGTCTAAACGTCTGTCGCCGCAGCCGAGGTGGCCATCTTAATGACGTCTTATTTAAAACATAATGTTATATAATATATTACAAAATAAAACATAATTCATAGAAACATATCAATTCGTTTTCATTTTATACCAAGTTAAAGTTATATCATTCTTATTGGTAGACCCTGTATAAAGTGAACAATAATAATAATAATATAATCATAACAAGAAGAAGCTTTCTATAGTTTTGTGGGTGAGATACTTACGACGATTGGCTCAGCACTTTGAGCGCCAGACTTTGAAAGCAAAGAAAAAATGGTGTAAAAACACTAATTCTATGTTGGTCTAATCATAAAAAATACAACATGTTCAAGAAGCTATGCAATAAATATGAAGCTTTAGTTCTGGCGATTTTGCACTAAATTTTATCGTTCTTTGTGCTCTCTAGTTACTACAACTCTTCAATTGGATACATTTATTACAACGAATCTGCAACGCCTCTAGACCTTTCAAAAAGACATTTTTTTCTTGCTTCGTAAACCAGGCCTCTAGAAGCTTCCTCAAGCACCTCTTAATCGGAAGAAAACTTACGACCTTTACGAACTTTTTTTCAGTTGAGGAAAGCCATGATAGTCGGACGAAGCCAGATCTGGTGAATAAAGGGGCTGTTCTAACCCTAAATCACAAATTGTTTACATGGCAACGTGTGTATGTCCTTCAAAAACAAAACTCTTGAAGAAATTTCTGAACACGAAACTTCTTAGGCCTTAGAGAACCACAGTGTCTCCATTCCATGGATTGTTGCTTTGTTACTGAGTCGTCGAAATGTATCCAAATTTCATCCATAGTAATAATACGGCTTAAGAAGTCTGCATCATTTTCAAACCGAGCACTGATCAAACGTGATGCTTTCTCCCTTGCACGCTTCTGGTCACCATTCATACATTTGGGGATCAATGTCCAAATTGACGTGAAATACAAGATGATTCTCAATATATGCGACAAACTTTAAGAGCTGATTCCTGAGGTTATTTTGATCATAAAAGTTCATATGAGCATATCTCCAAAACGGGTTGGTTTTAAAGTTGTTGAATGTTGACTATGACTAACACGATACAATATTACAGTTGGTTCTGCAAAGACAATTTTGTCATTTAAATATTTGTCAATAGTTTTCAGAGTATTATCATTCAGATTATTTCCAGTTTCTGTTTTCTAAAATCAATTACACGAATGCTGAGATGTGTTCTAGGCATTTCGTTTACGGTCTTGGAAAATGGAATGGAAATTCGCGTACTGATAGACGTCTTTATGAAGAACAATACCCGAACCGCATCATTCAATATTTGCCCGTCTTCACCAACATCTAAGTGAAACGGGAAGTTTTAAAAAACAGACGACTGATAACGAGCACCCATCTACAGTGAGAACTCCACAAGTTGAAAAAATGGTACTAAATGAAATTGAGGAACATCCTACTACAAATACCAGAAAAATTGCGTTTACTTTAAACATTAGTCAGGCCACAGTTTGGAGAATATTGAAAGATCAACTGTTCCATATCACATTCAACGGCTGCTAGCACTCTTTCTAACAGTTATTCCGCAAAGAGTGGGTTTTTGTCAATGGATGCAACACAAAATCCTGACTATTTGGCTCAAATATTCTTCATCGACGAGGCTACTTTCTCTAGAAACGCGATTATTAATTTTCATAACAATTACATATGGGCCGAAGAAAATCCGCACGAAATAGTGAATGCCCGTCATCGACATCAATTCTCTGTCAATGTGTGGGCCGGAATTGTTGGAGATCACTTGATAGGTCCACATTTTTAGCGATGCGGTTAAATACCGAGGTATATTGCAATTGTATCGAAGAGAAGCTACCACTACTGCTGGAAGAAGTTCCGTTGCAATGCATGACGGTGCTCCAGGGTATTTTAGTTTAGTTGCTCAGGAGTCTTTGGACAATACGTATCCAAATCGATGGATATGACAGGGAGGTCCACAACCGTGGCCTCCTCGGTATCCAGACTTAAATTGTTTGGACTTTTTTTAAACGTTAAAGTTTATACGACTCCCATTGAAAATGTTGATGAACTGAGAAATCATATTATCGTAGCTTTTCAAACAATTCGAAATACTCCTGGTAGTTTAGAACGGACCCGGCAGTCAATACAACGGAGGATAGAAGCTTGTATTGCAGTTGGGGCGGTCATTTTCAACAGTTATGTTAACTTACTATTAACCATTTTATATCTTTAGAACTGAGCGGTTTTGGACAGATGTTCTTATTAACTTTTATGATCAAAATAACCCCAGAAATCAACTCCTAAAGTTTGTCCATATATTGAGAAATCACCCTGTATAGGATGCGTTCATATGAAATATTCAGTGCCTTAGATATTCGTTTTACCCCAATTTAACGGTCTGACAACATCATGTCATGAACTGCATCAACATTTTTCGGGAACAGGCACAGAAGTTGGCTTAATATTGCACAGACTATTCTTTGGGACGAGATTTCGTAAACAATCAAAAACCTACCGGACATTTTGTATTCTTTCTGCGTACAAGAAATTTGAATCGACCAAACAAGCGCAAAACCTTAACCCTAGAACACAAACAACAGTCCAACCTGTGTATTGAGGTTAATGAGACTGCCGAGGTAAATCAGTTCTTCGCCAAAATTCTTATGCCATATCGTATTGGATAAACTTTTGACAAAAATGGTTACAGATTTAATATTTGTCAATATCTGTCTCTACTTAGCCGCCAGTGAGGTTACTGGAGACTTCAATGTGTGTGGGATAATGGGTTCTGTATAAATTTGAACACTTTTTGTGAGGTTACAGACTGGTTTTGCTCTCTAATTTTGTTCAAAATGTAACTTTTATCAAGCAGTATAGCAGCACATACTCATATTCCAGCGTTTAGAATTAATTCTTCATAATTTATTGGAGGTCGTCTTCTAAACTACATTCTAAGTATTTAATTCAAGCAATCAATATCTATAGAGACACCAATACTTGTGCGTTTTAAATTTTCTCATAGCTTTTCAGAGATTTCCAGAGGGAAATTCCTGACCTCCAGTTGTGGACAAAATATCCTCCAGTGAAAGTGAAGACACTCGAGATCTTGTTCGCCTTTATGGACAGTGGTACTGTCTGTTTGATGTAGTTGAAGACGCTGGTATGGTCTCCAGAGAAAGAAGCCCAAGATTGGTCTCCATGGTTGCCGTCATTGTCAAGACCATGAAAGTGATCTGAACCTTAATATTGTAATATAATAATTGACGCTATTTAGAGCAGGTACCAATTATTGGTAAGGTCATTCCATATCGTTATTGGTAATCATTTTTGGCTTTTATTTCCTTGCTAGTCCTCGTATATAGTTTCTGACACACAGCACAACTAAGTAGAATTCGAACCACTGGTTTAAGTGAAATTTATATTTAGTAAGAAAGATGGTTAAAACCTCCCTCGCAATCTCAGTTACGATGTTCCAGTTGAGCTTACGCAATGAGAACCTTAGATATACAGTGTGGTCATAAAGTTTGGAACCAAGCTTATAGCCGCATTATTTTACATTTTTAGGAAAAACGCTCGGACAGGTAAATTTTCTTTTTTAAAACGCCATCTTTTGACATACAATTTTTTTCTATGACGTCATTGGTTTTTAGAGTGATGACGTCATCAACCCTTTTTTAAATGGCAACCATATTATTTTTTTATCGTTTTTGGTAGATCTTTATATCCTCCAAATAGTGATATAAAACAATTGGTATGTTGCATCACAATTTTTTTTAAATAATAAAAATTTAGAAAAAAATAAGAAAATTTTATTTTTGTACAAAATTAAAATTAAATTAAAAAAAAATGCATCTGAACTTAAATTTATTGTAACAGTTAACGTAAATTTTCAAAATGGACCCCACCAACCATCTGACACTGTCCCAGCCGAGTGTAAACACTTCGTGTATACTCGCCTCAATTATGTCTGGGGATATTTGTGTAATTTCTACGCGAATTCGTTGTTTTAAATCTTCTAAATTATTCGGTTTGTTAAAATACACTTTCGATTTCAAATAACCACACAAAAAAAAGTCTAACGGAGTCAAGTCAGGAGAACGAGGTGGCCATTCTATGCCTCTCCATCCAATCCATTTATTAGGAAATATTTCGTCAAGATAGTGTCGAACCTCTACACCATAATGGGGAGGTGCCCCATCTTGTTGAAACCAAACATTTGGACGTGGTACATCACCATCCCCGTGATTTGGGAAAATGACAGCGAGCGCTGGAACCAGTTCAAATCTTAAAAATTCTAAATATTGCACAGCAGTCAAATTTCCGTCAAAAAAATATGCGTCGTCCAATCATACCAACCCATACGTTAACTTTTCTTCTGCGCTGAGTATGAGACGCTTTAGTCTAATGCGGATTGGTCTGCGACCAATATCTGCAATTATGGCGGTGAGCAGATCCATTTAGGCAGAACGTAACTTCATCAGAGAAGACGATGTTTCCCAAGAAATTTGCATTTTGGTCACAACGTAACATTACGTCTTCACAGAACTGCAGTCGATGATCTTCTTCATCCTTATCTAATCCCTGTACAAGCTGAAAGATTGTAAAGATGATAGTGTTCTTTTTTTTGAATAAGTTGACGACAAATGAGTGAGCCACCTGATTGACTAACGCATGTTGTCTGGTGAAAACATGATGCCTTGCTTCTAGAAGCACATTTAATTTCACATCTTCTCCTACTTGAGGTCTACCTTGCCGTGGTCGATCTTTTACGGATCCAGTTTCGGTAAACTTTCCAACTAGTTTTGTCACCCTAGACCTGGCAATTGGAGGTCTATCAGAATGTTCATGGTTAAACAATTTGCATGCTTCTGCATCCGTTCTTTATCTGTCCCCATACCCAACCATAATTAAAATTTCGATTCTTTCTCGCTCAGATAAATGCGCCATTTTTTTATATTAGCGAAAATAAACAATTTTTACGCAATGTCTAACTAATTTAACGTCAAAAACAGAAGTAAATAATTCAACAACGTTGTCGCCATAGAAACAATTTCAAAATATTAGTGTTGCACATAATTTGTATAAAAAGAAGAAAGCATGTCATAAAGAGGATCTTGCAAAGAGTGTGTGTTTTTGTTTTGTAAATTTTTTGCATAATAACATGAAAAGTAAATCAAACATGATGACTCGTGTGAGTAGATGATCACAAATAGAAGGGAAAAAAGGTTGGTCTATATCTCACAAGATTCTACATTAACAAATAATTTGCTACCGGTTTCGGGAAATTCCCATCATCAGGCAGAATCGAAAAAACACATGAGAAGTTCTTCACTGGATCTCTTGGTGCAGACGTAGAACACTAAACACTTTAACCCACTAAACACCAAACAAGTTTTAACTAAAACACCGACGCGTTTCAACAGCATGATAATGCCAGCATTGCTGTTGAAACGCGTCGGTATTTTAGTTAAAACTTGTTTGGTGTTTAGTGGGTTAAAGTGTTTAATGTTATAGTAACAGTACATGTGCGTTTTACGATCCGCTTTGGTTGTTGGTTGTTTTTTCTGTTGTTTTGATCTGGAGCGAATAACGCAGATTACTATTGATCGCAAAGCATTTACACTCGGCTGGGACAGTGTCAGTTGGTTGGTGGGGTCCATTTTGAAAATTTACGTTAACTGTTACAATAAATTTAAGTTCAGATGCATTTTTTTTTAATTTAATTTTATTTTTTTCTAAATTTTTATTATTTAAAAAAAATTGTGATGCAACATACCAATTGTTTTATATCACTATTTGGAGGATATAAAGATCTACCAAAAACGATAAAAAAATAATATGGTTGCCATTTAAAAAAGGGTTGATGACGTCATCACTCTAAAAACCAATGACGTCATAGAAAAAAATTGTATGTCAAAAGATGGCGTTTTAAAAAAGAAAATTTACCTGTCCGAGCGTTTTTCCTAAAAATGTAAAATAATGCGGCTATAAGCTTGGTTCCAAACTTTATGACCACACTGTATGTATCCTATGGCTAATTATCTCCCCATACCTTCGGATGAATTCAATTCCATTGAGAACCAAGAAATGCCTCTAGTAAGCGCTCATGGTATACTGTTGAACATCATTGTGGTATACTGTTGAACCAGGACACGTGGTTTCGATCTATCCGATCTTCTCAGCGATCCTCCAAATGCAAGACCTAACTTCATCGCAATTCGTCACTCAACTTTAATCGTATAATACTTGCAACCATGGACTAATTCTAACCTCGCGCCCTCTGGTGGACAAAGTCGGAAGTAGGACCACCGGGTATTACATGACGCAAATTGGTAACAGCAGATACAGATCTATTTTCATTGCACTCGTCCGCAAGGTGATTTAATTTTTTGGATTTTATATTCTGGCGCTTTCACAAGTTCCATCCTATTCTACTATCCTTTGAAGTTGAATATTTGTATAAGCAATCAGCATAAATTTACTCAACTACACAAGGGAATTAACAACAGCCGGAACAGCCACAAAGGAATGATTTATGAAGATAAAAGTATTTACTGAAGAAAAACTGAAAGAAACCATTTTTTTGAGAAATTAACAGCAGACAAGTTTGACATTTATTGCATGTTTCTAGGACACGTTGCATATTCATCTTTTTTTCTATCAATCAACGATAAGCTAAATACTAACGTAACAAATAAAATTAATATAAACTATATATAACTGTATCACATTTGTAAGTTTGTCAATCAGTTTACTACCATTGAAATGTAAAGATGTTTCTTTACTCTCCACATAGAACTTACCAAAGGTTCGTTGCTTTTCACCAGTTGTACGATTTTGATCGTTTCTTCATCCTCATCTACCTCTATAGGTATTTCCGGTAGATGTGGATAGTAATCTTTTTGCGCTACCGCATCATGAGCACAAAGCAAACCCTAAAAAGTGAGGGAAGTTTAGCTGTCAGCATTCTTCTCGGATCCAATCGTAAGCTTACCTGTACGTGCGGCTTTTGGAGCAAATAAAACAGTTCCTTGCAGTCATCGGAGATGTGAGTTCTTACGGCGATAACCTCCAGTACATCGTACATAACATTCACCGACGTTGATAACATTGGGAAGAACTTGTCGCTAGCGCCATTCGTGATGATCTTATTATGTACATTGACTAGCGCGTGCAGTTCTTTTGATTGGAGTAGATCGCTCAGGAAACCCAATTCTTCGTCGGTTGATGGCAATTCGTTAGCTTGTTGAAGTGATGTGAGCAGTCTTGATAACGCTGAACAAAAGGAAAACGTACACTGCACAAAGTGGTCGAAAATCCATAAAAATGATGGAAAGTATTGACCATCGGTGTATTCGGGGGTTCGTCATAAAAACGCCAAAAATTGAAATGCAGAAATGGCAATCAAACTTTCGAAAAAAACGTTTTTTTTTTAAGGACAAAATTTGTGTTGCAGGATAGGATTGACTATTGATTGATCACCAAATAATTTTTCTGAAAGATTTCACAGATCTTTTAGACCATAAAAAAACCGAAACGATCGCTTGACCACCCGCCGGTTAATTTTTATCCGACCTCAGCTCACTGCACTTTTCAACGTCATTTTTACGGTTAAATCTAGCGTTCTTAAGACGTGATAGTAATTGTTAATTTTTTGTTTATGAATGATTAAGTGAACGTTATTTCTTGTTGACAATATAAAATAATATAAATTATTTTAATTTTCTATTTTTCTTGTGGATCTTCTAGATTTTGATCGCCTCATAGTAGTGTAAATAGTTTTTGGGGCTTTAATCACATTTGAACAAAGTTCAATAACTTGCTTTTTTAACTCATCCCATACGTTTACCAAATACTGTATTTATCATCAATTTCCAGGATCCTATTTCAAATTTATCTTCGATTTATATCTTTCTAATGATGGTGACTAAATGGAAGCCGAACTAGAAAAAGCGTATAATAATAATTTTTTTTTTTTTTTTTTTATATGTGGTGGGTGCTTAGTTGCAGTGACTCCGTAAACTGTATCGCTTGTCTGGCTATCACTGCAACTCTCGCGGTGTAGTTTTTTGTGTGTGTATGTTGTGTTCAATGGCTTTGTGACAGCATCATATCGCCTTTTATGATGCCGCGCTGTTAATCACTTTGCTCCCAACAGCGAATGGCAAGTCGATCCGGGATTAAACTCTCTGAAAAAATGTCACCGTCCCTCCAGAGAATTGAACCCCGGCACCTATCGTCCTCTCACAACAATAGTCAGCCACCTAACCACTGCGGCCATCGACCCGTTAATAATAATAATAATAGCGGTTTATTGATTGTACATCCAGGCTTACAAGATAAACAAGAATAATACAATAAGACAAAAAGAAAAACTACCTAAACTGCAATATACAAAATAAACATTATCAAAAGCCGATAGTTATACAAAGCATCTGGATGATATCAAATGTTTGGGATCAGCAGCTTAAGATTAAGCGGCTGTTCTACCTCCCAAACACCTCAGAGTAAACAAAAAAAAAAACAACTCGAGTCCAAGCACTTAATAGCAACACAGTGTTTGTAGAAGATGTAAGGTATAAAATAAACTAGGATTACAATAAAAGAGATAAAAATACTGATATTACAAGCCAAGATATTGTTGACGTAACTGGCGAGTGAGAGACAACGGGCGCAACGAACGCATAGCAGGAGAAAGAGCATTATACAGGTTAGCAATGTTATAGCTAAACGACCTTTTGAACATTTCAGTATGATGAGCTGGAGGAGTTAATAATCCTTTAAATCTCACATTAACCGTATGCACGTCAGTCCTAAATAAGATTTTACGATAAAGGTAGCTGGGCTTTTTAAAATAAATGATCTTATAGTAAAATATGGTGGACCGGAATTCAGCTCTATGCGCCATGTTCATCCATCCAGCCCACGCAAGTGTATGTGAAATTCTACAATATTTTTTAATTCCATAGATAAATCGAAGACAAGAGTTTTGCAATCGCTGTATTCTAGTTCTGTCCACATTATCCAAACAATTATAATAGACACTCAAACAAAAGTTAAATTTTGAAAGTATCAGTGACTCACACAGAACTTTCTTTAAATGGATATCAAGACAATGTTTACTTCCATATAGAACCTTTAAATGGCTATATGCAATTCTAATCAAATGAGAAACATGATCTTTAAATCGCAAATTGGAATCCACATATAAACCCAAATTACGTGTACAATTTGATACGGGAATTACGTGATTATTAACTTTAATTGTAATGTTTTCCATAACAGCAGATCTAGCTTTTGAGCGTCCAAAAACCATCACAGCAGTTTTAGTAGTATTGATTCGAAGGCAATGCTTCGAAGAGACATTAACCAGTGATTCAATCTCTTCATTAATAACAGAGTCATCAGCTGTGAAGGAATAGTAGATCTGTGTGTCATCAGAATAGAGATGATATTTGCAAAAACGTAGACATTTAACGATTTGAGCAGTGTAAATTGTATAAAGCAGAGGTCCTAGGATGCTGCCCTGCGGAATACCAGATATAATTGGAAGAGGAGAAGACAATCGATTATCGTAAAGCACTTGCTGTGATCTATTACTTAGGTAGGAAGAGAAGAAGTCGATACAAATAAGTATAAAGGATTATTTATTCACTATATGGATCCTCGACAATCCTAGATCCATTCTGCGCCAGTAGATTGCTTCCTACTAGACGAAGACCAGATTGGTTTAGTCAATTATTATGAATGTTTGTTTGATCGGCAGGAATATTATCATAAATAATGTGTTATTAGAAGCTATGGTCATGATGTAGATACTGAGGAATTACACGTTACATATACAGGGTGATTGGTGAGAATGGCCTATTAAAAGTATTATACAAACGAAACGGAATTTTAAAACGAAATTTCATGGCTAGATATAGTTGAATATGAACTATCACGTGAAAATATTCTTGAATAAATATCACTTCACCTAAATACCATGCCTCCTGAGTTATTCGCAATTAAAGAAAAAAAGTGACAGATACCGACCTTACTTTATAGGGATATTACGTCATGTAGGAGTAAGAGAGACGAATGAAATTTTGCATACGCGCAGCTGATATTGTGTAGTTACACAACATTTGAAGTTCTTCCATGTAACATTCTACAGGGTGTTTAAAAACTTAGTTGCTTATAAATAATTTCAATCCGCGGAAAGTAGATTTTTTTCAATGGAAAGGTATATATTTTCTTAGATATTCTGATTCTATAAAAGATTCCCTTTTAAACAGTATTAGGTGTTCCTATACCAAAAATGTAAGGTGAATAAGTTATAACGGTTTAATTAGTCTCCGTGCCTAAAATGCTCAGATATATCAATTTACTGAAGCAAGAGTGCTTAGCTCATTTGTTTTACATAGTTACAGGCCACTTATTTTGACGTCTGTCATTTTGTTAATCGTATTTGAGTAAACTGTTGCAACTGAATTATGGAAAATAGGCCGTATACAAATGAAGAAATCATGAATTTATTTATTATACATGGTGAATGTAAGAAAATAATAGAACGAACATGCCGAACGTTTAACGAAAAATATCAATACTTAAATCCAATGACTAACAAGAAGTTTAAAAGAATTTCTAAAGATTTTCTGAGCCATGGAAAAGTTTTAAGCAAGCGATTAGTTCACAGAGCAAAGGTAGAAGACAACGTTACACTGGAAGAAATTGTATTGGCATATTTTAATGTATATCCACAGGCATCTATTAGAAGTGCGTCTAATGACCTGGGATATACCTATTTTACAATACAAAAAATTCTGAAAAAGCACAAAATGCACGATTATGCCATTATGCCAGTACAAGAGATTAAAGTAGGTGATCATATGGCAAGAATGGAATTTTGTGAAATTATGTTAATGCATATGCAACAGAATCCTATGTTTTTGGCTAATATTATTTGGACTAACGAGGCAAAATTCGACAGAGAAGGGGTTGTGAATAGGCGTAATATGCACTACTGGGCTCAGGACAATCCTCATTTAACCAGAACGCAAAATTTCCAAGAAAAATTTAGTATCAATGTATTTTGTATGATAATAGATAACCGCATACATTACCACATGTATAATGAAAATTTAAATTCCAATGGATATCTGCAAATTTTACGTATAGTTGTGTCAGAGTTTCTAGAAGAGATGCCGCTTGGATTATTGCATAACATCTGGTATCAAATGGATGGTGCTCCAGCACATTCTACCCGTGAAATTGATGCGATGTTAACGGAAATGTTTGAGGATCGTTGGATTAGTCGAAATGGTCCATGGAAATGGCCTGCTAGGTCGCCCGATCTAACGCCGTGCGACTTTTTCCTCTGGGGCTATTTAAAGGCGAAGGTCTATACGGCCCTTCAAATAGATACAAAAGAGGTATTAATACGCCGAATAAGAGAATCCTTCAGGTAATTAATACCAGGTGCCATTCGAAGAGCTACAACCACAGGTGTACGTCGTCGAATTATAGAATGCCTCTACAGAAACGGTGGCCATATCGAACCATTTAGATTATTTATTTATTTATCTTATTATTGTTGTTGTTCTTGTCCTTTTTCTATTGTACCTTTTACTACTGTTATTAATTATTTATACCTTTGATGTAAATTTACTTTATGTTGGTTGTTAAAATGGTATTTGTTGAGAGTATTTGCGAAAATTCTTAAATAATCTAATTTTTTTACTGATGTTGTTCTCTACCATTGCTCTGCGAACATACCGGTTGTTTTTATATCCCTGAAATCCTTTCTAAACTTCTCGCTAATCATTGGTTGTAAATGATATCTTTCTCTAAATGTTTGATACGTTTTTTCTACTATTTCATTATGTACATATATTCACATTGCAAAATAAATAAATTCATGATTACTTAATTTAATCTATTTTCAATGCCAATTAATTACACTAAGGAAAATGTATTGTACAGAAGCGACAACAATCTATATGTTATTATAGGTAATGTAAAAATTATTAATTGCATTGTTAGAAAACACGAAAAAATAGTAAAATTACAATATGTATACAATAATAAATATAATAATTTCTTGTTGTTTTAAGATACAGTCTCGTATTGGGTACGATAATTATTGTACAGTGCAGGTCTATTTCTCTCGGTGTATGCGAGAACGATTAACAGAAATGGCATATGTCAAAATAAATAGTAAGTAAGTATGTAAAACAAATAAACTAAGCACACTTGCTTGAGTAAATTGACATATCTGAGCATTTTAGGTACGGAGGCTAATTAAATCGTTATAACTTATTCACCTTCCATTTTAGGTATAGGAACACCTAATACTGTTTAAAAGGGAATCTTTTATAGAATCAGAATATCTAAGAAAATATATACCTTTCCATTTAAAAAAATCTACTTTCCGCGGATTGAAATTATTTATAAGCAACTAAGTTTTTAAACACCCTGTATAATGTTACAGAGAAGAACTTCAAATGTTGTGTAACTACACAATATCAGCTGCGCGTATGCAAAAATTCATTCGTCTCTCTTACTCCTACATGACGTAATATCACTATAAAGTAAGGTCGGTATCTGTCACTTTTTTTTCTTTAATTGCGTATAACTCAGGAGGAATGCTATTTAGGTATAGGGTATGGTGCATGAAATATGTGTAAAATTCGTCGTAGAAGCTGAATCTGTAATTTACTTTATAGCATGCTATTTAAAAAATCGAAGTTGATGCCCACTTCCGGTAAACCGGAAGTGATATTTATTCAAGAATATTTTCACGTGATAGTTCATATTCAACCATATCTAGCCATGAAATTTCGTTTTAAAATTCCGTTTCGTTTGTATAATACTTTTAATAGGCCATTCTCACCGATCACCCTGTATATATTCGACGTTCTCGTTAACGTCTTCTACTTTTATGATAACTTCTTTAAAACTTCGCAATTTGGTGATGCCAAATCAGTTCAGTTTTAATAATTTTTTTATGAGATTTTGAAGTGGCACCAAACATAATGGCAATTCAGAATCCACACTAGCAAGTCATGTAAAAGTAGTGAATAAATGCTAACAGTAAATACAAGACCAATAAATAACATTAGTATTACAAATAAATCGGCAAAATTTATAACTGATCCTTGTGCTCTTGTCAGCTTATTTAACGATTATTTTCAAGGTATTGCCCAACTAGCAAACTTGTTTTATAATTTGATGGTTCTACAACTGTTTTGTTTTATTAGTATTTTATTATTACTTCCAAAATGCTAATTGATTATATTAGACTTGCAATGAACAATATTCTGTTGTAGGTAGCTAAAGTGTTTTATAAATTTATCATCAAAACGTTTATATAATAGAGTTATAAAATATGTTATAAAACAATCTCAAAATTATTGTAGAAACATTTCTATGAACAACTTATAAAACACACCAATCTATAAAATTAAATTGTTTTATAGTGGCTTTTTAGTACTTTCGGTGATATTTTTAATTCCATTATAAACATATTTTAAAATTATTATATAATCACTTTCTGCAGCTTTAAGAAAATAGTTTTATGGAAGTGTCTTTCGAAACAATATCGTTTTTAAAAGTAAATTGATGTTTTTAGTGATCACGTTGAAACTGTTCTATAGTAGGTACGATGTTTTTACATACTACAATATGAAAACAATAACAAACTTCTTATAAAATAAATTTGTTGGCGTAAAATATACATTGCTGTTGCTAACTACATAATAAAGCATATTTGGAATGATCCAATTGGAGTTTATTTTAGAGGTTAGCAAACAGAGTATTTCTATATTCACATATATCATTCTAATCATAATGTCTAATATAGGGTCAGTGGTGTGGATAATGATAAAACGGTACAAGTGAATAGAACATTTGAATCCACTAACTCTATCAATAGCGCTTCAAATCAAAATTTCTATGGAAGTACTTTTGCCAATACAAATAACAGTAGTATATTAGAAACCGAAAAACAAAGACTGGTTTGTGATGAAAATTCATTATTATAACAGTGCCGGTGGACCAGTTAAATGATGGCGAAATAACTGACGATGAAGTAAGAAACAATTGGCTGTTAGGACTAGAGTCCAATGACGAAGATAATTTTGTGGTAAATGTTCACAAAAACACAGAGTTTAGGAAAAACATTAGACAATGGTCAGTTTCTTTTAATATCCCCCAGTTAGCACTATAAAGGTACTATTCCAAAATATAAATACTAGATTTCCTAATGTACTTCCACAAGATCCTCGAACACTTTTGAAAACATACCAAAAGATTGTCATGGTTAAAGTTGGAGATTATGGTGATTACTGGCATCATGGCTTTGAATTTTGTTTACGACAAGTTTTAACTCCAATGCATTTTTTGCCTAAAACTATTTCTTTGAATGTTAATATGGACGGTTTGATCATATACAAAAGTAGTGAAAGTGAATTTTGGTCCATACTCTTTAATATTTATGAACTGCCTGAAGTGAGACCCATGATAATAGGTATATACTGTGGAAAGGGAAAGCCTTCAAATTTAGCAGAATATTTGTGTGTTATGTGCAGCAGAATGTGCAGAAATTATTGCCGGTATTTCCGAGATTACAGTCAAATTTACCACTAAATAAGAACAGATTTATCATAAAAAAAGGTAAAATATGACACGAGTAAGTAATTTATTTTATAAGAGTCGCCAAAAGGTTGTCAATTAGCATTAATGCTGCTACTTAGCTATATATACTCTCGATTCTATCAATGACAATCAAATGTTTCCACAAAATTGCGACATGGCCGCCGCCTGGCACTCATGTTACAGATATGAGCAGGTCGGTATCTTGTTCAATTTCGAATTAGTTTTTCTTGTTTGATTTAAAAAAATAATTTTAGAGCAGTATTTTGTTTGGTAGATAATTTAATTGCTCCTGCGTTTCAATTCCAGAACTCCTTAGAACTGAGGGCTGGAACAAACTCAATACCTACCTATTTTTATACCTCTACACTTTTTTAATAATTTAATCGATTTTTGGACAAGAACTAGACATGATTTTTGTATTTTTCTTATTTTTTGGCAACCAAATTCGTTGTCGCGACAAGTGATGTTAAGATAAGGTATGCTTTTAGGTAGGTAGGTATATTTAAGTAAGCAAGTAAAACTACATTTCACTAACTGTTAAAGTACTATATCTATAAATACACATAATAGTTAGTTGTATGGAAAAGTTAAATTATATACTTTTAATGAAGACGTTCTTTTTGTCTCTTTATATCTTTGCACCGCACTTCATATTCCAAGAAAAAAAAAAACTAATTTAAAAGCAGTGCGGCCTTGTCGGGTTAGATTTGTAAGATTTAAAAGTTTTCCTTAAAACATGAATAAATTCGGGGCGCGCTTAAAATTTATTAGATATATGCTATATATTTCACGATAAAATTTTCGTTGCAGTAAAGTTTTGATTTCAGTATCACAGACAATGTCTCTAAAATAATTCATAAAGTCTACAAGATAGTAAGTAAGTAAGATTACGAAAATGGCTTCATATGCTTCCTTCTAAACAGCTCATTATATTTATTATACTTTCCCTGCGTCTAATACAAAATTGCTTCTTGCAGCTTTTAGAATACATTTAAAATACTTGTTGTGATTTCATACTGAATTTTTGCTTTATAACGGTTATTGGTCAAGTATGTTTTATAGTGCAAGAGCTTTTATAAAACTGTTTTGTAATGCTGCTGTTACATTTTTGTAAGGTGCCCCAAAATGTTTATAAAATTATTTTGTAATGTTTGCGAAAGGCTTTACAAAATATTAAGGGATAGTAAAGTATTTTATAAAATGGTGCCAATTTTACATTTATAACTGTCATATAAACGCATTAAAAATGTTCCCAAGACTAACGTTGTTTTATAATTTTTGTGTCAAAAACATTTTCGCAACTATTATAAAATATAAAATTGCTAGTAGGGTGGCCTCGTTCACTCCAATTCGCAGAACATGACAGATAGTTGTTTTATTCACTCATATGATCTAATACGTTATTTTTAAATCCAACAGATAAATTTGAGTTATTGAAAATTATTGGTGAAATTGCTTCTATTTCGCATCGATGCAATTCCTTGTTTTCTTGTAAGAGTTGTTAGCGATTAGTTGTCTGAACCGCTAGTTTATGCTGTGAACCTTGCAATTAGTGATGGTCACTTTCCTGATATATTAAAGATTGAAAAAATAGTCCCTTGTTTGAAAAAAGGAAAACAAAACGAAACCGATAATTATCGTCCAATATCCCTGCTACCAGCATTTAGCAAGATTTACGAAAAAATTAGAAGAGATTGAAAAACTTCTTAGACAAAAATAATATTCTATGGATGTACAAATTTTGAATTCACTTCTCACAAATCACCAAAGAATACCATTTACTGACTTTATTAAATAAATAATGATTTTAGCTTGGATAACAAACATGTAATCGCTGATGTTTTCTTCGATCTGGCCAAAACCTTTGATGTCTTGAACCATGATCCGTTATTTAAAAAAATGGATTAGTTGTGGGAGAGACAAATTTAACTAGAAGGAATCATATGTCGAGTTATGATATGTAAAGGTGTCCCTCAAGGATGCATTCTCTGCCCCACTTTGTTTTTAATGTAGAAAGAGCAGTCAAAATGAGACGTGATAGATCAAAAGTTGACAGATAGGAGTTAGAAAACATGGAGCATTATATGTCAGAACAACGCGACCTGATTGTTAAACATTATCAAAATAGTGAAAGTTTCATTGCCACCATTGGTAAAGTGCGTCCAATATTGAGTCGAGAGAATATTCCTAATTCATTTACTGGAAAAGAATAATCGAAAAATTCGCAAGTACTGGTTCGGCTAGTGATGTGAAACACACGACACGAGGTCGTAGAGGCCGTTTAGAACAAATCATCACGATAGTTTGTGAGAGTGTGGCTGCAAATCCAGAGACATCGATTCGTCATTGCGCATAAGAATTGTATATTACAATGTCTACTCTTCAGTATATTCCCACTAAAGATTTGCATTTCGACACCTACAAAGATCAATTGACTAAACAACTTCTTCCAACAGATCATGCACAGCGAAAAGAGTTCACCAATTGGAAGCATGAGCAAACAGAAATGAATGCCGATTTTGCGGACAAAATCATTTTCACTGATAAAGCCCATTTGCACCCCGATGGCTTCGTTCATCAGAAAGCAAAGCGTCCAAAACGTAACACTGTTTGGTGTGCATTGTGACCTTGAGAAATAATTCGACCGTATAACTTTGAAGATCAGGAAGGTAATGCGCTAAGGGCGATTAGCGAACGATATCATACCATGTTAACTCAATTTTTTTGTATTTCAATTCCAACATATTGGTCTTAACTGGTCTTAACGAAGGGCACCATATGTCACACCGCGTATGAAACATTGACTGTCATGCACGTCTTGCAAATACTGGTCGTGAAAACCATGTTTTATTGAACCTTAAAATCTCTCTCTTATTGAAATACTCTTTATAAACGACCTGACGGTCTCGCTTGATAACTGTGTCACATCATTTTATACTACAATATGAACACCCAATGTGTACGCAATAAATTAGCTCTTAATAATAATAAGTCTAACTTAATTCACTTCAGAAAAACTTTTAGTAATGAATGAACATATAATTTTTTTGAGCTTAATAGTAGAGCACAATCTAAATTCATTTGAAAGAATCGATGAAGAACGTTCTATCCTTATTAAAGTAGATATTCCTTAATTCGATTGAATTCCTTATTCCAATAGAAATAGAATCTGTCAAATTTGACATTTCTAGTTTCGCTTTAAGTGACAGGTCAGCAACCTCATATGTCAAATCGACTGTCAACACCAAACAGCATCACACAACGTCTTTTCCTTTAAGACAGCGTAACAACCATGACAAATTAAAAGTATTTCAGCTCCACATTGAATTACGAAATGCTGTGCCATAAAAAAATTTCATAATAACCAATCTGAAACCTTCCTACCCACAATGGAAGAGAAACATATCGGATTAGACATGAAGACCCCTATCAACGAGTCTCTAACGGCCTTCTATCAGAGAAGCTTCGCTTATCAGTGTGTAAAATTCCGTTTACCAGCAATCCTCTCGCAAACCGTCGACGTCATATCAAAAAAGAAAGATCACTTGCTGCGTATCTTCGGAGAAGAATCAGAGGAAGACCTTAAGACGGTTATGATCGAAATTAGTAAACTAAAAATAGAAATTCTAACTAACAAACCTATGCGTAAATTGGTCGGGGAATCACCGGATATAGCGCTGTATAATAAGGCCTTGAACTTGCAATCAGTGAAAGTATCATATCCAACGTTCTTCAATGCGAATTGGTTATTTGCAGAATGCTACATGTATAGAAGAATTACCGAATGCCTGGAACAAACCAAAACTCTTAAAAACATGGATCCTTTTCAATTCCAGAAGGAAGATGCGTTTTTTAGGGCGCTTCAAATGATGGCTCCCGCGGGAACATTCTTGCAAGATAAATTGGAAGGTGAAGCGGAAGATATGGAAAGCACATTTATAAAACTGTTGAAAATCAATTTATGGGGCAATAAGTGTGATCTTTCTCTTACGTTAGGTCGAATTAAATATGACAACGATGCGAAAACGGATATCGAACATATGGATGAGTATATTCTGTGTGATGATTCTAACCACGTCTGGGATGCTCTATCTGAAACTACAGATTCCAATATCGTAGATATAGTTCTAGATAATTGCGGCTTCGAATTATTTACAGACATGTGTCTGGCGGATTTTATAATCAAAAATAAGTATGCTGAACATGTGAGGTTCTACGTAAAATCTATACCTTGGTACATTTCTGATACTACAGCTAAAGACTTTCATTGGACGTTACACCAATTGAAGATATGTAAAAATAGTGTTCTGAAGAAATTAGGAGACAGATGGAACAATTACATAAGAATCAAAACATGGACCGTAGAAGAAGATAATTTCTGGACTTTACCTGTAACTTATAAAGATATGGCACAGTGGGATATAGCATTATACAGGAAGTTATCGGCAGCTAAATTGATAATATTCAAGGGGGATGTGAATTATAGGAAACTATTTGGCGAGAAAAATTGGCCAATGACCAAATCTATAAAGGCAGCTCTACAAGGTTTTCATCCAAGTAAAATATGTACTTTGAGAACTATCAAAGCTCATATCGTGTGCGGTTTGCCGGTAGGTTTAGCTGAAGATATAGAAGAAAAAGATAATGATTGGTTAATAACGGGTAAATATGGTTTGATACAATTCTGTGATGCTGTTGTAAAAAAATAAATGATACTAATTAAGCCACTGTAACTGTCATTATTTATACCATATTCATTGATTACCTAAGGCTACTCAGGATTAAGATCTATAACAATGGAACGTAATTTCTTTTGTCCATCCTGCGCGAGAATGTCTGATTAACATCTTTATTTTTTCCGAAGTTCTTCACTGAATCTCTTGGTGCAGAAGTAGAACACTAAACACTTTAACCCACTGAACACCAAACAAGTTTTAACTAAAACACCGACGCGTTTCAACAGCAATGTTGAATTTTAGGTTTATTAGCGAAGATATTAGATTTCTGAAAACTTTTTCGTTTTTCTGTTTTTCCAAACTTTATTAATGTTACTGTCTCGAATAATTGCAAAAGTAGTGATAAAGTCATTCGTTACGCGAAAGAAAAATGGTTGCGTTCAGAAATCGAATATCTTTTTGCCAAACGCAGTAAACTTGAGATTCAAGCTTACCAACTTTGGAAATTTTTAACATTAGATCTTAATAATGTTGAATATCAACTATGGTGTGATTTTCAGCGGAACATGTTTATTTCAATCGATAGGAAAGTTCAGAATAAGAAATTTTCTCATGATAGGAAATTAAGAAAGTTAGGTGGTTTTTTAAAAATAAACATCATGTTCCGATGAATACCATTAACATAGTAGAAAATCATTCTTCGCAAACCTTTAGTGAACGGGAACTTAATCTTTTGAATAAAGGATTGAAATTTGGTTTGCAGACTCCTGAATCGAATGTTGAGTGGGTTATTGCCGGGATAGAATCCTCTATCCAGCGGTTTCCTGAGCCCACAAAGCAGTTTGTTAGGGAGGCCTGCAAACATACTATTTCAAAAAATTTGAAATCCTATAACTCACCTCAGAAATCCGAAAACATTAAAATCATTAAAACTTTGCGAGAAAAAGATTGTTTTTATTTGAAAGCTGACAAAGGGAACAAGGTTGTTATTTTAGATAAAGAGGACTACTATGATCGGGTTAATGACCTGTTGAGTAGTGGCCCTTATAAGTCAATTTCAAAAAATCCTTTACCGAAAATGATTAGGGACGTCAACAACGTGTTTAAAATTTGTAACAACCTTGTTACCGCCGACGTTAGACGTAAGCTACATGTTTCCAATCCTGTTGTCCCTAAATTATATTGTTTACCTAAAATCCACAAACCTGGCAAGTCGGTAAGGCCAATTGTTTCGGCAATTGACGCACCGACTTATAAGGTTTCCAAATGGCTGACCAATGAATTTAATAATTTGCCAATACAGCAACCTAGTTTTGCAGTAAAAAATTCGTTAGAATTTATTAAAGAAATTCAAAATATTCAGTTGCTGGAGGGTGAAGTATTGATTTCATTTGATGTTAGTTCTCTCTTTCCTAGTGTACCGATTCCAGACACCTTGACATACCTCGAGGACTTGTTGCTTCAAAATAGTTTGAGTCAACAATGTGTCCAGGAATATATTCGCTTAACTGACATCTGTATGAAACAGAACATTTTTCAATTCAACGGGGGTTTTTATGAACAGCTGGAAGGAACGGCAATGGGTAACTCCTTGTCGCCCTTTTTGGCTAACCTTTTCATGAGCCGTTTTGAAAAGGACTTAGAATCTGAGAGCGAATACTTTCCTAGGGTTTGGTTGAGGTATGTGGATGATATTTTCGCTATATTTGACACTAAAAAATATAATATTGACGATTTTCTCAATAGATTAAAT
Source organism: Holotrichia oblita (assembly GCA_023690525.1). Lineage (NCBI taxonomy): Eukaryota > Metazoa > Arthropoda > Insecta > Coleoptera > Scarabaeidae > Holotrichia > Holotrichia oblita. The sequence goes on from CM043015.1 coordinate 18,878,069, forward strand.
AATCGGTTCGAAACCATAAAGTTCACTTGTGAAAGAGAAGAAAACGGTCAGCTACCCTTTCTAGATACTTTAGTAATTAGAAATATCAATAGATTAGAGTTTGACGTGTATAGAAAGGAAACCAGTACACTTCGCTACATTCCTTCAGACTCCCATCATTGTGTTCAACACAAAATGGCAAGCCTGAATGTTTTGGTCCACAGACTTCTCACTTTTCCCTTGAACAAGGCGAGGTATGAGAAAGAGCTTAAAATTATAAAAGATGCGGCCAAGTGTAATGGTTTCCAGCCTCAGCATATCTATAAGTTAATTAGGAAGTTTAATTATAAGAAAACTGTGAAAGAATCTACCACTTTTCGAGAGGATGTTAAAGCTTCACCCGTTGTGACCCTCCCTTACGCTCCCTTTATCACTAAAGGTTTGAGTAAAATCTTCAAAAAGCTAGATCTCAGAATAGTTTACAGTTCTGGGACTAGTTTACGAAGTCTCATCGGTAACCCTAAAGATAAAATACAACCTCTAGAAAAGTCAGGTATTTACGAAACTAATTGTAAAGATCGTAATCAAAAATATATGGGGCAAACCAGGAGAGCAGTCTCAACTAGATTCAAAGAGCATATGGCTCATCTTAGATTTAATAGGATTGAGAAATCGAGCGTTGCCCAACACATTTTTGAAACAGATCACAACATCGATCATACGAATGTTAAATTAATTAGACAAATAAACAATTGTAAGTTTCTAAATGTTTTCGAAAGTTTAGAAATATATAAAAATAAGTCATGTGTAATGAATTGGGACAATGGCCCTATACCGTATTCGTCATTGTTTTCGTTAATCGGAAATTAATGATGCGTATCGGATTGACCGTGCATAACATTTAGGTTACCTGTTTTTGTAGATTTTATTTTAATTTAGTTTTATTATCGCCTTGATAATGACAGCATTGCTGTTGAAACGCGTCGGTGTTTTAGTTAAAACTTGTTTGGTGTTCAGTGGGTTAAAGTGTTTAGTGTTCTTTATTTTTTCCCATTAGGATATGCTTTTATCTACTTGAATGCTCATTTTGCAGGATGACCCATTTTCGTATGTTTTTGAAGGTACTAGGGAACCTCAGAGATCCAGAGCTCTTCTTTCCTAAAAATAATAATGAGCCCACTGTATTTTACCGCTTTTGAACTGCAGGATATTCTTTTATTTTTTGCAAAACCAGCCCTATATCTCGTTTTCTTTGGATGCTATCGAAAATCGATTTCGACGTCCTTGAGGTATTTTTCCGAGTAACATCTGACGGCATTCTTGATGAATGTTTAAGCAATCCCTTGTTGGCTTAGCGTCTCTAAAAAGAGAAGTATCCCGATGGACGCCAACCAGACGTATCAGCATTTGAGAATCCTCTTGAAAGATTCGTTGCATCTGGCGAGAGTGTGGCATAATCTAAACCCAGCCGTGACAAATTAGTCCTAAGTACCATTAAAAGCGAAAAATGTCACCCATATCGGTGTCAAAAGCAACGACAACTTACTGGAGATGATCTTTTAGATCGTTTCGGTTTTTTTTTTTGGCCTAACGCCAAACTAGCTAACGACAGGATTTCTTTAATTTTGTTTTATTTATGCACGAATCAATGTTCCATAATGGCGGGTTTATGACCCATTACCACCATTATTCTAATATTAACCCATATCTGACGAGAGGAGTTGACCTTCAGCACAGATAGGTGGGGTGGAATACGTCGTAGGACCTTTTTTTTTCGACGGACACTTAAACTGCCAAATTTATTCATATTTTTTGCGGCAAAATTGCCAATTTTACTAGAAGATATCGCTTTGTTAGTGCAACGCATATATAGTTCCAGCAAAATGGTAGTAAGAAACTTTTTAAACAATACATATCCCTAGAGATGGATTGGCAGAGGAGGACCTATAAAATGGACACCACGATCGCCCGATATAACCAAAATTGATTTCTTTCTGTGGAGATATGTCAAGGAACACATACACAAAGAACCGTCCACAACTTTCGACGATTATGTCTTTCATCATAATACGTGAAGCTATTGGTGAAGCTTTCCGGTCAATGTCATGCTTTTTCTCCTAAACTGGTAGGACTCTTAACAAAACCCTCGAACCCCCCCACCCTGTATTATATCAAAAATCAGTATGGCGGTAACTTGTGCATTGTTAATACTTATACAACTGCAGGAATTTTATTAGATGTTGTGGTAATCGACATTGTGTACAGGCTCAAATCCATCGGGTCCAACATCAAGAAATAGGTTTTCCACTAGCACCTCAGTGGAAAACCTATTTCTTGATTTTGGACCCGATGGATTTGAGCCTGTAAATATCTATTTTTCCTTATCTTTAGTGCAGATTTTGGACGTTACGGATAGGAAGAAAACAGTCAAAAAAAGTTTTTACAATATTCTAAAGGAAAGCTTAAAAATGCCAATTGCAATTCCACAGGTCGCTCTTTAAGGAAGATATTGCTAAACTGTTGTAATTACCAGCTGAACAATAGTTTGACGACATCTTAATAGAATTTTAATACTGATGAGTCCAGCTTTGGTTTTGGATTTTGGTTGGATAAACTTAGAAGCTTTTTGTAAGTTAATTAACGCAAAGTTTCATTTCACTCAGTGACATTTTGTGATGACAATGGATTAGTATTGGTGTCCTTATTTCCAAATATAATATGTTTCACTGGCCCCGAAGGTGTTGCAGTTTTCTGTCCATTGAAAGCAAGATGGTAATCTGATGTTAAAATACGGCAATATCACCATTTTGCAAAAGATGTTACAAGGTATACTTTTGTGTTTACTAGAAAAGAACTTACAAAATGGTTTTAGAAAATGTGGGCTCTAAAAATATATTCCGTCCAAATTAACAGAACGTGATAGAATTTAAATTTTCTGCATCATTGGTTTGGGAGATCCGATTCAGACTCAAACAGAAGCGGTGCAATTGTTTAATGCAGCACACTCTGATAGACCGTCTATTAATCAAAGCTTTATAGTAAACAAACTTCAGACAAAGTTTCTGATGTGGCAGCAAAATTGTCGTTATTAGAAGACCGAAAATCGTCATTGGTTTATGAAATTTCATAGACGAAAGAGTTGCTTACTCATCAACTCATCACTATAATAATCTTGAATCCGGATTTAGAAGAACCTGATCTGCACCATCGTAACATCTTTTTTCAACAATATGGAGCGCCGCCACACTACGCTTTACCTGTTCGTGTTTATTTGGATGTATTACGAAATCATTTGAATAGATAGGAGTGGGACGATTGAGTGACCACCCAAAATTTAACTTCTTTGGATTATATCTTGTGGGGAATTGAGAAGATTTAAAAGCAAGAATATGCCAATAAGTTAGAAATATTACCGCAAATATCAATGTTCGAAAAGAATTTCTTAACCTTCGCTATTGTCATATTTTTAACGGTGCTCAATTTAAACATTTAATTTAGATATTTTTCACTTTTACGATTTTTCTCCAAAACTTCCTTATGCAATCACTATCCATATTTACCTTGTCGTATGTGAAAAGATCTGCCCTTTCAAATTATGCAATAAAAAATGCCCTATGCTGTAATGAAGGTAAGAGGTAAGAGCCAAAAGAATCTCAAACAGTGAACGTATACGGATGTTTGATTATATTGTTATTGTAAGACTGCCTGCATAACTTTTCTAAGTTTGATCTCTTACACCTTTTAGCTCAATATAACTCGTATTCAACTTGTTCTTTTAAAAAATCACAAAATTTACGTATTTAAATTTCCTTAACGCCCTCTATTGGCGATGGACAAAATAATAATAATAATAATAATAATAAATTTATTGTTCCAGTAAACATAATATAAGTAATACAATATAGATTCCATTAAACAGTTAAGTAAACCTAAAAGTAGTACTGAAACAAAAGGATCCAGGTCAGTAATAATTAACTGATCTTCCCCTAGACCCATATACAGACAAGAACACGCGAAAATAAAGAGTATATATATTAATGAATAATAGGTTTGCGAACACAGAAAATGTACATATACACAGCACAAATGAGAAAGAAAAACAAGATATTACTTAAGAAAGGCAGAGAGCCAGCAGCAGATGCAGTCACAAATCTCCGCAGTAGTATGACCTTACCTTTATTTTAAATAATCGAATAGGCAGGCGTTTGAACTGGTTAGGTAGAGCATTATAGATCTTAACAATATTATATGAAAAAGATCGAGTGAATAAAGACGTTCGATGCACGGGGGGAGAGAGTAAATGTCTAAATCTCAGATTGAGATTATGGATATCAGTTCTATAAGATATTTTAAGGTACAGGTATTGCGGTGATTGGGAGAGAATAATCTTATGTGAGAGAACCGCAAAGTGCAACAATCTACGATGCGCCATGCTTGATGAGTATGTGATATTGGATGTGGCCTTCGTATTCCATGAATGAACCTGAGGCAAGCATTCTGCGCTTTCTGAATGCGTCGTGTATCGATGGAGTCCAAACATGGACCATACACAGAGTCACAATAATTAAAGTGAGAAAGCACTAACGTGTCGCACAGCATTCTTTTCAACCCCACACCCAGATACTCTCTGCTACCGTAGAGGACTTTAAGTTTTGCATAAGCAAGCCTAAGCAACGAGGAAACATGTTTCTTGAATCTCAGATCACCATCCAGTTCAACACCCAAAGTTTTTACTGACTGGACTAAGGGAAGTGGACAATCATTTAATAAAAGTTTTACCTTGTTCTATACATCCAACCGAACTCTAGGACGGCCTAACACAAGCACAGCTGTCTTTATGGGATTTAAGTTTAATCCATGCTTACGGGATGTTTCGGAAACAATTTTCAGATCATCATTCATTCTTTGTACGGCTTCAGATGTAGCAAAAGAGTAATAAATTTGGACGTCATCGGCATACATATGGTGCTTACAGTACTTTAGATTATTAAGAAGAAACGAGGTATAGATGGTATATAAGAGAGGACCCACTACACTGCCCTGTGCAACACCCCTAGTTAAAGAAACGCTGTTTGAAATTGCAGCGCCATCAACTTTTACTTTCTGTGTTCTGTCTGACAAGTAGTTTCTAAAAAATGCAATAGCGTCATTACCAAAGCAGATGAATTTCAAAATGCTTAAAAGCAATTCATGATCTACTGTGTCAAAAGCTTTGGAATAGTCGAGACATACTAGTACAGTGACTCTACCCTCGTCGATATTGGAAATTATATCATCCACGATGGACACCAAAGCAGTACAGCAACTGAAACCTGGTCGGAATCCCGACTGCCGAGACGGCAAAATAGAGTGTAGTTCCAAAAATTCCCTTATTTGGTGATCTACTACCTTCTCAACAATTTTAGATAAAGCCGGGAGGATACTGATGGGCCTAAGGTCTTTATATTCCACTGAATTAGTAGTCTTTGGAATAGGGACCACTATAGCTTCCTTCCAAATGTATGGATATACTCCGTTAACTAAACAGAAGTTTACAATGTATGTAATATATGGCAAAAGAAAAGGACAACAGAGGCGTAACATGGAGATATTAATACCATCCGCACCATAGCAATCAGACTTTACCGACGAGAGCAACCGCATTCCTTCCTCTGAGACGGGACGAAAACAAAAAGGTTCAATAGACAAAGAAAATTTATTGCGAGTATAAAATTCAAGCAAGACTGGATCTACAGAAGTCTGGTGAATGGAGTTAACATAAAACTGATTGATAGCATCAGCATTACGTAGATGAGTAGGGATACATGGTGTAACTTTCTTATAAATACTAAAATTTTTTAAATCTCTCCAGATTACATTCAAATTATTGTTTTGGAGTCTGAAATTTAAATACGCTCTTTTTTCACGTTTGACTGCATCATTGGTTAGGTTGCGCAGCTGCTTGTAATAATCAAATGCTGCTGTAGAGCCAGTACGTTTTGCGCGTCGCAAAGCGTTATCCATCAGGTCCATCATCAAGCGCAAGTTCGGTGTTAGCCATGGACAAGAGAATCTTTTAATTTGTATATTTTTTAAAGGAGCATAAAAATCAAATAAGGCTAACAAGTTACTATTAAAAAGACCAACAATTTCATCTATTGTATGAAGAGAGTAGATTGGGTCCCAGTTCATGTACAATAGGTCAACATAAAGATGATCAACTTTGACAGAACTAAAACAACGGTAAGTTAATGAAACAGGCGTTGGGATTGCTGCAGAATCAACTATACAAACTGCATGAACTAGAAAATGATCGGACACGCGACCAAGATCCAACATCCCACGAACACATAACAAAAATTCACTTGAAACAACCAGAAAGTATATCCTATGATTATAAACTTTGTCGACATAAGTGCTTACAGGGATGTAATGTATGATTCAGGCTATTAACTGAACTGCGACAACATTTAGAACAGAACATGATATCGACATAGATACTGGAGAGTTATCATTTCCAACATTTACGGGCAGTGAAACCTGTATAAAACGACCACCCTCCGTTCCAAACAAAAATGATCATTCCGACAGGTGGTCGCATTAGACAGTCTTCCAAATGCATGTAAAGTACACATTATTCAATGTACTTAAAATCTTTGTTTTTCAATTTCTCAATAGGATGCCAAATGTAACATATTAGTATATGTATATTTACTGTAATTAATGATTTCCGCGCTTACAATGATCTATGTATATGATTTAGTCCTTCTACATAAGAAAGTAATATAGCACAGTATTCTTCGAAATTAGAATAATTTTAAATTTTGTGCTAATTTTATCACTGTTACAAGTTTTGCGTTCAAGGTCACGGCCGAGCGCAACATTTAGCTCTTCCTGAGTATAAGCGTTCCTAGTAAAAAAATTTCCCCTCTTCCTCTTTCTTATTTGACAAATACATAAAATTTGTCCAGTGTAATATATGCAAAATTCTCGGAAAATTCCGATTTTCATCTTTGTGATAAACCTTAAATTGGTAAATTTTGTATAAAATAAGAATTTAAATTTTAGATGTTCAGTTACGCCATCTATCGATTTTCCTACACTTCCCTAAATAATTTCCATATATGTTTGTCACTTTAGTGAGTAATATTATTTATCCAAACTTTACTGTAAACCGTTTCTGATATATGACCGACCGCCCGCCATATCCTTAGTTGGCCACCCGATACCCGGTACAGCATACACCCTAGCCCTATGGTCGGTCTTCTGCTTAGACAAAATAATAATCATAACAAACCAGATAAACTTCTTTGTAGAAAATGTCACGCTCTCTATAGAAAAAATGTAACAATTTTTTAATCAAAAAATCATCCGATTTCATGAGCACAAAACATGATTTTTGTAAATTTGATTTATGCCGCTAATTTTTGGAGAGCAATTGTAAAATATCTCTAGAAATGTAAAAAAATTTTGGAAATCGGTGAAGAATTTCTAGCCCGTTTTGAACATTTTGTTTTCAGTGTCACCACTGTGCGGCGCCACTCTCCACCCCTTCCCAATTTTGGAAATCTAAAATCCTATTGGTTGTTTGATGTCCGCTAAAAAAAGCTTGCATGTGAAGCCACTTTTACATATGTCCAATAGGACGCTTTTCTGATGTAATTTTAGTTGCCTGCCTAATATCCTACTAGATTTGTTTTATTATTTATTAATAAACTATCAAGATTTGGAAATTTGCTATCAGGCACCTACAAACGATTCTGCTAAAATAAAATTGAATTTGATATCAAAATGACGACATGAGGGGTAACATCACGTAGGTTTTTCCGAAGAATTTGTTTTATTGTTTGCTAATTAACTATTGACTATCAAACGTTGGAAATTCGCTATCAAACACCTACAAACGAATAAAAGTAAGATTTATTATAATTGCTTATAGTGAGGGGATAACTTTATGGAGCTAAGTTTTAGGTTACAAGTCGAATAGTAAAACAGATTTCTAAGGCTAGCTGCCCTACCGCTCACTAGATGGTGCTTTAACAATTTCTAAAAACTTGTAGCTCTAGGCTGCGTTCGAAATGTTATACTTTAGGGTAAAAATTACGCCGTGTGTATCAAAATCCGTTCGAAAAGGTAGGGTAAATTTTTCTCGTATATAATTTGTCGGTGTCCGAAAACACTGAGATAAAACTCTGTGTGCACTCTTAAGAAATCAGAAATCCAAATTAGTAATTATACTTAGTGACTATAATTAGTCCGTAACGAAACTACAAACTCGTCATTCAGAACCTCTCAAATTAAGCCGTTCAATTACAAACACGATGAACTGCCCTCTATGGGGAGTTGGTAGAAAACTGTGAATCTTGTGTAATTAAAGAACATATGGGGGTCATTTAATCGCATTTCTCGAATTAAATTATGGTAGTCTCCTTGTTGCAAACGTTGTTGATTAATAGGTCTAACCCACCATCTTCGTATTTTGATTCTTCTGGAAAAATAATATGCTCCCAAAGCTAATGACAGAAGTCCTAATTTTCTTCGTGTTATCTTCATGTTGTTTTAAAGCGTTGTATTAGCTCAAAGTTTGAATATGCGAAATAACCTTAACTTTTGTAATGTGTAGATGTCAACAGGTAAACAATACATTTACTCATTCGTCTACGCACCGCGCGTACTAATTGACGGTAAATTAGTAGCAAAATTTTGGAGTTTGCAAATATCTGACGTTAATTGAAAAGTAAAGCTACTAATTTGGAGGTTGTGAACGATCCCGTGTTATCAAAATTGAGCCAAAATTTGGCGTTAAGTTCAACTACTAATTATGATTACTAATTTGGAGGTTCTGACTGCACTTTTAGTTACCCAGATAAAAAGCAGGGTAAAATTTACTCGAGCATGCGCATTGTTCTCTTTGAAACGTATCACATCACATCACCATTATAATATTGTATTGGCACGTACAGGTTAGGCATGGTTAGGTACTGCAAATTTTATGCAATTTGTTATTTATCAAATACAATTAACCAAAATGGAAGTGCAAGCAATTACTTCTAAAATATTTCGCAATCTTGATATAATTTTTGTGTCAACTGAATTGCCATAATCACACATTTTTTTCTTTTATTGTACAAAGTGACAAGCAAAGTCCAAGCAACATAACCTACAATCCCCTATTTCCTATCCTTCCTATAACAGCTGGTAACCATGGCAACGATATTATTCTACACAAGGCGTTCGAAAACTGATGGAGAGTAAAACCACGTGATATTACACTGGTCACGTGATGAGTTACCTTGACGTATAACATTTCGAACGCACTCCTGCGCTCGAATATGTTGGTCGGGACATTTTATAATTTGGCGGGACACCACTCTTAATAACGGTGACATGTCCCGACTTATCGGGACGAATAGCAATCCTATAATACAAGGAAAATTAAGATATAGATTGTCTTGTATAATGTAGGTATAGCTATACGATATTTAAAAATATTTTGATTTTTCAGGCTTCTGGAAAAATATAGCGATATTGATTCTACCGCACCGATAACTTTCGATCGACATGATTACTTCAAAGTTGTCGCTAATTTGTTTCGCCATCGCTAACTTACATAACCTCATTTTAGCTATTTTATATTTTGGTTTGTAAATGACATTTTGTGACTGGTTGAAATTAAGTATATAATTAAAGTATTTTTAACCAATAACAATTATTTTTTCAGTTTTATAACACAAAATATATTTTTTTGGGTTTGCTTTGAATGTAAGTATATTTTTAGTAAACATTTCTAAAATTTAAACACAGTATAGACGATTTACTACATATACTTAAGTAGAAAACCAGTACTTTAGCAATTCAGCACTTGATCATGCAGATACTTTTTGTAAAATTAACAATTTTGTAATGCCCTGCTTAGCTTGCAATACAATGACAAAGAAAAAAAACATGCAACTAACAAAAAAAAGGATCAATAAATTACAGTTCTTTATTAATCAAAAACAAAACATCTTCAGCATCTGTACTTTATTAAAAAAAAAATAAATCTAATGCTAAAACTTTTTAAAAGCAATAAGTAGGTAGCTCTACAGAAAGAAAAAAAACTGTAATATTTAATACAGGATCTTACGAAAGTGGTCAAATAATATATGTTGAAACAAGGTACTATTGTCACAAAGCCCACTTTCATAAAATAGCACTCCATTTAGCTCACCTGGATCCCATTTTTCTTTCGATCCATTGGCCATAACCTCAGCTGTCATTCTACATAAAGAAACCACAATAACATATTACTTTACTTATTGCACAATAATAGCTTATAGATGCTATTCCAATATACCTATATAACACATTAGATATTACTAAGGTATGATACATAAACAATACTGGCTCTAACTGTATGCTGAAAAATAATGCAATGTAATATTACTTTCGCGAATCGAGTAATTCGATAACATGCTGAATAAACGAAAACGGCACGTTTCGGGATTAATACAATTAAAACATAAATAATAATGAAGCAACATGTAAGGCATATTCGTGTTAAGGTTCACTATTGCGGAACCGCTAATACGAATCTGTATTATCAATTATTAAAGGATATACTCGTTGCTTTAAACGATTACGTCGGTTAATACTTTGTAAGTGTCTTTACCTCAGCGAAATGCGTGTAATTTTGGATATAATCCATGAAATCAATCAACCTCTTAAAAATATGTAGAGCAAAATGGCTACTCATTAATAACTGCCAACCCCTTAACGTAAATATTTCCAAACTCGACTACTTTATTTAAACTTCAGCTAATATGTATTTATAATAACTGATGAAATGAAGCTGATGTACTGATGATTTTTCTCTGTAATATTAAATAAAATAAATTTTCTATATAATACACTTATTCTGTTTTATTTGGTTTTATATAAAATATAGGCAACCTAATTTACTTGTCACTTTTAATTCAATGCGTTCAGCGTTAAGGTGGCGCTTCGCTTTATAATTTTGTGCGCAGTTGATTGTATTGTTGTTATTGATTCGCTTTGTATATTTTCAAATTTATTCTTATTACATTATTATGAATGTGTATTAAGATGCTATTAAACTATAATTAAAAATAAAAACTTAAAACAAAAGTAATATCGATTAAAAAATGTTTGGAAACAATTTGCGCCAACGTAATGATAATATATTTATGTAATGTGTGTGAGATCATTGCAGTTGCTTTCAAAAAATAAACCATTTATCGAAAAAAGAGGAATGTTACATACTTTTTACTAATGTTCATAGATTCGTAAATCAATACTATATACAACGCTATATTCTCAAACGTAGTGTAGTGGTAGCATACAAATCCCTGGTTCGCCTGATTTTTATATTCTACAGTTAGCTCAATAGCTACACTGAACAAATATGTGCTTTCCGTCATTTTGTTGTTGTTTCTCTAAAAAATTTATATTACTGTCTATATAAATTTTATTGACCTGCGGTTTTCATTGGGTTTCCGACGTATTTGTTGACGTAGAATATATCACGAATACATAACCTTTTTAGAATTTGTCAAAACAACTTTTATTGAAGTTAGTTGGCGGTATGATTGCTTTCAATTACTCAGTGTTTCGGAAACTGAAAATTTTAGATGATTCATCTTTCAAAACTTGATTTTTTCACCTCTATAAAGATACTATTTAAAAATTAGAGCGTCCCTTTGAATATTGTTTTATTCAGAAGGATTGATTCCGAAAGTCCTAAAAATTTGAAAAGGTTACTACAAATGTAGATGAAATGTCACATATTCGAAAAATCACAACGATTAGAGCTCCGTAAAAAGTTAGCCCCTCACTATAAAACAATTTAATAAATCTTACTTTTATTCGTTTGTAGGTGTTTGATAGCGAATTTCCAACGTTTGATAGTCAATAGTTCATTAGCAAACAATAAAATAAATTCTTCGGAAAAACCTATGTGATGTTAGCCCCTCAAAATCATGTCAAAATGACATCGAATTCAATTTTATTTTATAATATACAGAATCGTTTGTAGGTGCCTGATAGCAAATTTCTAAATCTTGATAGTTGATAGTTTATTAATAAATAATAAATAGTAATTATATACCAAGGAGAAAGACATTTTTCTCAGCCGAGTAGCATTATGGAACCAAGAGGCTGAGAAAAATGTTCATCGTTTATATATTTTTTTCCACTACTAGCATATTTAACCGCTTTCTCAATAATAATGTAATATAATAAGCCGTTCCGATAAATGTTTAATTTAAGATATCCATAGAAAACATGTTAGTCTGTAAAAACAAATGAATAACCATTTAATGTCAAATTGAGATTTTATTCATGTCTTGTCACAATTGGTCACAATACCAAAAAATATGTCAGACAGTAGTTGTTCCTCTTCCGCAAGGAAGCAAATCAAATAGAGTATGAAAAATACTGAAACAAATTGCAAAAAATCTCGTACACCTTAATGTCAAGCAAGCTAATTTTTGCAGATTATTTTTAAATGTAAGCTGACTTTAGATTTGACGGATGTGACACTATGCATAGAGGTTGTGGTGACTTATAAAAATAGTGTACTTTTGGAAATGAAACGTCAAATTAGAAATGTCACAAAATGAAATCAATATAGGTAAAACTAGGTTTTGATATTTTATTGTATTAGCCAGTGTCAGGAATTAACATAACCTGCCATAATTGCGCTATTAATTATTATTTTAATAAGTACCCAGCAAACAGAAAAACGTGAAAAGCACGTAATATTTTGGTTATATTGCAACCTAAAAGACGTGTTTTTGGGCACCTTTCTTCTATATAACGTTATATTTTATTTTGAAATGTCACACTTTTAGGACGTGTTTTGAGGATGTGAATAAAACGTAATCTTAAGACTTCTTCCTACGTTCTACCAGGCATAAATACGTAATTCAAGACGTAATTAAAGCGAATATTAAAGCCTCATTTATAGAAATTCAACTTTGCCGATCTAATTTGCAATATATTAGATCAAAAATGCAAATTTATTCATCAAGTGCTAGTTATTGAACTAGCACCAGTGAATGTTTACACCTTAATTTGAGTGCTTCGCTTTATAATTTTGTCGGCCGAGTTGACTTAGCATGTATATTGATTCGCTTTGGTATATTTATTATACCGTATTACTAGGACCTGATACCTACTGTTGCTTTAATAAATTATGCAAGTTAATGAAGTACATATCTATTAAAAAAAACTGGAAAACATATGTAATATCGTTTGCACGGCCATCTTGTTATGTTTATGATATTTCCACAGAACGAGCGGGTTACTATTAGAGGTTATGAAAACCACCCCTCATTATCTAATCCCAAACAAATCCAAGAACGTTCTTTAATAAACTACTAATACATTCTACATATGTATGTATTTGTTAGCATATAAACACAATATTAATACTGTATTTAACATCTACATTCTTTAATTCTCAGCACTCCCAATTTACAGCAATCACGTCTAAAGATAAACACTGACAGTAAAAGAGAAATGACCTGCGGTTTTCATGACTCGAGCGATGGCGCGTAATTCAATTTTATTTTCTATGCAATATTACATCACTGTTTATCAAACAGTTCCAGATTTATGTAAAAACAAAATCATTGAAGCATGATTATTACTACTTATAGAATAGTAGGTATCGTAGAACACAAAAATAAAAATTTTAAAGTGTATTTATATTTGGGAGCTTTTCGATTTAAATTTGACGTATAAAGATCCTTTTAGTACCTAAGTTGCCATATATATATGATGTATGTAAAATTGTTGTTCTATATATCTCAATTTCGATTTAAAAAGTCCTTAATTCTCCTTGAATAATTTTAGTTTGCGCAAAAGTTATGAAAATATGTTCTCTACATTAAATACTTTATAACGATTAGATCGCTCCAAAAACTCGTTATAATAAACAAAATACAATAAATAACACGACTTTTCAGTTCTGTTCGCTGGGTAGTGTTTGAAATTAGCGTATTTCCAACGTTTGTTTATTTATGTTAAATAGTTAACAATAAAATAAATTCTTCGAAAAACCTGCGTGATTTCATTCAAGTCATCAAAATGACATCGAATTCAATTTTTTTTTATTTACTAGTTTGTAGGTAATTTTTATTATTGACTACTAGATAGCAAATTTCTAAAACTTGATAAATAATGACGTCTTCTAACGTAATAAATAAAAAACAAATCTAGTAGGATATTAGGCAGGCAACCAAAATTACATCAGAAAAGCATCCTATCGCATATGTAATTGTAACTCATCAAATTTCAAATTTAAATTGCTTTGAGAAAAATCGTTTATGCGTCGTTTATAGGTGCTTGATAACAAATTCCCAACCTTTGATATTTGATCATTTATTAATAAGCAATGAAAGAAGTTTTGCAGAATATTGTGTAGGCAACCAAAAAGATATGCGAAAATCATACAAAATAAAAAAACATACCTATATTAAAGTTATTTATTTTATAAAATTATTATAATAAAAAAACAAGGAAAAGAGGAAGTACTGGATTCAAATTGGATTTGAAAAAGTTAATAAAGACAACTTAAATTATCAGTAGGACATATCAAATAGCACACACCAAAAATATACCTATAACATAACCACAACTGTCAATATATGCAGTTTTATATTGTTTTCAGTCATTTTCGTACACCAAAAGTTAACGTTGAATTAACTTTTAGCGTACTGACTTTGAAACTCTAAAATTTTGGAAATCTAAAATCCTATTGGTTGTTTGTTGTCCGCTAAAAAAGCTTGCATGTGAAGCCACTTTTACATAATATGTCCGATAGGACGCTTTTCTGATGTAATTTTGATTGTAATTTTGATTTGTAACTTTCAAGATTTGAAAATTTGCTATCAGGCACCTACAAACCACCTACAAACGATTCTGCTAAAATAAAATTGAATTTGACGTCAAAATGACGACATGAGAGGCTAACATCACATAGATTTTTCCGAAGAATTTGTTTTATTGTTTGCTAATGAACTATTGACTATCAAACGTTGGAAATTCGCTATCAAACACCTACAAACGACCTACAAACGAATAAAAGTAAGATTTACTATAATTGCTTATAGTCAGGGGCTAACTTTATGGAGCTCCTGGATTAGACATAAGAGCATAAGCTACAGAAATCTGTCAGATAAGATAATGTTTTAGTTTGGTATTCAAAACGTAGATGGCGATTGATTTTTTTATATAGTTTTCTTATTTTATTTATTTTTCTAATTTAAATAAAACTGTGGATTACTTCTGTTTAAACAATGTTTGAGGACTGGTTCACAAATATATTACCTTATTTACCAAAGAATGCTGTCATAATTATGGATAATACACCATATCATAGCTACAACGTTGAAAAAGCAAGGTGTCGAACAAGTTGATGTCATATCTAATAGGTTTTATTTAGGTACATAGTTAGTCATCATTGGCATCACAATGATCTATAAGGAACGTTATAAAGACGTTATAATATAAACGTGACGTTTTTTTATCGTATCATTCAAAGAGAGTCAAAACATTTCATCAAACGTTTTTTATGAATAATAATTTAGTGTTTCAACGTCTAATGCATTATATGGATTTCCTTGTCAGTTATTAGGTATTTGATTTCTTCTTCATCATCGTCACTCTCATCCCAATTTTAAGTCAATTCTTTTATTTTCCCTTCGTAATTTTTCTCCGCAGTTTTCTTCTTCACTCTAAGGATGTGACACTTCTAGTTCACTGTCGATAGTTAGCCAATCGTCATATTGTTCTTGGGTTCAGTTATTTTGTTGCAAATTTTCTTCAACACTGCTGCCTTCTTCATTTTCATCACCTGTAACTGTAAACCCTCCGTGCCCAAAACATTTTTTATCGTTTCTACTTTAACTTTTTCCCATGACTTATTTAAGAAGTACAGAGCTTCTAGAACGTTGATTTTCTTTGTTTAGTTCATTAGCAGTTAATCCATTCTCTTCATTTTCATCCAGACTTTTTAAAATTTTAGAACGCATCTATAGTGACGACAGAATACCTTGAATGTGCTTATCACAACTTGCCCACAATATTGAATATATGAAGAGTAGTGGTCGGTGGAAAAAAATCAATTTGATGTTTGTTGTTCCCTATGACCAACAATTTTTCTCGTTTTCCTGCCACATTTACCGCGCAAAGAACTTTAATCTCTCTTTGAACTTGCTTGAACATGAAAGTGTGTTCTGGGAATGCTCTGAAGTAAATTCCGTTCTCGTCGGCCTTGTATAGATTTGTGACGGGTCATATTTTTCAATAATCTTCGCCAATTCGTTCTCAATCCAAGCATTTGCTGCATTCGAACCAGCATCTTTCTGTTCACCGCACCATTGTTTAAAACAATCCATCCAAAATATCCAAACCTAGAACGCTACAAACCCTTGCCTTCTCATTTTGTGAGCAAACACGTTTCCTCCTGAGATGATGCAATCGTCGTTGTCTGAGATGATGCAATAGACACACATGCGTATTACACGAATTTGTTTATCTTGTCTATTTCTGAAAAAAACGATTGTTGTGTTTGACATTTCTTCAACGAACAATTTCTGCAACAAAATAGCTGACAAGTAGTAGTAGTAAGAACCCACGTGTGGGAGTTCTTAACACAGTATCAAAGCCTTTGTTAGCAAGCTTTGAGCAGTAGTAGTACTCTCTGAGATCTTAACCGGTCACTGCGCACTGAATAGGCACATGCATTATGGTATGGGCACCTCTTTGCTGACTACCCAACAGCGTACAGGAAGAGGCGGAGAAAAAGTTGATTTGTATATGATTTAATGATAACTTGTTTCATATGCACATACCTACCTTATATTTAGTTTCTCTACATTCTTGGAATATTGGTAATTAACAGAAACACACACCTTTTAATTTCAATTTTATATTTTATTCTTATTTACCATACAGACATAAAATAATATTGTGCATTAATGGCTTATAAACAAAAAGAAGGTAAAACGTCATCAATAGTAAAACAACAAGAGAGTCGTCATGGAAATGAACATAGTTTTTAAGACATTACAAATCGAACATAACAGACTGCACATACAATATACTGATTTATAAATGCGTACAACTGCATTACTGCATGGCCATTGCATGGATCATCTCAAAACTGTCACTACTAGTAGCACAACTGTAATGAATAATCAATTATTTATTTATTGTACTGGCTAAAGAGGCTATTTATTTAATATCGATAGGTATGCTATGTCATATTTGCACTAACATCGAACTATAATATGTTTTTTTCTTTCATTAATTAATTCATTTTTATTTTATTTCCATAGTATACATTAAAATAAAGCTTTTACCTGAATTTCGAGTGATTATATATCTAAAAAATCTAGAATGCCAATCTCACATCACTTTTGCTTATATCATAAGTTCCTTTTTTTTTAAATATAAATGTTAATTTATACAGAGATATGAAAAAGAACGTGCCATTTAGGGTAATACCATACTAAAAAACACATCAAAAAACGTACAATTTTGTCGTAAATTTAGTACATATTTTAATTTTTTTTTTTTGGATGACTTAAGTGGTCATAGTTTTGGAAGGCACTTACTACTTGACTTTCGAACACATAAAGCCTAGTCGAGAATAAAATACACTACTACGAATATTAATAGAGTTGCGATCCGTTCAAGGTTTTATTTATTTTAATAATATCCTTTTCGTTTGTTTTTTTTTGTTTTCCGAGAAATTTCGCTTTATGCCAAGTTATGCAGGTTATAATAAATATTTTAGCCGAAAATTTAGTCGCACACCTTGAAAGATGGCAGCTCTATACGAAAACGAAAAGATAGGGAATAGTTCCGTTATTTTAGGATTCCAAAATTTTTTCTCGAACAATTTTGAAATCAATACAAGATCAAAGGCCACTTTTGAAAAATATTCAATATCACTTTCGCAACATACATTTTTTTATCAAGACGAACAAGCAAGTTTGGCAGACCCCAAAATGGCAGGAAGGCATTTTATAATTTTCTCATCATTTTTTTTTTCTCTTCATTATTAATTATAATCGTAATAATTTCTACATTTACATGTTTATATAAATTTTGTACATTATTTTCATATCCTATACTCTAAACAAATCACAAAAATAATTTTTTGTTGGCTGAGTGATTTTTCCTCATTTTCTCCGTTATAATATTCTTCTTTTACAATCTGCTTTAAGAAGATAACGCTTTTTTCTTTATTTTAATATATATGTATGTATATATATTATCGTTACGTTGATGTTATTATTTATACAGAGTGTTCATCGAAAAGTGTGGTATATCATCATGTTTTTGTTTTTTTTTTCTGATATATATAATATATATAATTAGTGTGTGCTACCATTTTCGGTTTATTTATTTATTTCTTTCATTATAATGATACTGAGAAGATGATTTATA
>CM043015.1:18896988-18998620 GCA_023690525.1 Holotrichia oblita
ATTCTGAGACTGGTCTATTTGAATCGTCTTTGAATTACTCTGACACTGTTTTCTGTGGACATTCATCTTAGTCACTATATCTCTGCAAGAAACCTTGTGTTTGAAAGAATTATAGTAGTAGAGTTTGGAAGCTTAAAGGACCAATTTTACTATAATTCAAGCATTGCTTATTGTGGTATAGACCTTGCTGCTATTTATTGACGAGTGAAATAATTTTTTTGTGAGAAATGTTACTTACATTTTATTCCGCTTTAGTTTATTAAATTCCTTAATTTTTCTCTTGGACAGTTCTCGTAGTAATTGTTATTTACTATTTTGCCGCCTTAGCTAGACACCATCATAATTCTTTCCTTCCCCAGTTTGTCAGATGCCTGGTAGCGATCGATAGAATATATGTGTAATTCACTATCGCTTCTCGCTATTATTTCCCCTAATTGCCTGGTAGTAAATAATAGATCTTGTGTTCCCCTAAGTGCCATTAAATCAATCCCATAAATTTCGTAAAGTCGACTTCCTAACTTAGTTTTTATTTCTCGCATATTCCTGCTGCTATATGTTCTAGTTTTCATCAAACTACCTTTAATATACTCTACATTCTCTGATATTTTTGGTTTCGTCGTTTTAATTGTAACGAATAAGTGAGCAGCTTAAATATTGCACAAATGTTAGACTCTGTAATTTAAAATCAGGAATCATCTCTTATTCGGCCAAATCTTTAACAAGCGTTATTTCTGTATCATTTTGAAACTTTTGCCTAGTATAGTGCTCCCTACAGTTAAGACTTTGTAGAACACGGAAATAATTAAGATTTACGGTGAAAAAATTATAAGAAATTAATTAAATTTCTCTCACGTAGACGTATACATATTTTGGGGAAATTTTTTGCTTCCCCATCAGTTTCGTGTTAATTAACATAATTTTACAGCTTACGAGCGCTGCAATTCGAAATTCCGTCGTCCCTAATTTTTCATTAAAAATAAAAAAAGTTATCGGCAATCAGGTCAACGAACAAACTTCGTTAATTCTTGTCTGCAAACTTTTTTTCTTGCAAATGTTTTTATTAGTTTCCAAGACAAATTATATAAAAATTTCAACGCTTGTAATTTTCACGCAAAAGATGGCGATAATTTAGCACCTTTCGCAAATACTTCCAATCATCAGACAATTTAAAACGAATATGTATGTAATTAGACACTTTCAGCAAAAATATTCAGCGAAAAATAACGGAGACGATATATGATTATTTTGGGGTTGTTTTTCTAGAAACACCATTATGGTTGCTGCTACAAATTGCGCCGATCAAGAACGAAAGGGATGTGGTTGTTCTATTTCTGCTCACCTTTCGGGACATCACTGCCCTGAAACAACCCATAGAACCAGACGATACCAGAGGGGGTAAGTCTACGAGCAGAATTCTAAGTAAGATGCAATTAACGTAAATACATCTATTTCCTAATTCTAATTCTACATAACGAAGCTTATTTATGAATAAAAATTTATCTTGAAATAAGCTTTAGTAAGGAATAACCTTGCGAAGTGGAAAGAGTAAACAGACAAAAAGTAAGTTTGGCTACTGCTTTTATCATTTGGGCATTAATACTTTGTCAGTTTCAGTTATTAAAAATTTCCTCTGATCCAATAAATAAATAAATAAGTAAATGTAAAATAAATATGAACAGAAAGTCATTTGTAGTATTGCATGCTGGTTAATTGCAATGCCAATGGATGGTAAAACACGATACCATGTGACTAAGCAAATCTGATGGATGGACTACAGAATCTGTCACTGTTACGAATAGTGGTAGTATTATAGGTCTTAATTTGGATATAATTGGATAATTTGGCATTATGGTGAAAGGCACAACAAGAAGACATCCTTACCAGGATGAAACACGGGTTAACCGGGAAGAGTATGCATGTATCCGTTCTCTCGGATTAAAAAAGCCAGAACTGTACGTATTGTATCCTCCACGGTATTCGTACCCTGACAATAAAATATCAAGCATAAAATACACAATGTTAATTTCACGTGTTTAGCTGCAGTTTAAATGCTAAGTATTAATCCGACGACTTTATAACGACCACACTCACTCAATAATACTGATGCCACGTATAATTGAATGATAAATGCTGTCCTTTTCAAAGGTGGCATTAACAGGTTCGTTCCGTGAACCATTCCCTCTTTTTTTACCTCCGTTCAGACATAATACCCATTCTTTACTTTAATTAATACCCCCGTTAATTTATGTCAATGAGTGTATTACTTGGCGCTTCGAACGAAGGCGTAGGTAAACGCAGGTGTTGGGTGTCTTCTTTAATAAAACCATACTTTAGCCCCTATATATACTCACACACATACTTAAGCAAATAAACTGCGTTCGTTATTATATCATATACGAGACAGTTATATAATAACTGCCGTAAGCCTCGTTTTTTTAATCGTGTTCCAGCGGATATCTAGGTGTATTAAATACATTTGATTTTTATGGCTGATATCGTCCGCCAGATAATAGCAGGCGCATTAATTATTCATGAAAAATATCAATTTGTTCGGCATTATATGTCTGGGACAATTGCTTAGATGTCGGTAGATATATTGAAAAATGACACTACCTTATTAGGTTTTGTGATATTCTAATACGTATTTGTCTTATAATGCGCATGCATTACCCACAAAGGTAGCAGTAAAAACCGTTGCTACGATAATTCATCGTCTTGTGGAGTAATTTATTTTAAAAATTCTGCGAAATAGTCGTTAGTAGCCATGGTGGTAATTAATTCGTAAAGCATTTCAGTAACCAGAAATTTATCATAACAATATATTTGCTGTCAAGCTAACTTGTACGCTTTATATTGAGAGATCAAGTTATCGGTTGAATTATATAATTAGTTTGATGGATGTTTACACATGATGAGAATAAAAAGTCTAAAAAGATCAGGAATTGCGAGACTAGCTGCCTTCTTCAGCTAAACAATTGTCATCTAGTTCTTGCTCCTCGACGATCCATCGGCCCTCGTTTATGATAGCGATTCATTTACCAATAAGCCACCTTACCAGGACCTTATCCAAATCAAATCACCGACACTACGCTTACAAAGCTCCCAGACGCAACTTTGGATGTACAGTGCACTCTCGATTTTCCGGGGGCCGATTATCCGGTGTGCGGCTTAACCGTGCTAACATCTCAAAAGTGGATTAACCGTGCCGGCACGGTTAATCCGCAATTCCCACTAAAACCGTGCTGCAGACAGGTCCAGACACGCTCATTTTACACACTGCCTAGACGATTCACATTGTTGTAAAGTGACTAGATACGAGAGCGTTATAAATGGGAAATAGAGTTTTACAGTTCTAGTAAAATAACATTGTGCTTGCTTAATGTCGTCAAAACGAAAACGTGTTGTTTTGTCTATCCAACAAAAGCTGGAAATTGTAAATAAACTAGAAAATGGAGTTGGTGTTAAAAACCTAGCAATACAATATAATGTGGGCGAGCAAACAGTGCGTGATATTAAATCTAATAAAGAACACCTAATAAAATATGCGGCTAATTCTGATAGTGCCAGTGGTTTATCAAAACGAAAAACGATGAAACCAGCAACCTATCAAGAATTAGACAACGCCATGGTAACTTGGTTTAATCAGCAAAGAAGTGCGGCAATTCCCGTTTCAGGAACCATTTGTGCAAGTAAAGCAAAATTTTTCTTCGATGCACTGGGAATGGAAGGTGAATTTAATGCGTCTTCAGGGTGGTTGACGAGATTTAAAAAGCGCCATGGTATTCATCAAATAAGTATACACGGAGAAAAGCTAAGCAACGATGAAGTCGCAGCTCGGGCTTTCGTAAGAGACTTTCGTTTGTTTATTGAGAGTGAAAATTTACTCCCCGCACAAATATACAATGCCGACGAAACTGGTTTGTATTGGAAATGTCTGCCAACAAAAACGCTTGCTTCTGTGGAGGAGCGTCAAGCACCAGGTCACAAATCTTCGAAAGAACGTTTAACTGCTATGTGTTGTGCAAATGCTGACGGTACCCATAAAGTAAAGCTTTGTGTTATTGGGAAGGCAAAAAGACCGCGGTCTTTTAAAGGAACGGATGTTTTAAACTTGCCTGTAGATTACTTCAATCAAAAGGGTGCGTGGATGGATAGAGCAATTTTTAAAGAATGGTTCGATAAAAAGTTTGTGCCCCAGGTAAAGACGCATCTCCAATCTCTTGGATTACCTCAAAAAGCTGTACTGCTATTGGACAATGCTCCATCTCATCCTCCCGAATTAACGTTGAAATCAAGCGATGGGCAGATATTTGTTAAATATTTACCACCAAATGTAACAGCCCTGATTCAGCCGATGGATCAGGGCGTGATAGCCACAATGAAACGTCATTATCGTAGTGGTTTGCTTCAAATAGTGAGTGATGAACATTCTGATCTAAAAACGTTTTGGAAGAACCTAACCTTATTGGATGCAATCTACGAACTGGAAAAGGCCTGGGGCAAAGTGCGGTCAACAACACTACAAAAATCTTGGAAGAAAATATTCCGTTATGATGAAGATCAAAATGAAGACATTGATTCTGACGACGACGATGCTGAGTTTAACTTACCACTTGCCGAACTGCGTAGCATTTTACGTGCCCAGAATAGATGCAAAGATGTTGACATACAAAACATTGAAGAGTGGTTGCATATTGACGAGTCTTTACCAGGGTACATAACACTTACAGATGAGGATATTGTTAATCGCATTTGTGACAATGTGGAAGAAGGTGGAAGTAGTGACAACAATTCATACGGAGATCTTGTAATCGAAAACCGAATTCCACACTCCCGTGCTCTTGAACACGTGCAGGGTCTTTTGGAGTACTTAGAGCAGCAGGGCAATGAGTTCTTACCTATAAAACTTGCTTTACATAATCTTCGTGCTGACATTAGGTGCAAAGCCAATAGGAATACAAAACAATCAACAATAAATGATTATTTTGGAAAAGATTAAAATGAATAGATCACAAATCACATTAAATCATTAAACGAGTGAAAAATTAAGAATTACTTTTCATTTTCTTGTATTTTTGGTTGTTTCTTCTAAATTTCATACTTTTTGTTTGTTGTGTATTTAAATCCGTAGATTTATAGATACGTGTCTACATGTAACGTACAGTTATCTTTTTAAATATGTATTTTGTACATTCAGAATTTAGAGAAAACTTACAAATAGATACATATACATAAATATAGAGTTTTTTGCGTTTCGTCTTACCATTTATCTGTGATTCCCGATTATCCGTGATTTCCGATTATCCGTGCACCCCTTCCCGGTCATTACCCCGGATAATCGAGAGTGCACTGTAGTAGCTTCAATCATGTGATCGTAATGTTAGAATATTTTTCCAAAATCTGCAAGCTCGCTGTTGTAGTTGTAATATAGAATATCAGAGGTTCCGATTGTCACTTAGATTGCTGATTTGGATCCTGATAGGTTACCTTAAAGGGTGTACTTTCCAGACGCCCAAAATATCATTGATCAACTCCTACAAATTACCTATACCAGATAAACAATTCCTTATTTCAATTTGAATTTCATTTTACTCTGTATTTTAGTCCCTTTCTCGTTATCACTTACACTTTCCTTTTCTTTTTTGTGTTAACAAACTTTTAAGATAAGAGATAAACGGCTAGTCCAGCACTATGTTATGGCTTCCTTAACTTACATTATGCAGCATTTCTGTTAATCACATCAGAATGAGTGAATTACATTCGCTTTGGTTTGACTACGCTAACTGGAGCCAATATATGATTGTCATCAATTGCATGATTTAAACTTATTTCTATGCTATCAAAAAATTGGAATTGGAACTTTGGAAATATGTTCTTATATTTTTTCCGCAGGGCCAACTAAAAATGCTAGAAAATTAGCTTTTTTGTTTTGAAAAATTGAATCATCCTTTTTTTGACGGAGTGAAAGGCTTTTCCCACATTCATTCCTTTGCTTTTATTCGTAACTCTGTCTGAATCTGTTTTGGTCGTTTTGTTCTATGTCATTTCCTGTGTGTTAGTTTATAAAGACCTTTTCATTTAAACTGCCTTAAAATGAGTACACCAGGAATACAGATTGGATAGATTATTAGAAATTGCTAGAAAACTGTAACTAAAAGTAGAACTTAGTAATACTCCTCTTATTGTCTTTTATTCTATTCTTTGCGGTAGTGTTTTCGGAAGCAAGGTCAAACGCACCGTTTTACTTTTGTAAAAGCAAATGAACCTAAGGTTGACAAGGAATCTGAATCTGTTAGAGAAAAAACAAAGAATGGTCTACATTGGAGATCCCGTTAAGAATTTTAGTTGGTAGGGCTTTCCAGAATAGTGTACTATGGCCAGCATGGCAGACTTGATGACATGAATTAAAACTCTAGATCTAGAAGAAATTCCATCTCGAAAGTCACAATTTTTTTATAATAATTATTTTGCAAGCTATCCTTTATTTTTGTATCTGGCGGAAAGCAAAATTCATTTCATTTACTCTTTGAAACACGTAAGCAGAGGACGCTTACTAACGGCATCTTTTCAAGAACTTGACATTTAGACTGTTAAATAGTGTGACAACAAATTCATTTCCATTATATTAAACTATGTCTGCAGTTCGCAGTTAGTTGTATCTAGGTATGAAGGATTTTCACGTCAGAAGTTTTGTAAAGTTTGATTGATAGCGTGGTTTGAATTATTTCCGACGCCAACGTGAAGATGGCAGCACTCGTCAATAAAAGCTAACTAATGCGGTTGCGCATCTATTGACAGATACTCGCTACAATTTCAGCCATTTTAAAACGAGCAATTGTTGTTTGACAATCTTTTGAGTTAGTCGATGTGTGTTTTTGTGAAAATGGATAAAATCGATGTATCTATCGATACATCAGTAAATATTTGTTTTTGAAAGGCAATACGTCAACGCAAATTAAAGATGATCTGGACGTTGTATACGGGGGCTCTGAGCCATCTTTTATCACAGTAGCATTTTGGACAGCAGAATTTAAAGATGACCAGGCAAACTTGCGAGACGATGAGTGTTTGGGATGTCCAAAAATTGTAACTGCTGAAAATACCATCGCTAAAGTTCACCAAATAGTGCTGAACACCCGTCGAGTTAAAGTGAGAGAGATAGCAGAGGTTATGACCATGACCAAACAACGTATTGAAGGTTTAGGCACGAGAAAGCTGTCCACGCATTTGGTGCCGCGCTTGCTCATGTTGAACCAAAAACGGTTACAGTTCCGAACACGAACAGTTCCAACGTTCTGCTGGAGCAGTTTAGGCGCACTGATTAATTACTGCAGATGAAACTTGGATACATCATTACACGATCGAAACAAAACTACAGTCAAAATAATGGACTGTGAAGAGGGAACTGGTTCCAAAACAAGTGAAACTGTTTTTTTCGGCTGAAAAATTGCCACATTTGGAGAAAAAATTAGTTTCACTAAAACAATGTTTTACACCTCAACGGTTGCCGAAAATTTAAACAGTTACCAGGGAAGATCAACTATTTGGACGACAAATAAATTGCCAGGTTGGAAACTTGAAAATCCATAAGCTAATCTTTATTCATGTATTAGACCCAGCAGTGGTAAAAGCACAGTTACTCCACAGTAGAACTGTATACATTCCAAATTATTCTTGCTGAGTCTTGACCACATCCCGCTGTATGGCTTCAAGTGAGTGATCGAAGATTAAAAATGTTGAAAAAAGCTTGGGTTCTCTGTTTTTTTTTTAGAATCTATAGCTTTTCTTTGGAGAATGACAGCTAAATACTTTCCTGATTGGTTAGTTTGAAAGTTTTAAAGTTCTGCAAACTATTAATTTTATAACTATCGCGTTCTAGTGGACAATTGTTTTTTCTCTCACTACTGAGACACTCATAAGTATTAATTATAACTTTGTAAATGTTCATGTAGTATCTAATCCACACGTTCGTAACGACTATAGCTGCCGATACTGTGTAAATAAAGAAACAATATGCAATTGTGAACGATACCTAATATTAGATCGGCAGGCATAAACATTGAATACCCGGTAAATAACAGCAAATTTTACGAGCAGCGATAATATTATTTACGATGTTGCTAATGGCTATGTTGAAACAATGCAATTAGTATTATCTGTTTACATCGTCACGTGTAATTGCAGACTATGCAAACCTAAATTTTTGAAAACGCTTGGATGAATATAAATAGATATTATGATGAAAACTAAAATCTTTAAATCGCCTAAATTAATTCTTAACACAGCTTTCGTAATACAAAGGATGTAATTATACAAAAACACCCTAAACAATAAACGTCTTGTTCTTGAAAAAAAAAAAACAAGCATGAGTTTGAGCTTCTCGCATTTCACAAAAGGAAATCGGTAATATACCCACCACCATGGTGGTACGGCGAAAAAAATATGTATATGAGAACATTGTGTATTCAACTGGATGTCAAATTTAAATGAGTAATTAACATTAATGTAAACAAAACGCTGCCCACACGTCCTCGACCATAACAATTTGAAAAACAAATAGCATTTACATCGGTGCCTTTCCGCTTCTTTAACAGCCACCAAACCACCTTTTATATCTTCTGCACCCTACAGCATCATACCTTAATGAATAAGTGAATATATTACTACTGAATCTAAAAAAAGGAAATGAAAAACAGCATCATTTACAAGGATATTTATACAACGTTTCTATGGTTGATATTCATGAGCTTTGATCGTATAAGAGTATCTTCTACTAATGAAACTAGAGGGCGTTACCCAAATAGTAATAAATCTGTACTTGTTAGAAATCGGCCGAAGTATATTCTCCTCTCGATATGAGATTAATAAGCTATCCAATTAAATTAAATAGAAACTGCTTTTTAATTGCAATTTGGACGAATGCATCCTGAAGATATATATGCAGGTACTAAATCAGGAGAGCAAGCGAATTAATTATAGATACGGTGCATGACCACATTAATATATCAATGCAGGAAAGATATGAATTTTTGCAAATAAAATTCGTTGCATCATATTTTGTTAATGTTTTATCATAATTGGGAATAATTATATGAAATATGTATTACCGATTACTTAATTGAATCAAAAGGAGTGCTGCATTTTCTAATTATTAAATAGCCAAGCTGCCAGTTAATGTCAGAATTAGACTATAGTAGATTGCTAAATAAATGATATGCGTTTTCCTTCCAAGATCTCTTGACCTAAAAATGTAAGAACACACTCTTTTGCTCCTCAGATGCTTCACACAAAAAAATCGTCTTGAGGCTAAAAAAAGTAAGTTCTGAAAAGATAAAAATAAAGAAAATAATTAATTATTGACTAAGGTAAGTTTGAACAGTTTTAAAATGAAATTTTTTCTTATGAAGATGCATTTTAATGAAATTTTATATATTTTTATACTGACTCACTACTCAGAGGTCATCAGATATGCAGACAGTTTCAACAGATGAGATAGTGGATGTATCTGTGACTCAGTGCCAACTTTTTAGCGGCTTTATCAATAAACTCACTATCTGAGTTCAAGAAATGAAATATCTCGGTAACGGTTTATAGTACAGCTTCGGGAAAAAGTATTACAAACTAAAATGGCCCCGAGAAACATCTGGAAATTATTTTCGGGAGTGTAGGATGATCGCTAGATGGCGTAACTGTACACCAAAAATTTAAATTCTTATTTTACACAAAATTTACCAACTTAAGGTCTATTACAAACATCAAAATCGGAATCTACTAAAAAATCCACGTATTTTACATTGGACTCATTTTTTATATTTTGCGAAATAAGCGAATAAATTATGGTTATAAATTCTAACCAATCTAATAATTGACGTACATCCTAGAGGACGCTGTTTACATTTTATCGGAAATTTTGTTTTTATTGAAAATATTAAATAGAAACATACATTTTTGAGGACGGATTAAAAATGATGGCTAAATTACCAACAAATCAGCGAAAACTGAATATCGCTATCTTTTACATATCCGAAGATATCTTGAGAAACGTGTGAATCAAATGGTAAGAATTTCATCTATAAATTTGAATTATTCGGCTTTCTCTGGACGAAATTTAGCAAATTTGGTCTTATTAGGAAAGATTTTTCTTGGTCTACATTTAGTGATTCAAACTGTTTGATTTTTGAAAAGAATAGTGCGTGGAATGTTTGGTAGCCAAGAAGATAGACTGTTATGGATTTTCCTAAGTCTTCTGCTAGTAGTTCGAATTGTTTAACATTATTGTTTCTGTCACCGCTAGAGGGTGTTAAGAAAATGTAAACAGAAAACAGGCCACTAGCAATTCGCAACAACATGTTTTTCAATATTATAATTGTGCTGCCCATTTTCTTGGCCACACAGCAGGATCCCAAATTTGACTTTTTTAGACTTTTATTTGTGGGAACGAGTAAAATACTTTATTTATATAAAGCGACCCACTGCTCGTGAGAATAGGAAATACCGTTCAAAATATATCTAACGCAGAAATAGGGACTGTAGTTCTATTCACTTATCGTAGAGTGAACGTTTGCATAGAATATAATGGGTGATAATTTGAAGATTTAGTCCACCAGTGATATTGACTTTGTTATGCTATCTCCTTCTATATATGTTGTTTTGCTGCATTGTTTATTTCACTTATACTGTTAAGCTTTTCACTAACATCTTAAGCTTTCAATTCATTGTTTTATAGTTCACGTATTTAAATTTACTTAACGCTCTCTAACGGTGAAGGACAAAATAATATTAAATAGTTTGAATCAGTAAATGTAAACCAAGGAAAATCCTTTCTAATAAGATCAAATTTGCTAAATTTCGTTCAGGGGAAGCAGAATAAATTTAAATTTATCGAACTTGTCATAATGATTTAGAGTAAATTCTGTTCTTACTAAAACCTAATGTTATGTCAAAATCAAATCAAAATAATTCAAATAATTTTTATATTAAGCAATTAATTTAGACCCACCCTCTCTTACCTTAGTATGTATAATATTAAAAATAAAAATATAACTTCTTAACTGGTCTTCTGGTCCTTCTTTCCTTTGAAATTTTTCTTGTTTTCCTCTTTTCACTTTTCAATCTTTTCAAATCTTTTGAATCTTCAAACTTTTCCCTCACCTGTCTCTCTAATTTCTTTTCTTCTTTTCCTCTTTTCACTTTTCAATCTTTTCAAACTAATTTCCAATGTTCTTCTTCAAGTTTCACTTTCTATTTTTAAAATGTTTTTCTACATTTTAAAAGAACTTATCTTTTTCGTCTGACTTTTCCTTCTTTCCACCTTTCAAAAAACAAAACCAATTGTTCACCATTTATTGTTTTTTCTTGACCTCCTTCTCAAATTTTATTGATATTTTCAAAAACCACGGTAACATGAGTGTGCGTCGTACGTGTAATTTTGACAAAATATTTCCTAAATTTACAATGCTTAACATAATATTCTAACGAATTTTGTTGGAAATAACATAAACTAAGTATATCATAGATTTTGAAAACATTAACTAAAACACATGATTTTAAAACACACAGACATAATGTTGTAATTTAAAATTCAACTATAACTCACTCACCACATCCCTACAAGCTTGTTCTACTAAAAAGGTTAATCTTTGAGAAGCATTGATTTTTGAGAATAGAATAATTAGAGAGTCCTTGAACGAGCTTCTCAGAATTATTGTAATAAACTTGAGTTATCAATTAACTATGGTGCAAATATCAAAAATAAAAGTTAAGATTTGCTATAAACCCATAGCAGGGAACTTTGCAGACCACTTCTTTGCAGCATTTATCGAATTATGAATCTATTCCATAAATTTTGCCAGTGGAGAAAGTTTCTATTATGTCTGTATTAACGAAATGACGGATGAGGAGTTCTTCTCTCTTTTGGTGCAGAAGTAGAACACCAAACACTGCAACCCACTAAACACCTAAAATTTTTACTAAACACTAACAAAGCTGTATAATAAAACTAAATTAAAATAAAACCTACAAATACCAGGTAACCTAAATGTTATGTACGGTCAATCCTATACGCATTATTAATTTCCGATTAACGAAAACAATGACGAATCCGGGAGAGGGCCGTTGTCACCGTTCATAATAGGTACATGACTTATTTTTGTATATTTGTCTAATTAATTTAACATTCGTATGATCGATGTTGTCATCTGCATCAAAAATGTGTTAAGCAACGCTTGATTTCTCAATTCTATTAAATCGAAGATTAGCCTTATGCTTTTTAAATCTAGTTGAGACTGCGCTTCTGTTTTGCTCAATATATTTTGGATTACAATATTGACAATTGATTTCGTAATAGTAGTAATAGTCCCAGAACTGTAAACTACTCTAAGATCTAGCTCTTTGAAGATTTTTCTCAAACCTTTTGTGATAAAGGCAGCGTAAGTGAGGGTCACAATGGGTGAAGCTTTAACAAAGTCGTGAAAAGTCGTATATTCTTTCACAGTTTTCTTATAATTAAACATCTTTTATAATTTTAAGCTCTTTCTCAATACTTCGCCTACTTCAAGGGAAAAGTGAGGAGTGCACTAAAAAATTCAGGCTTGCCATTTTGTGATGAACACAATGATGGGAAGTTTGAAGTTTCAACTGAAAAGCCACATATCTTTGTTATGTTGTCTTTGGATGTGGTAGGATCCAGCGCTTGGTGCATGTTTACATGTCTCTTTTCCCATTTTAAAAACATCTGCCCAGTTAGTAGATAGATGCGTATAGACTCCCCCAATACCTGTATCATATCCGGATAAATTTCTTGTGGTGACAATCCTAGATATACGAAGAGAAATAAAGTAATATTTTTCGTCTATGCTAAACGATAGAGATTTACTAAAGCCATTACACTTGGAACGATAACAGTTCCTGATATGTCATTAAGAGCGCGACACACGGCAATTTTCATGAGCTTTGCAGACGCTTACTGCTCAATGGATTTTTCAGAAAATATTAGCCATAATTAATTATATATCTCTTACATAAATATTAATTATTTCCTGTTAAGAGTTTTATGAGAAATAAAATTAGAAATATATAAAATAACGAGCTGAAAATGTGTAGTTTTAACATGAAATCCCCCTTTTTTAAATAACTTATCAAAAATGTTGTTAACCAGGAACCTAGGATAGCCTTTCGTTTCTTCAGATTTTTTTTATTTTTAAATTCAATTCATAAATAAGGAAGATATCATACTAGGCGTAAGTCATTACAATTAAAATTTTTCGCCTCGGAGGACCTACCGTCTTTCGAAAATGCCTGCGATGAGAGAATCGCCCAACAAAACAGTGCCTATCTTCCGCTGAGTGTGTGTAGTGCGGGTAGTTCAGTGGCAATTCTACATTTTATGTTATGGATTACCGCAAAGGCATCGTCTACAACATATATATGGAAATTTTAGTTATATAAACATGCATCTAGTGTTTTGAAGGTATTATCAAAAATATACAATATCTATATCCTCTTTTGGAAGATTTTTTGGCAAAATACATTATATTTACAATATTAATATCCTTTGGAAAAGCGAGATACAAGAAATTCTCGTGAAAAATCCACAACCAGGGCTAGATCAGTATAACCAGGGGGCATTTCATCGAGGGATCCTTTAGGAAGATTTAGTGTGCGCATCTTAGATTATAAGCGATCTACAATAAAGAAATAGGTATTTATAAGTAGCTATCGTAGGGAAACAGGTTGTAGTGAATAAGACAATTTTGTAAAAAATAGTAGAATACAGCAAATTTATTTACTGTATCAATTTTCTTTCATTTAAAAGAGTTTAACTATTTCATTGAGAGTAATCGCATGAAAGTAGAGTTGTTATTTGTATTCATAAGCATATATACAGGGTGACATAGAAAAAGCTACAATGCATAGCAACATGTGATAGAGGACCAAGAAATAACAAAAAAAGTTCCTATACACACATGTCCGATTGCTTTTTGTTTTCAAGTTAGAAGCTATTGAAGTTAAAAGGCTTTTATAAAACAAAATAACATTAAAAAATATAAGATACATATTAGTTCTACATAAGGTGTTCAAATTGGTAACCTTGTTCCTGAATACACATTTCCAATCTTCGTGTTAATGACTGACGGCATCTTTGAAATATGTTAGCACTATTACGGAATCTATCAGCCGACTCCACAATTCTTTTCTATAATTGATCTTTACTATTTATTTCTGCAGAATACACTTCACATTTAATAAATCCCCAAAATGAAAAATCGAGGGAATTAAGGTCAGGACTACGAGATGGCCATGGTATAGGTCCCCTACGACCGATCCTATCCTATTTGCAAATTTTCGTTGCAGAAATTCCCTTACTCTCCTAAAATAGTGAGCTGGTGCTCCGTCATGCATGTAGTATATTCTTCTTACAATATTCAATGGAACATCTAATAAAGTAGTCAGTTCATTTTCCAAAAAATGTCGACAGAGTTCGCCTGCCAATCGTCTGGACATTCGAAATGGACCAATTAGATAATTGTCGATTATACCTGCCCACACATTAAAGGAAAAGCCATACACTGGTAATTCCGTATTACGTTCTGATGGGGGTTTTCATCGCTCCAACAATGCATATTGTGAATATTCAAAATGCCTTCTCGACTGATGGTTCATCGGTAAACAAAATTAATTGCAGAAAGTTTTGCCCTTTATTTTGCAACCACCCGCAAAATTATAAACGCGGCCTGTTGTAATAGGTGGTAGATTTTTTGGAAATGAAATGGATGAAGAAGTTGTTCTTTGAGGACATTCCAAACAGGTTCTCGATTGACATTCAGTACAGCTGTACTTATTCTTCTGGTTCTTATTCTAGGATTGTCTTCTACTATTTTCAAAGTAGCTTCTTCATTTGCAACAGCACGACGAGTTCTCTTAACATCAGAATCATATTTTGGTTTTTAAAGCAACCATCATCTCCCAAACGCCTATGTACGTCAATGAATGTCCTAACGTTAGGAACTTGCCTTAATGGGTACCTATCTCTCTCGATAGATGCGTTGATCTTCGGAAGCATTTGAACGAGCTTCACCGTAACACTGTACCACATGATCATGTCCCTGTATTCCACGAAAGTATAGCGCACCAATTTGAACGAAAATTTTCCATAAAAGTAAATATTGCTTTCACCTTTATCAAATGTTTTGTTTCATGAAAAAATATTTTTTATTGCCTAGGTAAAAGTAAAAAACAAGAACAATATAAAAAACAGTTTGTAACTTGAAAACAAAAAGCAGTAGGACATGTGTGCATAGGAACTTTTTGTTATTTTTTGGTCCTCGATCACATGTTGCTATGCATTGCAGTTTTTTCTATGTCACCCTGTATATTTGAATTGAACCCACGTAACACTACAGTACATAAGCAAAAAAATAACGAAACTAGGTGGCCCAGCAGACGTTGTTCTGCTCTTCCCAGTGGGTGGCGCGATGAATTTGGTTTGGTTAAGGTCCCTGTATAAGAAAGTCTGGACAGAAGAGGTCGTTAGTGCGATTGGAGGATAGACGACGGTCGCTAAAACTTATCAAGGGTGTAGAAGCGCGGAATATTACTGTGTCTTTGAATAAAGAAAAATGAACTACCCATACCCTGAATTTGGAAAATGAAATCCTAGATTTAAAAATCAGTATTTACATTTTCAAAAGTAACTTCGAAAACTGTAGACTGAAGAGCGAGATCAAAATAAAATGAAAAAATGACATGTGGCCACCACACGACTTTCTTATACCAATGAGCGTTTCAAACTATACAATTTTACGAATTTTTTTATACAAGAATTATTCAAAAGCCTATTCTAAGAACTTCCATTCTCTTAATAAATCGCTATAGATTGCATACTTTGCAAGATATTCGAAAAAGTGTTCCTTCCTAAGAGTAAAAATGTTTCATTGGCAGTATTATTATTGGTTATTGTTCTTATCGATATTATTATTTAATTTTTTTATTATTATCTAATTATTTTCATATACCTGTGTAGGTACATATGTGTGTAAAAAATAAAGTAACTAAACATTCATTTATTTACTATCTTTATTTTAATTTTCATTTTAAGGAAAAATATATTTAGCTAAGTTAGGATTACAGGATACATATTGTATACGTACCACATTTACTAATAATTGACTGAAATCAGTATGTCTTTAATAATGTGTATTTGTAGGGCCTACGCGGCAGTATCTATCTAATTCAGAAGTGTGCTAATATTTGGTCGACTGGAAGACGCTAGACTGTTGATCAGGTTAAAAATTGCCTTCGGTATTCAATCAACGTACTCTCTTTGTTGCATTATATTTCGTATACACTTCGCACTCACCGATGTGTTGTATTTTTGCACATCTAGACTGCAACGTTTACCATACCACACACTTACCCCCGCGATTTTTAGAAGATTGTAGTGTCGCGCTCTTAAAGACAGAATGCCATTGGCTTGGCGAATTAAGAGGAGCCAATGTGTAAGTTACAATGAAAAACTCTCAAATTTATACATGTTTACCTCTAGGGTACCCCAAGATCGTAGACTGGGACCACTGCTATTTTTAATAATTAATTGCATGAATGTTGTAGTTGTTTGTCATGTTTCATACATGACTGTGAGATCTATTAATTAAATTAATACGCTGCTGGTCTCGTCAAAACTGCAGATTGAATTAAATAATTTACTGTGAGATTAAAATAATAAATTAGATTACCATAAATGTGCTTCATCTGTTCGTAAATAAAATTGAAATAAAATTTCAAGACGTTCCCCCAACTCTAGAAACTTTTAAGTTTAATTTAAGACGTGTTTGCATCTTCTTTATAGCAGATAACTGACGTTATTTTGGTTGCCTATTTTCTCTAAAAAAAGATAGCCTTATAAAAGTCAAATCACGACTCTATACAACGGAATTGCTTCACGTTAATTGTAACTAACACCGAAACTAAAGAGAATAACGATCAAGTAATATTTCTATAGATCATAATAAATTATTTTAATTTGCAGTTTCTGATATTGCTTTATTTTATGATCCGTGCAGCATGAACCTTTATTTATAGTAATAGTATAGTAAGATAATTACGAAGTACGTTATGAAGAAAATATTCAAACTATAATAGGCTAAAAACTATTGTTCTTACGGAAATAAATTATTTTCAACGGTTATGATGCTATAAAATTCCTTTATGGCGTAGAATTTCTACTTTGTATTTTGTATATGGTACACATTCAACTTCATGAATATAGAACGGAATTTATTATAATATATTTTTAATATACGTTTTTCGTGGTGCAGCTGTTTCAAGAGCGTCCGGAACTTTAGTTCTGTTATATGTTTTGTATGTAGTAGTGTACCCTGTTTATAAGCCCGTGTAATATTCTCCAATTTGACTCTCTTATTACCGCTCTTTAATGTTACCACAAAAACTAATTATTTTTCCCACTAATTGGCCGCCGCATACATATTTATAAAACGTTTTAGTTAGATGTTATATTAAATTTCCTCTTTCTTGTCCCCCTCCTCCATGTATGGTCGACGCATTCGCGAAGTAGAATACGGAGAAGAAGCAGGAGGCAATTGTAAATTTTTACATGTGTTTTTCGTTTTCGTTCGTGTTATTATCTTGTTTGTGTGTAAGTCGTTGGATGATCTATGACTTGCTGTCATATAATTTTGGGTTTATATTACAGAAATTGTTAGGAGGAAAGGTGAGTATGTTTCACGCTAATACACGCTAATCGTATGTGGGGTTTACCTTTGCTAATTGGTGAGAATTTTGTTTAGAGAAATCCACGACTATACGACTGAAGCTAAATTCTTAGGAAGGCGATTGTTAATAATAATAATAATAATAATACACCCCGGCCTTCATAACTAAAGGACTCACATACCTCATCCCGAAAACTGAAATAACATCTAAAGATCCGGCTAAATATAGACCGATCACGTGTCTCCCGACTATATACAAACTATTAACCTCGATAATGGCAAATAAATTATATGCACACCTTGAAGCCAATAACCTACTATACGAGGAGCAGAAGGGATGCAGGAAAAATTCCAGAGGATGCAAAGAACAACTGGTCATCGATGAAATCATCACGGGACAGGCTAAGAAGGAAAAGATACCACTACATACAGCATTTATCGACTATCAAAAAGCCTTTGATAGTGTGCCTCACTCATGACTCCTTCGAAGCCTGCAACTTTATCATGTGGACCCGAGAATGACCAATTTCCTGCAGGAGATGATCACCCGCTGGAAGACCATACTTACCATCTATACTCCAACGGGTATAATAAGATCTCCCACGATCGACATAAAACGTGGAATATTCCAGGGTGATGCATTGAGCCCCCTCTGGTTTTGCCTAGCTCTGCGCCCCCTAACGACAGCGTTGAGAAATTGTCAGAAAGGTTACATCTTCCACGGTACTGAGACCTGTATAAACCATCTGTTATACATGGATGATCTCAAGATTTATGCAACCAGCAGAAAACACCTTGATACCTTGCTAAATATAACCACGAAGTTCAGCAAGGATATAAATATAAACTTTGGTGTGGATAAATGCAAAATACACGCTATTGTGGGAGGAAAATGGCAACAAAGCCGGGATTTTGATGCGGGCGATGAACAAAGAATAGCAGGAATGGAGGAGCAGAACTTCTATAAGTACCTTGGATATATGCAAGCCAGCAGAATCGATCATAAACTCTGCGGCGATAACAACTTACGCCATACCACTAATGACGTATAGCTACGGAATCCTGTCCTGGACCAACACTGAACTCCGTTCACGATTCATAGAGCCCACCATCCTAGGAGCGCGCTTGAGAGGTTTCATCTTCCCAGAACAGCAGGTGGAAGAGGAATACCCCGTGCGATTGACCAACATGCCCGCCAAATTGCCAACCTGCGAACATTTCCACACAAAAAGTGAGACCAGTGACCTGCATGCGACGGTGTCAAAATCCGATAAAAACCTAACGCCGCTACGACTGACAGATAGAGATGGAACTATTACACACCCGGCAAGTACTAACAATGCCGAGGATTTACTAACACAGTGGAAGCGGAAGCCCCTGCACGGACGATATCCAACAATCCTGATGGAGGGCGACCATCTAGACAAACGCGCCACGTGCACCTGGCTGACTCGTGGTGACCTCTATGCGGAAACTGAAGGCTTCATTTTTGCCATCCAGGATCAAGTGATAGCTACAAAATCCTACCGTAAACATATAATGAAGGTTCCGGGTGTCCAAAACGATAGATGCCGTATGTGTGGGCAGAAAGAAGAAACAATCGACCACCTGATTGGAGGATGTACTGTACTGGCTCCCAAACAATACACCGATAGGCACAATGACGTCGCCAAGATCTTGCACCTTAAGCTCTGTGAACGGTATGACATCCCGATTGAGGAACCCCGTTATTATAAGTACTCGCCTGAGAGAGTGCTAGACACACCCCGCTGCAAGATTCTCTGGAATTGGGAAGTACCGACGGACGTGTATATCCAGGCTAACACTCCTGACATCATCGTAATGGATATACCTGAAAAAACCACCTACCTAATTGATATTGCAGTACCCCTGCCCCACAACCTGGAAAGGAAGGAACAAGAAAAAGTAACCAAATATCTACCGCTGGCGAAGGAAATTGAAAATATGTGGCATCAAAAGAAAGTTATCATCGTACTTGTCATACTGGGGGCTACGGGAGAGATCCCCCACAGACTAGCGGAAAGTTTACAGAATCTGGGAATCAGACCCGACACGTATATCCAAATGCAGAAGGCAATCCTCCTAAACACCTGTAATATAATTAGGCATACACTCGGAGAACACGATGACTAGGCTAGACTTTCCCTTTTACATCCTTCCCATATCTATTATAACTTGCTATTCTTTATGTAACAAGCGCCACCGAATCATACCGTACCTCATGGATAGATCCAGTCAAAAGCTGTGAACAAAATAATAATAATAAAAATAATAATACACCGAAAAGGTACTGCAAACCTATGTTGTCCCTTATGCACAATTTATAGAAGACAACTCTCATGCATGACAACGCTAGGTCACAGATCGATGGAGTAGTGAGAGACTGCTTGAATGAAGTTGACATAAGTAAGGTAAGTCCATTTGTATGTGGTGGTGTTGTGTGGAATGGTAGTCCGGATTTAAGTCCTATCGAGCATGTGTGGGATATGCTCGGTAGAAGAGTTTGCAATCATCTGTTCCTATTACCCTTGAAGTTAAGGCAATTGGGACGCCATAACCATGTAAGTCTTCAGTGGGTCCCAAGTCATCAAAGGATCGAAGGGAACGCAGATGAGCTTACCAAAGAAGCAGCGAAAATGCTTTTCATTGGACCTTATCCCTCTTGTAGACTGCAAAAGAGCCACCTAAAATAGGCAGCTAACAAATGGGAGGTTAACAGAGAGGCCTCCCATTGACAGAATGCGCCACGACAAAAGCAGGCGAAGACACCGTTATCAGGATCGCCTAAGACATCACAGTCGTTACTATCCTTGAGCATAGGGGACCCTGGAGTGCTGGCAGAGTTTCTGACAGGTCATGTGGCCCTGCAGTACCACCTACATTAACTCGGAAAAGCTAAAGATCAAATCTGCCGTCTATGTCAAGAAGATCGATAGACGGTAGAACACATTTTCTGTAAATTTTTTGCTGCCAGTTATATCCGACAACATCACCATCCAGGACGGAAATCCCAGAGTAATTCTAAGGTTCATCAAAAACCCCCAACTAGTCTAACAACTAGAAAGGCAATGTTACAGTAGATCTATGTATCAGGTCGCTGTGACTAAAGGCAGCAGCGCCACTGCCCACATACTTATCTAATATCTAATTACCCTTAAAGAACTTCGGCAGGTTTTTCAGCAAAAGTGGGAAAATATCCCACAAAATTATATACGGCAGCTCATTGAGAGAATGCCTATAGTTTAAGTTTAGCAACCGTAATCATTCACGGAATTCAGTTTTGTTGGGCTTCTAGGCGATTGAGGTGAGCTGTGGGGTACGACGAAGACATAATAAATCATAATTTTGATTTGAAGTGACAGCGAGCTTTTTTTGAAGTATTACACAAAGACGACCTCGCCGCACGGAAGCACTGAAGTATCGTGTCAACGTGAGAAGGCTCAGTCGGTTGTCGGGCGTCATGACTAAATAAACAGCAGAGAGGCTCCTAACTACAAGGCTGTCATGGGGTGGTCTAAGGCACAGATTAGTCTGTCGCTTCTCCATGATGTGCTAAAAGCTGCATCATCAAATGGACACCCTGAGGAAGATCATTAACGATGATCAAGACCGCTACCGGGTCCAAAAGCGATCCTTGTAGCACCCCAGCGGAAGCAGTTCTTCCTTTCTTTCGCATTGTCCACAGTAAGTTCGAATTGGCACTTCTTCCAAACATCAGACTTGATATATCCAAATTTTGATATATAAAATTATTGTCAGGAGAATACTTTTTATCAAAGTACTTGTCACCACACATACATATGTAGTTTGTTTAAATGTTGGTGTTAATTTCTTCAAAAAAATTTTTGCCACGTCCTAACGACTTGATTGGGTCAAATAAACGGAATGGGCAGGTAAAAATACGAAGGGGATATCATTTTTATGCAAATATATTTTAGGAGATAACATCTTTCCAAAAATAACTCAAATGGACTTCTTAAACCCATTTCCCACATTTAGAGAAGTCTAAATGAAAAGCATTTTTCTTAATGTAATTTCGACAACAGTATCTGCATCAATACTTCATGGATTAGAATACTAAACTCCACGAAACCCTTGATAAATATCGTAGGATACAATCAACAACATAAATGTCAATTCACACGTCAAATTGACATTTCGACCGAATATAAACATCACACCATGGATTCTGAAGCTGGAGCCGCTGTTCCTCCCGAAGAATGCGATAGTGGCGTCTGTGTGAATACAACAGCAGATGCTACCGTAAAGCTGGACGCAGTGGAAGTTCAAGAGTCAGTTCGAAATGTAGAATCACCTACTCAGGAAAGTTCGGTACAACAAATAACGAATCCAGCACCTTCGGAGCCCGATATAACGGAGCCAGACGGAGCAGCAGCAGCCGCTCGTGAAGAAAATTGCGAACCGGGTGCATTAAGGGACGTTGCTAGCGGCGTAACTTCTGATGTGGGCGCAGTCGCCAGTACGGTTGAGGAAACTAATATTACGCTACGATCAAAGTTGGAAGATGGGATAGGAAATTTAGCTTCCCAAGAGACAGTTTCGGAGAATCCGGAAAGTCTGAGCAACGAGAATGACGCCGAAGGAAAATTGAGACGTCAAAATGCAAGTCATCGACTGGTGGAGGGTGTCAGGATATCATCGCAAGGTTCAAAGGATCAGCCTTAAATATGTTTGGTGTAAGAAATTTTGGGAGAGCTTGTTTAAATTGTAAAGGAAATTGAGGTGTTACAATTTGGTTTCTAAATTTTTGTAATAATAATAAAAGTATATGTGCCAAACTGTTCTAATCCATTTATTATTTAGAGTGGTAAAATGAGTTTTAATATCATAGATTTACATAAATAAATTCGCGACGAGTCGCCGCTGGTCAGTCACCATCATCCAACCGCTCTAGATTACACGTACGACAAAATTACACCCCTCCATGTAGACAATTTGATCGTAACTGATTTACTGGACGAGAAACCGTATAAGAAGTTTATAGGCAATATGTAACATGTCGGTAATGTATCATTACATCGTATACCATATAAACCACACGTTCATGGTGCGCTTGTTAAAATAAATCGCGCGTTCTCTACATGGGTCAACGCTAATACGTTCCATAACCGACTCATATATCCCACGCCATCAGCAAAAAAAGCTGATTGAAACGCACTGTACACGTCGTGCGATGCATAATCATAGCGTACCCGTGGAATGAGCTTTTAATTTAAAGGAATTTTTCGATTTTTAATAAAACCGCAATAATTTATATCGAATTTTCCCTAATAATAAGGAGGGCAGTCTCCCGTGTTATGAAGCGAGATTATATCGTGAATGGATATGAAATAGCGCATTTTTTGAAGCGAAATAATGGCTGATTGTTTGCTTTACATTGTGTTTCATGTGTCTAAAGCTATATTGCAGGCATATATGAAGTATTTTTCAACTAACGCGACAGTTTAGCGATACAGCCAAAAAATCGAAGTCATTGTCATTAAATAAACCACAGCGTGAAATACACAAGTGATGTTGGTTTCACAGGTCTGCCTTTACGAGAACTTGATGATCCTGATTCCAACAGATTGACTGATTTCCTATAAATTTCGAGTACACTATATCCTTTACTAGATTTGTACATTTGCCGAACGTCTTGACACTATCTTTGAAGGCGTCGAGGGCCAGTCTCTGTACGGACCTGTACACCGTGAGGTTGACCACCTGCTTTGTAATGTTCTAGAGAAGCTTAAACGTAACATCGTTATCAGAGAATGTGGAGAGACTCCTGAGTCTGATGGTATCATGCACTGTGCCTTAAAGCGATTACCAGAAAATACCTTAGATCCTATGGTCATTATCCTAAATGCCATGCAAAGTCATAGAATTTTTCCTAACGTCTGGAAAAACGTGAGTGTTGTCATGCTCTACAAGCGCGATAAAATCCATCTCTTCCGCCAAGGAAGCTGTCGTCCTAACCAGGGTTCAGGACACCATTGTCGAAAGCAACTTATACTGCCGGAAGAGAAATTTGGGTTTCAAGAGGGCCGATCGGCCGACTTTCAACTTCTTAGGCTCACTAAGAAAACAAAGGCTACCTTAGAGCTGCGACATTCGACTGCAGCTATCTTTGTAGCCTTTGCCTCAGGCATTGACTCGGTATGGGGCACGATGGTTTACTATCTAAGATGTCGCGTTTGGGGATGGATGTGGATCTGATAACGATTATCCAGTCGTAAACTTTCGGGTATATCGTTTTCAATGAAGCGCTAATGAACCTATTGGCGGGGTTAATGCACTGCAAGGCTCCTTCTTGGGCTCGGAGCTATTTATCTTCTACACCAGTGACATTCTCCGTTCTATTAATACAAAGTTAACGATGTACGTTGATCACACCGCCGTCTATATGTTATCACACAACGACGCCTTAATTTCATACTTCTCCAAAGATGTGTGGATCAAGATTAACGACCAGGGTTAGTTACCTTATACATGTAAGTGTTCGGAAACTTAACCTAATCAAGTTTTACTCTTGTTCGTAAATAAACTTTTTCTTCTACAGGTTTTTGTGGATTGACAGCCTGGTTACCGTCGGTTGTAACAGCTCAATAGTTGCAACCCTATTAGAAAGTAGGGTAAACAATGAAGGAATAATCATCTGTCATTAATCTGTCATAATTTGAAACGACTTCAAATGGAAAACAAAATTCAATTCAACT
Source organism: Holotrichia oblita (assembly GCA_023690525.1). NCBI lineage: Eukaryota > Metazoa > Arthropoda > Insecta > Coleoptera > Scarabaeidae > Holotrichia > Holotrichia oblita. The sequence goes on from CM043015.1 coordinate 18,921,458, forward strand.
AAACATCCTGGTCTGGATTGCGATTACTCGGGCTTGGAAATTCCAATTCCCGTGCCTTTGGAAAGATGGTGAAACCAAGGGTGAAGCTCTCAGCCTAGCGAGCACTGCATCCATTTTCCAAGCCGAAGTAATCGCAATCCAGACCTGCGCGGAAGGCATACTAAATTGCCCGCAGGTTAATGGAGCAGTGGAAATCGTTTCTGACAGTCAGGCTGCTCTCAGAGCACTACAGGCTGTCAGGTTTGACTCAGAGGTAGTGCTACACTGTCATAAGACTCTCGTAAAACTGGCGGAACGTCTCAGCACAACTCTGAGATGGGTGCCAGGTCACTCTGGAATCAGAGGTAATGAACTGGCTGACAAATTAGCTAGAGGCGCCAGTGGACCCACAAATGGTCCCTATTTGTGGGTCCAGAACCTACATGTGGGAACTCCTATGGCAGCATCAAAGCCTTTGTCAGATCTGAACTCGCTGCTAGGCATTGTTCCCACTGGAATGCACTTGCCGGCATGAGACATTGTAAAACTCTCGGGATTCGCATGGTCAGGCTGAGGTTATTCACAGGAATCTTAACCGGTCATCGCGCACTGAACAAACACCTGCATCGCATGGGCATAGTAATCTCTCCCCTGTGTAGAAACTGTGGGAATGCGGAGGAAACTCTAATCCACCTTCTTGCCTACTGCTCGACAGTGGACAGGGAGAGGCGGAGTTACTTCGGGGTCGGACGTCTGGACGATCCCGGACTAAGAAAACTAACTCTCGACCAGGTTGCGGACTTCTTTATCCGAGTGCAACTGGTCTAAGAGGAGTAAAACAGTACGGGGGCACAATAGGCCTCCCTTACGGCAGAGCTTACGTTTACGGTTTTGCCGCCCGTGTAGTCCAAAAAAAAAACATTCTAAAACTTCACTTTCACTCTCATAGTCAGTAATAAATTCATTTATAAGAACAGAACCAATCATTTTTTTACAGACATACTGCAGCAGTTGGTTAACGTTCATAAGCTATTATATTACGCGATATTTTGCTTTAACACGGGTTAAACTACTCACGTAATTTATGACACCCGATTGACAATCCGATTATACTTTCCGAAAAGCCTCTAATAATAAGGGTCATATTTATAGTCCGTGCTTGAGGTTGTGCCGATGCTTGAGCACGCAATTTTGACATAAATGTCATTACAAATCTGTCAAAATCGCGTGCTCAAGCATCGACACAACCTCAAGCACGGACTATAAATGTGACACTAAATGTGTCGCAGTCAGGTTCTCTAGGAAACGAAATTCTCCATCAACTACGATCACGATTGGAAGTAAGAAAGATTGTCATGGATGCCTAGCAATTGACACCCATTTGACAATTGACCGGTACTTCTCTGCAGTTGCTGCTAGGCTGCTGTGTGTAAGGTCTGTCTTCTATCCACTCATATGTTCATCAATATTGTTTCTGTATTTGATAAATTCAATTGAGTTTTCCACAGCTAACTATTTGGATAGTGAAATGAAAATGTATTAATTCCTGAAACTATGGACCTTACTGAATGTTCGGCAAGTATTACATTTTCGGAATAGTAGGGTGGGAACTAATCAATCTATGTATTATAATTTTTATAAATTCGAAACACGTGTCCCGAATAATTAATTAAATGTTGTGGTGTTGGCGTTACCGATGTTTTATCTGTAGGTATGGGCAGGTTATGTTGACTGCTGGAGCTATGTTATAAATGCGCCTGCACTGAACTCGTTTCATTGTACTTCCGCCTCGTTGCAGCACGATTACAGCATTGTAAAACGGAAAAGCAAAGGATAAGGTCTATTTTCTAGACATGCTCTGGGTTGATACAAACATGATATGAGATTGAAAGCACTGGACGTATTCAGTAAAAGCCAACAAATGCAAAGGCTAGGAAGATGATTGGTTAAAGTTTAAATTTTGGCTAATCATAGCACAGTGCTACGTAGCAGATCCCAACTCTTGGCTTTTGCTAAATTAACTATTGACTTGTTAACGCATTCAGAAATAAAACTCCCGTAAATGCAAAACTATAAGTTGTGTGAATTTGTCAACATAGGTCAAATTAAATGCATGCAATTTCATGCAAGAGGACACAATTTCAGTGTTCCCCAAAATCGTATAGATATAGATGATGCGCAATAAAACAGAAACACAGCAACTAATCTGAACAGAAACAACCAAATAATAAGCTAAACAGTAAAAATATTTATTAATATTTAGTCATCATTCAGACATGTTCTCTAATCTCCGAGGCATATCTGCCACCAACTTTCTGCATAACTCGGGAAAAATTTCTTCCCAAGCTTGGCAAATGTTTTGTCGTAGTTCAGCAATATTTTCTGGGCGGCTTATTCGCTACTACTTCATCATTTTACCCCAAACGTTTTCCAACGGCGTCGTTGATGACGACGGTAACAAATTTATTCCCTCTTGTTCCATGAACGGTCTTACAAGGCGAGTAGTTGAACGTATATTAGCACAGTCAATCTTTCTTGCACAAAAACATATGTATTTGGGCCTCTAATGCTGACCCACTTCACTAAACTGTGGATCAGAATGCATTCTTTTTTGCCGACAAGATGATGGACGCTATTCCGAACATTTTCTGGGCGGCAGACGTATTTCCTGGAAAACGCAACTCTGTTTTGCTTGTTTTCCTCTGCGTGCAAAACTTTGTTGGATGCGCTACGATTTCGCAGTTCTGATTCTATTCTTTACGGAGCGCATTTTTCCATCTAGAACCTTGTTGGTCTAGTTTGAATAATTTTATTTTTGGCCCACAACACGGTGTCAGTACTAACATCCAGTTCTGTAGCAATATTTCTAATGCTCACACCATCATGTATTCGAGTTTGAAAAATGGTTTTCTGCAAGATTATTGATTGTGCCAGTATTAGCTGTCACAATGACGTTAATGACATATAAAGTCATTTATTTTGATCAAGGATGTCATTTTTGACAACAGTCAAGTTTGGTAGTTGTTGCCAGACTGTCTAATTAAATAATTGGATTATATATTCTGTGGTATTATGCAATACAGAAGAAGATTAATTCGAAGACGAACGTTAACGAAACATTTTAATTAATTTTTTTGTGAGTTTGAGCTCACTTAAATCATTCCTGTTCCACTCAAATTAACACTTTTAAGTCTCATCTGTCCCGCACATATTTTTCCTCTTCCAGTACAAAAGCGAAAACGCCTCGTTCTTCAAAGAAGATTGCAGGATTAATTCGTAAAGGTATAAAGTGACATTTGTACTTAGGTTACGATTTCCGGTAACATAAAAATATGTCAGTCTACTTTAATTTATTCTCTTAACTAGATCGTAAATTACAAGTTGAACGGAAGTGTTAATCCATACTTATGCAAAACGGTGTGGTTTGGTGGAAGTATGATAGAAATCATATTCCTTCTTCTGTCCGCTTTCGCATAAAGTCTCAGCCTTATTTTTTTCGTGAGTGTACATGATAAATATTTCCTTACATCCATCGATAATGCATCTAAATACTTAAAGTAGTAGTTTTATTTAATTTTTGCGACGGCGTACAAATTTATTTATTAATTTTCTTACCGTTGAGATAGTTGAAAGTAGGGGTGAAATAAAATCAATGAAGCGCCATCTACTGTGAAATTAAAGTGTCAGTTAGTACAAGCAGTGGCGTTGTTATTTTTAATTATGTTATACGAGATAGAATCAAACTATTAAAACGGCTGACATACGCTAGCGGTTATACGTAATTTATTACTCTTTGAATAGTTATTATAGTATGTACGAGTTATACAATCTTTATTAATTGTATTTTTGTTGGGCTCCTTCTCTAGAACACTACCTCTCCTATCTGACCTTACCCCGTTCTCTCTTAAGATTGAATATAAAGCGAGTTAGAAGAGTGATTTAATGTAAGCCACTATTATAATTAATCATGTAGGTATCGTCCTGTGAGATCGTGTAAATTATAATTCATTATTTATTTGTTGGATTAATCTAGTTTGCGTTTATCTTATTTATTTGCGATTATCATACGTTTTATACAAAAATTCTTGTGGTTGTAAGATTAAACTTAACAGACAATACCTTCGTCGCATGTTTCACGTCACACACGTCGCACGCGGATATAAACCTGCACACGTGTTCTTCCTAAGGAATAGATGCAATTAAGCAACTTCCGGAGTGGACAACATCAATTTAATATACCGGCATTGTTTTGTTGCACGTCAGCGCTTAACGTGTTGCGACGTCACTAACTTTTGAGACACCTGCACTCTCCTGTGAACTTTCCTCGTGGCTGCGAGACATTCTCACAACCCGCAAAGTGTAAGAGGGAAATATAGTTAGCTAATTATCAAGATCAGCCTTGTTCGAAATGTTTTACACAACTTTGAACTTGTGCTGTTCGCCTAATAGGGTCGATTTTCATTAACAAAGTTGGTTAAAAGCTCTCGCGAAATGTATCCGATAGGTATTCTCTGTGGATACGTTTGAAATACGATTGTTATATATGTATGTATGTAGATAGCGGAGAATGAATTTTAGTGAAGCTACTTTCATAACCCGTGTGATGTATACGATTTTTAGAAACGGTTAAATTCAATTATTAACAAAGCAATATACAGTTCGTTTCCGTTTGGGTAATATGTATTACAAATCAGTCAGTAGAAACTGGAAAAACATATTTAAGCTCATCTCCGTTCAAAATTAGGAATCTTACAATTTGTTCCATGTTATCCTTTTTGTTCAAAACTCTTCGAAAATTTTCAAATCGATACTTGAATGGTTTAAAAGGTATGGCAAAAAATAATAATAATAATAATAGCGTTCCAGCTTTCAGAATGTATATAGGTTGTATTTAGAAATGTTTCTCCATTTGACCGAAAATTTGACCCCGTTTTTGTATTATCAAAAGTAAGAGCCATATATGTAAATTTGTGTTCTTGTGCCAGTAGCTTGTGACATGTAGAAGGGGGATCTAGGTCGCCTGTATTCAAAAACTATCTCCAGTCAATGTACTGTTTGGTGAGTTTTAAGGTCGTGTTAGTTTAGATGACAACATTGGCACGTGTTTTAAAGAATTAGCAGAGAATTGACAACCATATGATATACAAACCGCGCGAGTAGCAACAAAGACTCCCTTCTGAAACAGCCACTCGTGTATGGTTAGTAAAAAAAATTTTTCTCGTCTCATAAAGGACAACATACCATCACATCTATGATCGTAGCTTAAGCTAACTAAGCACCTATAAAAAACAGAAAAAAACCTGGAGGGGGGACGCTCAGCAGAACCAGATTCAGCTATAGCGAAGACTGAAGATTTCAACACACACACACACACACTTCCTAAATGAGGTAAATTAATTTAGCTAATTTTAATTATTAATTTTATTATGTCCAATTATTAGTTTCATAATGTATAGTGAATAATTTCTAAGAAATTTGGTGTCACCTCTAACCTGATATCTAGATTTAGGTGCAAAAGTGATTGCAGAAAACTGTAGCATCTCTTTCGTAGAGGTTTGTTTTTATTCCTGATAAACATGTTTTTTTTTGTTGATGTTGAAATTTTGTTTTTGTTTTTTGTATTGAAAATGATCACCTTGTGTTGGAGGTAGAAAGGAGAGGCTGATAGTACCCCACTGGGATAATCTCCCTGGTTTAGACACTCCAAGATATTCCTTGGAAATTACAACGAGCAAAAACTGCAAGAACTAAGTAGAAACAGACTATGCACCGTCATAGGTTTTATTACGGGGTATTGTCACCTAGGGGGAACACATGGCAAGGATGGGATTGAACAGACTGCAGGTTCTACATGGCGGAAGACAAAAATCTGGAACACCTGACGTCTAACTGTACCGCAATCACGAAAAGTCGAGCTAATTATCTCGGCAAAGACGACATAGACAAAGAAAAAATAGGTATCTTTTCTAAAACCATTACAGTCATTGCAGTTTATTAATGCTATTAGACTGGCAGCTTACAGCTCATGCAAGGGGGCACAATAGTTCAACAGGTCGCAGTGTAATATCACCCTCAGTTAAATCTAAATCCAAATCTTAAAATAAGCCGCAAAATACGCAGGGACCTCGTCCTGCTGGAACCACAATGTTTTATGTCTAGAGTGTTTGTGTTATGGTATAAAGTACCTAAAGCTGGAATTAAATGGTCTTGCACATATTCAAGGTACAGATTAAATTGAATTTTAATAATTTTGTAACACTGACCAAAACTAGGTTGATATGCTGAGTTTCTAGCTACAAATCTGGAATGTAATGCCTGACACTTTCTAAATTCGCCCAATTACGACTATCACAGAACCTATACCTTCATTACTATATAGACACATCGAAAAAAATCGTAATTAGAGTAGGCTATGTGAATGGATTGTTACTTTAGCCACTTTCAGATAATGACATTTATTCCTTGACATTTAATTTGAGGTTATAAACTTTGGTTACAATAAAATGTCAAATAATAAATGTGATTATGTGGTAGTGGCTAAAGCAACGATGAAAAGCATTTACATAGCCTACACCAATTATGTTTTTTTTTTGATGGCACGTTATTAGCATGTTTTGCATCTATAAAATGCAAATTTTCCGAAGAAATTTCGAAAACGTTTATGGAGTTTATTTCCAAAAAAAATCACCGTTGAACGAGATTTTTTTTCAGTTGCTTCATATTTAAAAACATTTTATAATTACAATAAATTGCAAGATAAATTGTTTTGCAGCCAGTAGGAGATGGCGAGAAATTTTGTCGATATACAACAACAGTGACATTGCTTGAAATCAAATTAAACCATTGTAGGCGAGAATCTCCCATCGTCCTTACCAAACAATGCTTACTGTCGCAAAGGTTGCGTTCTCAATTTAAATTTATACCTATTTAAACATTACATTAAGAGGGTCGTCTACCAGCTGATTATTTTACAGTGGTGCCATATGTACATAATTCTATGAATCGTTTGCTTGATTTTATTTCAATATAATTTGAAAATTGGGCTTCACACACATATTTCTACAAATGTTTTACATCTACATATAAAATTTTGTCTATTAATTGTCTATTTGTCTATTATTTTCCCGTTTACCTTGATAGGGGAATAGAGATTACCCAATTAATTTTTAGATTTAATTACTGAAATTTGCTATGAACATTGAAAATACGTCTACGCATGTGTGTATGAAGCCCAATTTTAAAGTACGTTTTAAATGAATTATAAAAACATTATATTATGCAAAATCACTGTGGCAACATCGCCAACTGTCAAACGGTAGTCGAGCCTTTTAAGCCTCAGTTTCAAATATACGTCTTAACACTTGAAAAAGATTAGTATCCTATAGACAGAATTAAATACATCTGCGAAATTTATAGCAAACGCATGTTACTTTATTTGAATATTCAACAGGTTTAAGTTTTCTTTGATATCCACTTCCATTTTAAACGAGAAAACATCAAGACATAGGTACAGATAGATATGTATATATCTATGTATCTATATAATGTCCATAAAAACCGGACCGTATGCGGATAATCGGATTACGAGCCGTTGAAACATTAGAATACATTGCCACAGTTAGAGACCGCACTGCTGACTATATAATAATTTTATGCAGCTAATAAAGAAACTGGTTGACACAAGTAGATTAATGCAGGCTCGCGAAAGGTGATTCTAAACTAGTTCGGAAATCTTTGCTGCCATTCTAGATTCTCTTTCGTGATGATTTACCGTCAAATTCGGGTCGAGTAGAATTTGGTGTTAGAAATTAATAGACTTGTCAGTTGTGCTTTATTATTTTCTTACCGGTTCACCTATTGCGTTATGGGGTTTACCGTTATTATTATATTAATCTCTTAACATATATTTTCCATTTAATATATTGCTTGATTTCTTTGAAATTAATAATTATGCATTTCCTGAAATAAATGATCGTTTTTTTTAAATAGAATATTGCTTGAGACAAACAAGCATTTATTTGAATTCAATCTGGTCTATGTAAGGAAACTTATCAAGGTGATTCAAGAATAGCTTTATAAATTCAATAGAAAGGAACCTGTAATAGCGACTGTATGGCTTTATGTCATATAAATGTGAATTTTATATGGTCACAATTATTGATTGTGAATTGTTTTTGAACCATCATGATTGTACAATAAAGAGGTAATTATTCCATTGACGGGTTTCAAGATAATCGGCTCGGTTTGTCGCAAGAAGTTTTTTGGAGACATGGGCATCTTAAGCCTCGTCTATTTCCAAGAATAAGAATGATATATTTTTTTAGTTTAGAAAACAACTTAGCTGGTTGAGAGCTGGTATTGCGCTTCTTGTGAAACGATTGAGAACTGGTGCTTTCTGAACCATGTCTGCAAATGGGCGTTCTGAAACACTCCCGAAAAAGTTTCCATGACAAACCAAATCCATTATTACCAATTCCAAACTATAGAGAATATTGGGAAGAAGCAGTTCATCCATCCGCGAAAATGTTGATGCAGTTCATGACATGATTTTATCAGACTGTCGAATTGGACCGAAATGAACATCTGAGGCACTGGATATTTCATATGAACACCTCCAGCATATAGTTTATGTCGATTTGCGAAAAATGTCTGCAATATGGATCCCCAAATGTTGGAATATTTAACAGAAGAGTGGTTTGAAAATGATGCGGACTTCTTAAGCCGTATTGTTGCTATAGACGAAACTTGGATATATTTCTCCGACCCAGAATCAAAGCAACAATCGATGAAATGGAGACACTCTGACTCTAGAAAGCCTAAGAAAGTTCGAGCTCAAAAATCTGCTCAAAAAGTTCTTGCTTCAGTTTTTTGGGACTGCCATGGAGTAATCACGGTTGATTTTCTGGATGAGGGTGGAACACTAACTGAGAATTAATATTCGACATTACAGACCGCGCTACGAGAAACCTTGGATTGAAATTATTTTTTTTTAATTGAATATACACTCGGAAGCAAAAAAATCGACTCAGACTGCACACTCGCATTAAATTACATCTGGCACAAAAACTAAAACTTAAATTCCACTTTTGCTTTCAAAATCTTTAAGTTCAGGATCTTAGCTTTAAAATGAGTGGATATTCTTTTAACTTACGTTTCTTATACACTTAGACTACCCTACAATTTGTTGTGATCGATAATCACAACATTTTGTATAAGTTGACATCATTGTTCTTTGCAAACCAGTAGGTCGTTTAAAAGGCTTTCCACCTTATCCACCTGTATTAGTTGGTTGTCAAACGTCAACCGGTATACATTTCCGTCAGCTACATTTAGGAATATTGGCTGCTAATGGATACTACAACCGAAGTAGCGGCTCGAGCGGTTGCATTATTGCAACAAGACCATAATCAACGGGAAGTCGCTCGTGTGCTGCACATGAGTCAGTCTGCCGTGTCAAGAATTTACCGAAGATACCAGGAGAATGGTAGCTTTCATCGAAGAACAGGCTCGGGCAGAAAGCGGTGCACAGTAGTGAGAGATGACCGTTTCATTGTCCAGAGCTCTTTAAGAAATCGGGCTCTCACCGGCGTACAAATTCAACGGGAGCTCAGAGAAACGCGGGGAGTGGCTGTTAGTCGGTGGACAGTCAGAAGACGACTCAAGGCAGCTAAGCTTAGTCCAAAAAGGCCAGCTACGGGTCTAAAATTGACCCCAGCGCATCGAGCAGCTCGTCTCCGTTTCGCAAGAAAGCATGTTGATTGGACAAACGAGCAATGGCGCTCTGTACTGTTCTCGGATGAAAGCAGAGTGTGTTTTCACGGCAGTGACAGAAGAGCAAAAGTATACAGAAGGCCGGGAGAAAGATTCGCACAATGCTGCATAACAGAAAAGGTGGCTTTTGGAGGAGGTTCCTGTATGGTGTGGGGTGGCATTTCTATGGAGCTGGTTTTTATTGAAACCGGCGTCCGAGCAGGAGGTTTGACTGCGAACCGATACATCCAAGAAATTCTAGAGAACCATGTCGTTCCTTACGTTGGTTTTATCGGGGAAACCTTTATTCTCATGCAAGATAATGCCCGTCCATACAGTGCAGTTCCCGTAAGGCATTACTTGCAAGAACTTAAAATACGAGTTATGGACTGGCCGGCGCGCAGCCCAGACTTGCATCCTATTGAACACCTATGGGATGAACTCAAAAGGAAAATTCGGGCTAGAAATCCTGCACCAGTTACGAGAGCTGAACTTCAAACAGCACTTACCGAAGAGTGGGACGCTATCCCGCAAGACAGCGCGATTAAACTTATTCATTCCATGAAGAATCGTTTACAAGCGGTAATTAGGGCTAGGGGCGGTAACACTAAATATTAATAATGTTTTTTGAAAATTAAAATAAAAATGTACTTGATATTACCTAGTCTATTCTTTTAAGTTTTCCGCGTCTGTTTTGAAGTTTTACCATCCTAAAACATAACTTTATTTTTTCAAAGAAAAAGAAATGTAACTTAGAAGAATGTGCACTCCAGATCTTGAACTTCAAGGTTTGAAAAGCAAAACTGAAATTTATGTTATATTTTTTATACCAGGGACATTATTCTGCGAGAGTGCGGTCTGAGTCGATTTTTTTGCTCCCGAGTGTATTTCTTGGGAGACTGAAAAGTTTTTTTTTCTCAGTATACAATCGACGAAAAGATGCTACTGTTTCCCAATTTAAATTATTAACTTTAATAATAATAATAATAATAATAATAATAATAATAATAATAATAATAATAATAATAATATGTCTTTATTTTCGTAATCCAGCAAAAACCAACAACAAAAAAATATATAAAAAAAATATATATATATAAAAAGTATACATGTGTATATACATAATAAAGAGAAAACAAAGGAAATTAAAAAGGAATTACGAAAATGACAAGGAGTGGTTCAGATGGGTTTTGTTACAAACATTACCCCTGCTCTTACACCAAATCCTTGAATTAGTTATTAATTCATACAGTTTAAATGCTGCGTATTAAGAAAACTTAACTCTAAACTCTGTGAATTCTAGTAACAAACATAATGAACACATAAGTATCTATAAGCAACACTGAATCTCAAATAGGTAGCGACGAACTGCACATTTGAACGCAATAGGTTGTAATATTTTTAGAAAAGCAGGTAGGTTATTATATAAGAAATATATATTGTAGCTGAACGATCTCTGAAACAGGGTGGAAGAATGGATAGGTGGTGTTATTAGTCCCCTGCTGCGTATGTTAATATTATGCACATCAGAGCGAAACCTAATTTTGCTCCATAAGTAATAAGGTTTTTTTTTTGGTAAATTATTTTGTTATATAGTACAAGTGAGTGAAATAGTATGCGATTGCTCATATTTAGCCAATTAAGTTCAGTGATCCTATGAGATATGTGATCGTATTTCCTTAAGTTGTAGATATACCTTACGCAAGTATTCTGTACTAACTGCATTCTACGACGATCTGCAGCATCTAAGCACGGTCCATACACGGGAAGAGCGTAAGAGAAAGTAGACAACACCAAACTCTCACAAAGCATTGCCTTAGTTTTTGTGTTAAACATACTTCGATGCGGATAAAGTAATTTTAAATTATTATAGGACACACTAATCATTTTGGATGCGTGATCCCTGTATCTAAAAGTATTATCGCAAACTAGACCCAAATTCTTCGCGCTATTCGACAATGGGATATAGGTGTTATCCACAAGAACTTGTATATTATTACATCGTGAAACACAATGAGGGCTTCCAAACAAAATGGCAACAGATTTGGACGGATTAATTTTAAGAGAGTGAATCTCGGCGAAACTCCGAATACCCTCCAAATCACTGTTGACATCAAGCAAAGCCTCATCAATGTTATTAATGTCAAAGGACTTGTAAATTTGGGTGTCATCTGCGTACATTTGCAATTCACAACGATTTACGGATTTTGATAACAATATCGTATATATTGAGAAGAGCAGTGGGCCCAGTATGGAGCCCTGCGGTACCGTCAAGTGGGGTGAAAAAGATCACAAGGGGTGAAACGGATCACCGATGTATTTTTATGGAATGTTTTTAGGATTGACAATATGCGTACGATTCACGGCAATTACAGGTCAGGACATGTTGTTAGGATGATCAGGCTTTAGAAAGAATTTGACGAGAGAGTTTGCCCGCGCTACGTATTGTTGGTACTGACAAAAATAGAAGAGGTTGTAATTACTTAGTTGTCACAAAACATAAAAAGATTGACACCTACAGGAGAGGTTATACAAGTTACAGATTTCTGGTAAGATTTTTTGAGTTACCTAATTAGTTGACTACATCAGTCAATAAAAATATATTTTTAATTTTTTGTTGTTGAAGATTGAGAATTTTTTATGTAAAAAATTTCAAATTTAAGGGGTGAAATGGATCATCTATTTTATATTAGGAACCTAACCGAGCATTGTTTACTATCATGAAAAAGCAAATTTTACTGAGGGGGTAGAACGGGAGGGGTGTTGTGGAAGCGGTATTGGGAGTATATGATGTGGATACAGCGTTGCCAGGTGTACGATAATTTTCAGTTTCTTACGATGGATTTTTATGATATGATGATGATTTTATTTTTAATTTAATGCCTGCTTCACCAGCTACGTGTACTCGGATATTACCTAACCTATCTGTGAGGTGAACAAGTGTCTTTTTGTTTGTTTACAGATATCTGCACCATGCCTCGAGTGCGAGCCTGCAGTGTGAAAATAATAACATAAAATTTATACTTTTACCACCCAATTCGACAGATTTGCTACAACCCTTGGATGTCGCTTATTTTCGACCCCTGAAGCGGGCTTGGCGAAATGTATTCACAAAGTGGAAAATCAAAAACAGAAGTGTTCTTCCAAAAACCGTTTTTTCTAAATTGTTGAAAGAAATAATAGAAGAAGTGGGTCTGAAATCAGCCTTAAACACCAAAGCAGGTTTCACGGCTTATGGCATTGTGCCATTTAATCCAAACCACACCCTCAGAAAAATACAACATTTGAAAAAAAGAGAAAACAATAATGAAGATAACGAGGAAGGAAGTGTAGAGCAAAGATGGGCGGACACCATTGTTGATCACTTGAGGGAACTAAGAACAAGCTCAAGCGAGAATCCAAAAAGAGGTAAAAAAATGAAACTGATAGCAGGAAAAAGTGTTTCTAAGAAAGACTTTGAAAAAGAAGATGAAAGTTCGCAGGAGCAGGAGAAAGATGGTACTGATATGAGTTGCCAGACGAGTTGTTCAGAATTACAAAATGACGACAACGTTTCAGAAGACTTTCCTGTGGCAATTGATGAAAATTTTCAGCTTGGAGAATTTGTTGTCGTTAAATTTGTCACGAACAAAAGAGATAGATTTTATGCTGCTAAAATTGAAGTAATTTTAGGGATGAGGCTACAGTTAAATGTTTAAGGAAGAAGTCATCAAAAAAGAAATAACTTTTGCCTATCCCGAAATTGACGATATCGTAGTGGTCAAGCTCGAGTATATTATAACAAAAATTCATGCAATACCTCTAAGAAGGGGAACATTTACTTTTAGAAATATCTCTAGTTATAATTTAGAATAACTTTTAATGTTCCTGCCTAGAATATTTTCATTTTTGTTATGTTTTTTACCCAAGGAAAGTGTATATTTTATTTTTTTTATAAAATGTGAAAAAAACATATTTTTTCTAATAAAAATTGCTTGCAACATTTTTAAAAATATTTTTTGTAGTCCATTTAACCATCGAGAGTGATAAAAATAACGGTACCTGATCCGCTTCACCCCGATACCCGGGGTGAAACGGATCACTCTTTGAGAAAAAAAATTAAAAAATCCAATAGGTCATTTCAGAAACCCGTTCCAGCTATTTGTGCCTCAGACCTGTATCTTTGACATATATTTTTTACAGATCTTTCTCATTTCAAAAAAATATGCAAATATATAGAAAATCGAGAATTTTGATCCGTTTCACCCTGTTTGACGGTACTCCTTGTAATAAGCTTAATGGTTCAGAAACTGTATATAGGATACGAACAGACTGATACCTGTCTCGTAAAAATGACCTCAATAGAACTATTGCAGATCGAGTAAATCCAATGTGATAACAAATTGCAAGCAAAGTGTCGTGGTTAATGGTGTCGAAGGCCTTGCTGAAATCTAACAGGACCAGCAACGTTAATTTGTTTTTGTCTCTTGCATCAATCAAATCATCTGTCACCTTTAGCAATGTTGTAGTGCAACTGTGATGTTGCCTAAAACCTGATTGGCAACTGGGAAGAAGGTTATACTGAAGAAGATATTGATTTATTTGATTGTGAATAATTTTTCTAACACCTTACTCATTACTGGCAAAATACTAATAGGTCGCAGGTCACAAAAATTAGATACATTATTATTTTTCGGCAGGGGAACTACAATAGCAAATTTCCAGATACAAGGAAAAGTACAGTCATGTAAGCAGCAATTAATTATATGAGAAATATAGGACAATGTGTGAGGTAGCGTCAATTTTATAATGTTTATACTAATATTGTCAGCTCCGACCGCATGACTTTTTATTTCCAGTAAATATTTTAAAACTTCAGTACTATCTACAGTATGAACATCAAAATTAGATGGCTTATTCAGAAGAGTCGATTGGAGATATAAATTATTAATTTCTTCAGAGTTTTGTGCGAGAATTGGAACATTTTCTATAAAGAACTTATTAATTTGCTCGGGTATAAGCAGGTTCGAAGGAATATCACGTGACCGCGAACGAGTGATATTTAGTTTTTTCATTTCAGACCAGAGCGTTTTTTTATCTTTTTGAGTTACAAGAAATTCGAAGTAAGCTTTTTTCTCATTCCGAATTGCAAGTGTAGTATAGTTTCGAAGCTCTTTATAGTAGTTCCAATGAGCTATGGATTTGGTTCGTTTAAATCGAGACTTAGCCCTGTTACGTAAATTTTGCAAAAACTTTATATTTTCCGTAATCCACGGCTTCTTACATTTTGTGATTCGAACTTTTCTAATCGGGGCATGGTGATCAAATAAAGATAGAATTTGCTGATTAAAAAAGATAATCTTGTTATCTACACTCATATTAAACATGAAATGAAATGGTATACGCTGCAAATCGAGCAGAAAAGCATCACAATCTAATGCGGAAAAATCACGGTAAGTAATAAATTTGAGTGTGTTATTAAATGACAGCTTAATTCTACAATAGACTAAATCGTGATCCGAGATTTCAGAAGGATTCACTACAGATTCATTAATAATACGCGCATCAGAGGTAACAATGAGATCAAGCAAAGTGGCAGAAGATCGAGCGACTCTAGTGGGCTCTTTTATCAACTGAGTCATATTGAGTGAATTCAAACATTGTTTTAATTTAAGTGTTAATTGAGAATTTCCATCAAGGAAATCTATATTCATGTCCCCTAAACAAAAAACCAAAGGAAATGAAAAACCAAAGGAAATGTTCGTAAATTCCATGTCGTTATTAATTTCTTGTTTTCTCTCAAACCAAAATCTGCAACATTTGCCACAGATTTTTAATGATTACGTACGATTATTACATATTATGCATTAACTCGAATATATATTTTAATTTTTTCTTCCATCAAAATGAAACATGACGTAAGAAATTGCCTCAGTTAAATATGTAAACACTCATATTCTCTCCGGCTTAAAACAGCTCGTGTGTGAAATTAATATTTTTAGCAGGTGTTTTACTATATGTATGTATATACAACATGAAATCGCCTCAGACTGTTTCGTTACTCTATATCCTTAGATAAGGATCTGCATACGTTTTAGTTTATTATATGAAGACAAAAGACGTTCTCATAACATATTTTATGTACTTTTATGGGCCTGCCTGGTCTATCCGAAGGCGTCCAGTCGGCATGTTTAATTAATTTATAGAATATTATAGACGGACATCTGTATACTTACGTATTTTTTGACGGATCAAATAAATTAGTACAGCCTGTTAATTAAATAATGTCCCTCTATACAACCTCTCATAATTTTTCATCTACTCTAATAACAATACATCTTTTACATTGTATTAGCGACAATTAAAATTTAATTATCGTACAAGGCGATCTGATCCTGTATAAGGAAGGTTTCCACATGAAAAATTGTATGTGCTGAAATTAATATAATTATATAATTGTGCTTTTTTAATATAGTTAATGTACTATAACAACTGGATTTACATAAAAATATTATGTGTATCATCGTTTACGCCTAATTAAGTAAATTATATTTAACATGAAAGAAATGCGGATCTGCCGTAAACGCCGTAGTACAACGCTAGATTTTCTATGAGAATATCAGTGAAGGGATGTTCATATGCTGCAATTAGAGACTGCAAATGAGATTTATATTTGCGCAATTATTTATTAATCGAGCTGCGGTATTAGTTCCGTCAGATAAAATTATTATATACTACCTGTCAGTATTATTTTAAATAAATTAAAAATTTGAAAAAAATTAAATCGAGGATGAATGCATTATACTGTGCAGACGCATACAATGACTGCAGAGAATTTATCATTGATTTGATATGAGAAGCTGGTTAAACATAAAAAGTATCTATGTGGTTTAATGTGCCCTGCAGTGACAAACCGTCCATCGCAGAACCCCACAATCATTCACTTACGAATCAAATAATAACGATTTGCTAAGAAGAAGATATGCGATCCTAATTACACATCAAGCTCGTCATACTCCCAACCGCACAAAATAACCCAGTCTGAATTAAACGATTTCATAAGAGGTCTAGATCTTTCAAAACGTAAGGCAGAGTTACTGGAATCAAGACTGCAAGCATGGAACCTATTAGAAAACAATGTTTCGTTATGTGGTTTTGGTAAACGTCACAAAGACCTAGGACCATTTTTGACATGCAATAAGAAATTGCGTTTAAAGGAAGTAGGTATTGCATATTGAAAATATCCTACTATATATTTCTGTTGAATTTTCCGGTTGCATGAAAGAATCATAAGACAATATAAGGTATCTATTGACAACCACAAAATACGATGAGCACCGATGACAGATTTGAGGGAAGTTGAACGTTGTTGTACTTTTACTTAGATTGCAACTAGTTTTGCAGTTTTCTTGTATGAATGGGGCTGTCGGAGAAACACACTTCATGACAAGAGACAAAACTGGCTTATTCGGCAATCGTTAGGATCAGGTCATAGAGTTCAAAAAGATTTTGTTGGCACCAGTCTACATTAAATTGAGCCTAATGAAACATTTTTTTAAGGCGGTTAATATAGATTGGTCGTCAAAAATTCCCAAGGCTAAGTGAAGCAACAACTAAAGAAGATATATTTCTTGGCCCATAGATTCGAATTATACTGAAAGCCGAACATGTTGACAACACCCTAACACATATGGTCGGCGTACTAATTATAGTCACTGTTCCAGTTATAGCCACCTCCCAGGTTTTTCCCTTATAACTAAGGTTTAAAATCGTTAACCAAACAATCTGGCCAGGCGTGACACCAGCGCATGGCAACCGTGAGTCTAACCTAAAAATTTATGAAGTTGTGTTTCCCGCTTAGTCGAGTTCTCTATGAATTCTTGTCGGTTTGCTTAAGCACTTAGGTAAGTAACAAATTGTATAATTATTAATGTTTGATAATATTGGCACCATGTAGATATTTGTCAGTACATAAGTATATATCACATTTGGTCTTATAAAGACGTGTTTATTTGGTGATTTTTTTATGAGTTTCTATAAATAAGACGTGGCTATAAATATAACTCATATAAGATATTTTTCCATGGCTATAATTAGACAAAATATCGTTCCAATTTTAGCCAGGATACGCCTATATTTAGATCTTTGTTGCACCAATTTTAGCCAGGTTAAATTTAGCTTTTCGCCTTAGATCGTACAGAAGTGAACATAAGTCCTGATAATGATATAGCTCTCAGATGCATAGAAAAACAGATCAATAAGAAGACTGTTTTAGATCTATTTAAAGTAACATTTCAGAAAAAGAAAGAATGGCAGGGGGATAGTACATATTTGGAACTATATAAATTATGGAGGAGCTTTAAGGAAGCCTCTGATATAAGTAATACCGAGAAAGAACTACCTTCAAATGAGATTTTGGAAGATGTATCTTTGGAATTATTAGATATGGAGTTAAATGAAGGTGATATAATTTTTAAATTTCCAGAGTGGAATACTGATAATGACAGTGAAAATAAAACATATATGAAAAATATTAAATCAAATTTGGAAAACGATACAAATGCAAGTGAAACAACGAAGAGTTCTGACAATACGAGTTACGATGCTGGTAAGACTGGAACTGATACCCTTGAAATTGATAAAAAATCTATTGAGACAGTCGAGAAAAAAGCAGAACCTACGGAATTCCAAAGCATGGCAAGCGAAAATAAATCAAATTCTATTGCTCAATCAGCTTTGTGTGGAGTTGAGAGGGCTACGGAATTTCAAAACGTGGGAAACGATAATGAGACAGGACATTTTGCTCAGCTATAATTAGCTGGAGATGATAAAGGTATGGAATTTCAAAGCACGGAAAGCGAAAATAAAAAAAATCTGTTCCTCAGTTAGCATCAGTGGGATATGATAAGGATACGCCGAACAAGTCGGTTATAATCCATCAGAATATAGTAATAAAACCTGAAAACACTCTGAATGACATTCTAAAGGATGTTCTTCGATATCCCGTGCCTAAGCAATCAATTCAAAAACGGAAAAAGGATAACGTGCCCTCAGTTTTGACCAACGATAAGTGGATTCAGATAGCTCAAGTTAAAGCTGATGAATTGTTAAGAAAAGAAGAGGAGAAAATTGAAAGAAAACGAAAGAAAGAAGAGAAGAAGACAAGCAAGTCAAAGAAAGAGACGATGGAAACAAAAACAAAAAATAAATGTATGAAACAGGATAAACGAAACAAAGATCTACTATCAACCAATCAAAATATACCAAACCGTGAGCAAAATGAACTTGTAAAAGATATGGAAAGCACCTACTGAAAAAAATGCTTGGAATGACTCGCCTCGTGTAATTTCTTGGGAAATAAAAAGCAGACAATTACGTCATTCTTATTGAAGATATTGTGTCATTGTATCAAGAAATGGATTGCAATAAAAGATACATTTCCCACACTCACCCGTGGGCCTTCACGGGAGTACTTCTATACTTGCCGACTTTTGGCAAAATAAACGTCTACTTCCAATAATATTGGATTTTAGAAATCTTTTGTGGTAAGCTACGGCAGCTTTTCAAACTGTATTGCTTATACAGACTACAAACTTCAGCTCTTGCTGTGTAAATTGTGTGTGTAAATGTGCCTCGCCGGCTATGTTACAACATTACTTAACCGTAAATAATTTTGCGCTATTAATAATGTTCCAATAGCGAATGGTAGGTGGAATGTAGTACCAATTTAACGAACGTCACCTGTAAGATTCGAACGCCGAACCATCAGTCCTGCCCTACCCACTGCTAGCTGCTTATCATTGTAAAATTATTAGTATAATATAATATTAATAATTTCGTGTCTTGAAATATTCAAATCAAACGCTGCTTGTCTTGCAGAAGTTCTTGGATTGGCTCTAAAGTATGCTAAAATAACTTTATTGCCGTGGTTATTTCCTCGTCCATTTTGAATATTATTTATACGCCTTGAAAACGTGCCAGTTAACCACAGAGAATTGCCTAAATTTTGAAAAGTATTTACGTGAGGTTGTCTTCTGTCAGGATATAAATTTTGGTATAAGAGAGCAGCCTGACGTTTATTGTTGTTTAATCTGTGAAAACAGCACAGCATATCAACTTTTTCACTGTTTATGAAGCTCATGTTCATTTCTCTTATACAAAACACTAACGTTTTCTTAGTTAAATAGGAACCGCAATACCTTTATCACTATCAAACACTTCTAACTGATTTATGTCAAATATTTACAGGTATAAACAATAGAATATCACAGTTGACTACTATAATTCTATTTTTCCCATTATTAGGCATAATTTAAAGACAGTTTCTTACTTATTTATATGTACATCGTTACAAAGAGAAATTTATTTTCAATCATATCCCGTAAAAATACAGGCTGTTCTATTTAAAAAATTAAAGTTTATTATCGCTAGTAAAAATCAGTAAGCTATGAAAGATTACTAATGATACAATATGATTGACTATCTCGAGATAAAAAACATTTTCCTCTAACATTATTTTGTATTTTTGATAATAAAGCTGATATAGGCTGGACAATGAAAAACCAACCATTCTGTATAAGTCGGCACAATCTGCCATCTGCTAGTAATTCTATTGTTAAACTGCAGCGACATTAGTTTTAGTTTTTATTGTGAATTTATAAAAACCTTTAGTAGTATGTAGGCCACTTCATTTTCACTAAACTATCTTGCATTCATCTTGCGAAATATTAAGTTATAGAAGTTCTTCACTGAATCTCTTGGTGCAGAAGTAGAACACTAAACACTTTAACCCACTGAACACCAAACAAGTTTTAACTAAAACACCGACGCGTTTCAACAGCAATGCTGTCATTATCAAGGCGATAATAAAACTAAATTAAAATAAAATCTACAAAAACAGGTCACCTAAATGTTATGCACGGTCAATCCGATACGCATCATTAATTTCCGATTAACGAAAACAATGACGAATGCGGTATAGGTCCATTGTCACAGTTCATTACACATGACTTATTTTTATATATTTCTAAACTTTCGAAAACATTTAGAAACTTACAATTGTTTATTTGTCTAATTAATTTGACATTCGTATGATCGATGTTGTGATCTGTTTCAAAAATGTGTTGGGCAACGCTCGATTTCTCAATTCTATTAAATCTAAGATTAGCCATATGCTCTTTGAATCTAGTTGAGACTGCTCTCCTGGTTTGCCCAATATATTTTTGATTACAATCTTTACAATTGATTTCGTAAATACCTGACTTTTCTAGAAGTAGAAGTATTTTATCTTTAGGGTTACCGATGAGACTTCGTAAACTAGTCCCAGAACTGTAAACTATTCTGAGATCTAGCTCTTTGAAGATTTTACTCAAACCTTTAGTGATAAAGGGAGCGTAAGGGAGGGTCACAACGGGTGAAGCGTGTATAGAAAGGAAACCAGTACACTCCGCTACATTTCTTCAGATTCCCATCATCGTGTTCAACACAAAATGGCAAGCCTGAATTTTTTGGTCCACAGACTTCTCACGTTTCCCTTGAACAAGGCGAGGTATGAGAAAGAGCTTAAAATTATAAAAGATGCGGCCAAGTGTAATGGTTTCCAGCCTCAGCATATCTATAAGTTAATTAGGAAGTTTAATTATAAGAAAACTGTGAAAGAATCTACGACTTTTCGAGAGGATGTTAAAGCTTCACCCGTTGTGACCCTCCCTTACGCTCCCTTTATCACTAAAGGTTTGAGTAAAATCTTCAAAGAGCTAGATCTCAGAATAGTTTACAGTTCTGGGACTACTTTGCGAAGTCTCATCGGTAACCCTAAAGATAAAATACAACCTCTAGAAAAGTCAGGTATTTACGAAATCAATTGTAAAGATTGTAATCAAAAATATATTGGGCAAACCAGGAGAGCAGTCTCAACGAGATTCAAAGAGCATATGGCTCATCTTAGATTTAATAGAATTGAGAAATCGAGCGTTGCCCAACACATTTTTGAAACAGATCACAACATCGATCATACGAATGTCAAATTAATGAGACAAATAAACAATTGTAAGTTTCTAAATGTTTTCGAAAGTTTAGAAATATATAAAAATAAGTCATGTGTAATGAACTGTGACAATGGACCTATACCGCATTCGTCATTGTTTTCGTTAATCGGAAATTAATGATGCGTATCGGATTGACCGTGCATAACATTTAGGTTACCTGTTTTTGTAGATTTTATTTTAATTTAGTTTTATTATCGCCTTGATAATGACAGCATTGCTGTTGAAACGCGTCGGTGTTTTAATTAAAACTTCTTTGGTGTTCAGTGGGTTAAAGTGTTTAGTGTTCTAAGTTATAGAATATCATCATTTGTTTTCGGTTCTAGTTTAAGAATTGATCAGTCTAGGCAGTGTTTTGTTAAATTAAGGTCAACTATTAAATTAAATACTATTTTTATTTCAATGCTTTAAGTTTCGCAATTAGATACAGGGCGCGGCAATAGGAACCAACGCATTTGTGAGCGTTTAGATTGCTCAATAGCTTTAAGCAGAAGATTTTGCAGCACACCTACAGTTGTTGAGGCACATTTTTATTTGACAGATTTTGAACATTTCCCGAGATAACGCGCAGACCCATTTCTCGCTGAGCACCCTGTATATTGTCAACATTGCTTGTTGCATTTAGCCCCGTCTAGTAATGAATTATAATTTAATGTTCATTTATTTAAAAATATTTATTAAAATCTCTACTGCGGTAGTTTCTATTTATTCTATTTTTAGTTTTTAAGGCTACATTATTATTTTCCGAAATTAAAGTACTGTAACTGTGGTATTTTGCAAATAATTATTTAAAATCGTATTCAATAGAATTTAACTGCCAACTTCCAGCACTGTAGTTGCAAAAGAGTAGTTTTATTATTCAAATTTATTATAACATTTTCTTCTTATTATTATTTACATGTATTTTTCAGCAAACGTTACAGTAAATCTCGATGTTTCTAAAGTGTTTTTGTTTGATTGTTATATATATATTAGTTATTATATTGTCTGTGGAATTAGTGGCAAACTTCAGAAGAAATTTTTCCGAGAATACTACTTCAAAAGCACAACAATGTCAGCCAGATATTCAGTACACATGATCACCAAGTCGTAGTTACAGAAACATTTGAAGTCGATGGTTTAGAAAGATGTGATACTGTGAAACCTGGTCTCAACAAATGACCACGCACCAAATCACATTCAAATCTTTCACGGAAACTAACCACTAACGGCAGTTCAACTTATTAACTAAATAAACGTATTTTTTATTGATTTTCTTACTTTATTTACTAGATATAATAAATGAATAATAAATAACATTCATAATAAAATTAGTGACACTCGAGGTTACCGAACTCAGTCCATTACTCTTGGGTTCAAATTCTAGACACATTTAGAAACATAATTTTTTTCTTACTTTTACCATTGTTAGTAGATTGTACTTCTTAATTTTAATGGTTAAAAAAATACACTGCTGTTCATTTGATCTTTGCATGCTAAGAAACAGTTCGAAGCTGAAACAGTTGTATTGTCATGTTGCCAATTAAAGTTTAATAGTTATTTTTATGAATACAAGTAAGTATTAGTTTATTAATATTGAGTATATTTTGCAATGATAATGATATTTTTTTTACACCTACCACATCGTCAATAATCATTAGTATTCTAAAATATCAAACCCTTTTAAGCTCGTGTCTAAACGTGAGTGTGTGTAGCTATCGCATTACAATAGCAACACGTTATGCATATAGAATGAGACTGTATAGCGGTTATACACTCTACTTTATTGGATGCATTCATTTCTTGGATATTAGAAATAGCTTGGATATTTGATTTGTTCAACAACAGTATTAAGGGCACCGCATGCACGTCATTTAATGGAGGAATCAGTATTTCGCGTGCTTTGTACGTTTCTAAATTCGAGAATGTGTAACGGAAAATTTTCTTTTTGAAATGTTCGTTTACGTGATGTAAATGGGAAAACAAGGTTTCGATAGTAAACATGAAATGTTCCAGTTACCTCGATCAAAAAGTCCTCGAAAAATTATTGTATTAATTTTATGTGGATTTAACTTTCTATTTAGTCAATAATTTTTGATTTATTTCAATTACATAATATATTGAACGTCTCATTAGCAATGTTAGAAGACATTAGAAGGTTATACACATCATATTTTCAGCATCGTATGCTTCTGTACACGCACAAATTATATTTTAATAACTAGCTTCTACAAAACACATGTATGCGTATACATATATAGTCGGAATATTGTGTATGTTGCTATCAGAATTTCTAATTTGAACACACATGTAGATCCGAAGATAAGCCTGTCCAAGTTATGTCCGCCATTAATTATTATTGTGTGTTTGCATTTATGTATGTTGTTGTACGTAGTATGCATGGCTGTCGCTGACCCCACTAGATTATGACACACATTTCTCGTTAAATAAGGAAGAAAATGGGTAATACCAATGATAATTGAAAAGAAAAAACATCAAATATTCATTACTCAGATTAAAATGAGTTCATTTCAATAATTATGATCAGTATTGTATAAACATTGTGGGCTGTTATTCCTTGACAATTTAAATTAAGTCAACCAACAATTTCAGCCAAAATTGCAGATAACATCGTTCCTCCGCAGGTAACAGAATTCACAAAACTTAGTTTGAGAGGAGAAGTTCAAGCTAGTAATCCTTAAAACATCTTTTTTCTTGACTTGACATGAGACTTTTTTCTTTGACCTACAAATAATCTGTGAGTTGTGATAGACTTGATAAATTGTGTTGACATTTTGATGGATTAATTAGTAATTAATAAGATCATATTTCTATTATCAGAATTTTTAGCTGTACTGCCTGATATGATGTAAAATATATGGCGAGCTTCATGATCTTTTCAGTTCAGATTACATGCCTGGCTCATTTATTTCACGGTTCTTTGTTCATATTCGCAATCTGTAAAATTACCAACCATTACGAAATAATTCGAAATAAAACTGTTACCCCTCCCATGATCCATTACACCAACACAATTCAAAATATTTCGAGCTACTTTTCTTCTTCCTATTAATAAATTTGACTCAACTCTAAAACATTCACTATGCAGCACTAATGGTCATATGCATTGTTTGAGTCTAAGCTCACCCTCAAAGCTCTGATCCAAATGAACGTAGTTGCATTAATGTGAGTATTAGGTTACTGAGAATGTGACGGTACTGAGACTGCTAAATGGCCTTGCAAAGACGAGGGTAGAGGGGAGAACTCATTGAATCATAGTAATGTTGTAGTTTAACTAAAAGCTACGTTAGACCGCATCTTCAGCAGTGACAAACTGTACAAAAAACCTTGCATTGAATTTAAATTTCAAACCTAAGATAATCGATATTTTCATCGTATTTTATTTAACGACCACGATCCTCTTGGATTCTATCTTAAGAAAATGGACAAAGTGAACAGTGATAAATGCCGATTCTTCCAGGAAAACGGCAGAACGGCATGCGACTCTAGAAAGATGGTGAATTTTTTTAGAAGCTTAAAGATCAATTGGGACTAAAATATTAAGAAGTTCTATTAAAGAGACTGATATCAGTTCTTGTCGGAAAGCACAGTTGATTCCAGCCCATCAATTTGCATTTAGATCAGCAAACAGGACCAACAAGTTGGGTTATCCAACTGCAATGAGATTAATAGAAGTGTCCCACAGCGTAATGTATTGGGACCAATTAATTGTACACATGGCCAGAAACGTTCGCTAACGATACAAAAATGTTTGCTATTGAACTAGCAATGCAAAAAGGAGATAATAAGATATAGAAAGAAATAGATGCAATATCGTTAGTGAGTTCTTGTTATGTTCTTGATTAAAGATTTACTATGATTAACTATATTGTTATAAAATTTGATTACAATCTCCCTAACATAGTCTTCAATCATGTAAACCACACTAGAGACGGAAACCTTAAACGTCGAATTACCGTGAACTCTTGGTGTGCTCTAACCACTTTTTGCCTCGTCCTATAAATATGAACATGGAAATAAATATGGAAACTGAATGCAAAACATCTAAAGAGCAATAGATATACAAACATTTCGTGATTGAGTCAAGTAATAAGGTAGGAAATATTAAAGCAAATGCTGAACAAGATGCTGAAACAATTGCTAGATTTAGCATGACTTATTTAACAGCGAAACGTGGGAAGCCATTCTCGACTAACGGCGAATCAATCAAGGACTACATGATAGCAAAAACAGAAACAAAATGTCAAGAACAAACACTGTGGACGGACACAAGGGTCCTAACGATGCTTCAATCATGCAAAAGGTACTAGGAAAGCTTTACAATACGACGTTACAATAACTACCAGGAGGTTACTTGTTGCTGTGTGTTAAAACAAGTTTATACTTGCACACTAAACGCTGCGCCAAGTGCGTGAGCTTAGTTATTCATTACCAATAATAGTGTGGTTAGAAGAAATGATTGGTGCAATAGGTGATGTTTGTCCACATCCTAGAACTATATTCAGGTGGTACAGAGAATTTCTCTCTGGAGAATTCTGAAAGGTGATGGAGGAAAACATTACTGCCCGGTCAACAACGCTTAATGAAGACGGGCGTGTGTGACCCATCAGTACACCTTAGACAGGACCCCTTAGACCTAAATGGACCGACAATTGAATTATGTGTTGTCCTAAGGTACCGCATTGACTAACTGAAGATCAGATGACACGACACGTCGCGCCGTGTGACCTGGTGCCGGGAGATAAAAATGTTTGCTAAGGAACAATCTCAATATATGAAGAACATCGTAGCAGATGGCGAGACTTGGTTGTACGATTATGATGTGTCCAACCAAGTTCAAAACAAAGTTTGGCTCCTTGATGATGAGGACACTCATATCAACTATCTGTTGGAAGATCCGGCCCTGTAAAAAAGAAGAAGCCGTATTTTTCAAGTCCATTAGAATTATGGAGGCTGTCAAAAGACAGTCACAACTAAGTGGTACCTATACAGAAGAATATCATATTCGCAACTTCTTCATACAATGTTAAAATTGCAGTACTTTAATCTTGAACAGTTGCTCTATTTGATGATGTCCATAAAATGCATCTTATTTACATAAGTGCTTCTATATTTGCTTTCAAAGTTCAGTTGAATTAAATAAAAATTTGCCTTAAGTAGAGGATTAAGTTTAGTTGTTCACAACCCTACACGGTAATTACCTCATTTATGCGTAAATTAGCTATTTGGATTTGGAAATTCAAGAAAATTAGCTGCCAATGTTTGCCTATTTAGAACATATAAAAAAAAAACCCCACTTGGTACCCAATCAGTTAAAACTCAACTTTGAGTCAAAACTTTATGCAGATTATTCGGTGCGCTATTTTCCAAATTTCTGACGTTCGAGTAGTTATAAAAGATTGTGTTTTTGTTGCAATAGTTTTTTTGAAAGATTGTAACGTAATGGACGCGAAGAAAATACCTAAGTCGATTGGCATTACACGAGGTCGCTGTGAAGAATGATGATAAATCGACTGAAAGTAAAAAACGAGCAATGTATCGGTTTATAAAAAAAATGTTTTGTATTGGCTTGAACATATGTTTTTCCAAGATATTTTTAATATTGAAAATCGTCCAATAGAACATCAAGTGCTTTTATGAAAAAGTATAATGTTTGGCTACAAAAAGAAATTATTTTTCATGAATCTGTTTACTGCGATCGATGATAAACTTCGGGTATTCGAGGTTGTGCTTCAAAGAGTTTTGCTGAAAGTTCAGTTGTTAGATATACAAAAGGGTAAAACCGAGGAGCTCAGAAAAAATAGTTCAGTAGAAGAGCTTGCATGCTACTGCAATGAAAGTACGAGAAAGTCGAGATAAAAGTACTACCGATTTGATAATTGAAAGTACTTCAACTACACCAACTAGTCCCGAACAAGAACAAAATGCCATGACACCTGAAGAGGCTTTATCATTTATTATCTGGGGTAGTTTTACGATGCAGCAATATCTACATGCTTATTAGAGCAACAGTTTTAAATTCTAAAAGCAAGAAAGACGTTTTATCCTGAAAATATTACAATATTTTGTGTCTGATAAATACACAAAATTTTTGCTAGAATTAACTATGGTTGATGGAAAAATATGTAATGCTCTTGGTGATTCCTCTGGGATGAGATGTTTTATGTATATATGCTATGAACAATTTGGAATACATACATACTATTCCTGAACAACCAGAGGGCTTATTACGCATAGCCTATAGATTAGACATAAAAACAAACTAGAAACTAGGAAACTAACTATTCAAAATACAGCTAGACGATGTTTTGCAAACCCTAAATTGTCATCTGAAATAATTCGAATCAATCATAAATTTGGAGTAATTTAAAAAGCAATAAATAGTGGTCTTGACATTAATGGTAATAATTTTCGAAAATGTTGTTTAGATACAGCACAAAAATACATTGAATTGTACAATTGGTATTATATGCCTACTTCAGTACATAGAATTTTGTTTCATGGGGCTTCGGTCATTAATAACGCAATTTTACCCGTTGGTGAATTGTCAGAAGAAGCACAGGAAGCAAAAACCAAAGATGTGAAAAAATTTCGTACACATTTTACGAGAAAATCATCAAGAGCATACAAATAAGGACTTGTCTTGTCGATGAATATGAAGTTCTGATGGATATTCAAGTTTTTATTTTCTAGAAAAAGGCAATTTGATTCAGATATTTTAGAATTAGTAAATGTTATTGGGAAGATAATACTGCACTGGATATGTCATCTGAATATTTTTCCCATTCTGATTAATTATTCACCAAATATAAAATGTAATGTAATAAATTTGTATTTCTACAACATAATTTGAGGATATTTTAAGGGTTCTTTTTTTTATTAACCAAGTACAAACTACTAAACATGTCAAATTCCATGTATTAAGGAGTGCTTTTGACAAACAAATACTTCGAATTTGTAAACTAAACTGTTAGGCCAATCAAATTAATATATTTTGACGAATTAATTTTGTTTAATCGTTTTAAAATCTTTATTTGGTCCTAAATGCGTGTGATCTGAGTTTGCACCATCCCAGGTAGTGCGCTTAACTTTTAGTAGCCGAAAAACCGCCAAATTTGTGCACCTTTCTTTATTTTTTTTCTGGTAGCTGGAGACCAGTGCGTCGAACGGAAAATGTCCTTCTATTTAAAAATACAGTGGACTAAATTCTGCGTCAACTGACATTTAAAAAATCAAATTCGGTTTAGTGGTATTTTGGTGCATCCTCCAACGACAATAACAAAGAACGGCTGATTTCAATGCTGCATGAGAAATTGGTACGGAATGGGTATAAAGTAAGGCAAAGTGTTGAGGATGCTGATACCCTTATTGTCAACACTGCCAATCAGTTGACAGATAACTTTGCGACGGTCATCATAATCGGGGAGGACACCGATCTATTGATTCTATTAACCGCCAAAGCACCAAATTCATCCACCATTTACGTCATGAAACCTGGAAAGGGAACCACTCAGAACACCTACTCTCCCAAGTACTTCAACTTCTCGTCCGTTGTCAAACAGAATATTCTGTTCCTACATGCAATCAATGAATGTGATACAACCTCTGCATTCTATCTCCAATAGTTGGAGTTTGTCAAGCTTCTTCAAAAGACCACGACATTACAAGAGGCTGTCAAGGTTTTCCATTATGAAGATGCCGATCCTGAGGTTCTCATTTCAGACCAAATCCGCTACGAGACATTTCCAAGATCACTAACAAAGCCAACTTTCGAGTTGGCTCCTCTACCTCCAACAAATACAGCCGCCGCCCAACATATTCTGCTGGTGTACCTTCAAATCCAGGGCTGGTATGATAGACCAAAGGATCCTCTGAGCTGGGGATGGAGGAGGCATGAAATGAAAAGTAGGCATGAAATGTTTAAGAACATGCTTCAACTGCAACGGCCAGTCATTCAGCATTCTTTGCGGATGAGGATGTGACTGCTATTGCCGTAGAAGCAGAAATTGAGGAGGGAGGATAGTCCCGTTGAAGATAGAATTACTTAAAACGTCCAAAAAGAAACGATTTCGAAATGATGCCAAATATCGAATTTTAAACGAATGTATTTAAAAACTAAGATATCTATGTAACGTGAAATTTTATTCTCCGTAACTTTTATTCCACGTGTTTTTTTTCAATAGTAGTATCTGTATCTGTTGGAAAGCCGCTTAATGTAAGATTGCACCAAAATACTAAATTTTTTTCGTTTTTAACATTCGATTTTGGCTATACCACTACACCGAATTTGCTTGCTTCTTGCTGCTTCTTTAGCACCCTCGTTACAGTCCAGACCTTGCTTCCTACTATTTTGCGCTGTGACCAAATGTGAAAGTGAAGTTGAAGGGAAAGCGGTTGTCCAGTGATGAGGAACTTTTGAGGGCTTGGCTTAATGAGTGTGCCTTACTATCTAGTGAAACTTGGCAAAGCTGGTTTAAGAATTGGTTTCGGAGGATGGATAAAATTAAATAAATAAATTAAGATGCCCGCATATGTCAGAAGTTTAAAAGTAAATCAAGCCAGTTGTTGATTATATCAGATCATGTGTGCTCAATCATCTTAAACTATCACCATAACTTTATTGAATTTAACTAAACGTGCAAGTGTTGTCTCTAGAACATATTCCGTTCAGACTCTAAATTCCTTACTAGGTACCTCCTGTTAATCTACCAATTTTTTCGATCGATTCTAAAGGTTATTCAATGTATCACATTTGTACGTTAATTTAAAAATATACCATCAGGAAGGGATCAGACATATTGGGGCCATCAACACGATGGCTGATCTAGATAAGTTCACACACCTTTGCCACGACGAAATATTTCGCCTGCGTTTACAAAGCGACAATCTCCCTCGATTTTTACCGGCGGCCAATTGGTGGAATTGATGACAATATATAATATCAAATATTGATATTGCGCCTTCTTGGAATTGTCATAATATCATCTGCATTGTGATTGGATTCAAGTCGTTTCACGCGCATACATTTTGTCGTAGCAACTAAACGTACATATTTGTCCAAGTATATGCTTTACATTAAACGTCCTTTTATCGCGCCCGCTTCAGATAACGATCTGTTTCATCTTTTCGTACAAAAAAATCCCATTAGGTAATTACACACGTATTTGGATAATGGGGGGAACGGGCCCATTTGCCGGAGTAAAGTTGCCGAAATTCTAGGAAATGCAAGCGTCGTTATATACATACGTTAATATCAACGGGGCTTATCAGAAAATAATTACGCTTACACTTAGGCACTCACACACAAGCCAATAAACAAACACACACAGTAACCCCGTGATTGCTATTGTGCGTGGGCGTAAAAAATTATTTCCTAATTGATAATCCTAAATGAATCGGTGCTTTTGAATAGGAAATTGAACTTTGTTTATGTGCAAAAACCGTTCATTATGTGTTCGCGTCGAAAACTTGATGACCTTGTTGATCGATTAATACATCGTCGAGTAGCTTTGGGATATCAGGATAATGAGAGCAATTTTGCGAAATCAAAGCAGATAATCTCTCCGTCAACATTTTATTGCTTTTAGAACTTGAAGAGATGATTTATTTGTATTTTGTTCGAGTATTTGTAAACATTGCACTGCCTAATTGATGCTCCTAAAGTTGAAGATGTTGCTAGACTATGATTGGTAGACTGCTTGGAGAGTCGATTATACAAGTTTCGAAATTAGTTTCGTGATTTGTCGATTACCAATTTTATGTTTATAATATATTCTAAAGATAAAGTAGACTATCACAGGAATTAATTACGCAGTTTAATAGTAAACGAATCATATCTACACAAATGTTTTGTCCTGTATTGTAAAATTGATTAAAATGCAAAATATATAGAGGTATTGCAATCCTTTTGTTTGTATTGAAACATTTCTTTGATATTGATGGTAGAAATAAACTACAAATCAAAGGAGAGTGATGAAAATGACATGCAAAAGAGAAACGGTTTCAAAATTCCTTCCAACGATTTCTTGAAAACATTGTTGCTTAACCAAATGAGCGCAACTTTTTTTTTGTTGCCAAAGAGAACACAAAGCTTTTAGTTTCTAGTTTGGGCAACCAAAACCTAACTCTTCAATATTATTAATATTCTATTTCCGTTCTAGTTCTAGCTCAACAGCGATTGGTCATTAGTTTGTTTTCTATTGCTCAAGAATCCTTTCAGGGATAACCATGCAACAACTTTCGTTGTTGTAGCAAAGCAAATACTGAAATTCTCTACCGTTACCAATATAGGAGCTTCTTGCTGTCTCTTTTCTTCTTACTTTAACTTTATTGGGCAGTATCATCATCTGATTACCTCATCTCGTTGCAGCAGAGTTTCTAGGTATGTAGATTACGCGCATTCTCAATGGTAGACGGTCAGCTGGATCGATGACAACAATTATACAAAGTAGTTCGTTTTAAAGCGATTTCAGGTCTAAAATTTTGGAGCTGTTTATGCAGTTCAACGAGCTAAGAAGAGAGCTAAGCTTCTTGATTACGAAATATCTTCATATAAATTGGTATATAAATTGCCCCCACATCATCTGACTTCCCACATCGTCTTAGTCATTATGGTGTTTTATAGAGCTCATCATGGCACATCGTGTTAGCGAAATAACGAAGGCAAGAATACTTCAGAAAGGGATGGTCTACATGAGAACTGGCGGTGCATAAAATATTACAAAATTGGAGAGAGCAACACAGATTGAGTAGAAAAATTGGAACAGGCCATAGAAAATATCTACGCTCAACCGAGATAAAATATTTATAAGTTTTATAAGAGGCGGTCAATTTTCCTGATAATACTAGGACTGCACAGAAAAGATTAAAAGCTAGTGAATTAAAAAATTATTCAGCTGCAAATAAATCGCTTTTAGCAGAGCAAAAAGGGCGATAGAGGTTGAAATTTGCAAACGAATTTATTAATAAAAATGTATTTAGCTACAAAAAGATATTTTAGTCATGCTCTAGTGGCTGAGTTAGATTGTGACCAGTAAGTACACGCTATGATGAAAGATAAGCGCATGAAATACGAAGAAGCGGTTTATAAGTTGAAGTTCTGAAGTCTGATATTTGCCCATCGGTTTGTAAATTCATTTACTGGTTTCAGTTCCTTGATAATAATAACATTATCATCTATACTATACCACGATCATTTATAGTACACATTGATGAGCAAAATTGAACACAGTAGTAGTAGAAATCTGCACAATGTGGTAGTTTACGGTAAGCATAAATCTTTAGTGTTTAGTTTAATTTCATTCAGTTTGGTTGACTGAAAGTGCTGCAACAACGGGCTATTAAAAAAATGAAGAAATGTGACAACAAAACCAGAAAAACGAAAATATTTTTACTAAAATTAAGTTTATCAACAAGAGAAGTTGCAAAAAATGTAAAGCTAGTCAAAGTTTTGTACAAAAATTACGAAGAAAGTTTTATTCAGAAGTGCCTGCGTCTAAAGGGGGCTAAAATTACTATCCATTCGTGAAAGTCGACATTTAGTGCGATACATAGAAAGAGAGGATGCATCCACTGTATCTATGGCGGCAAATCTTTTAAAGAAGGGCACAGGAAAAGGAAATAGCACATGGATAGCATTGAGAATATTACAAGGCCACAATTATAGATCACTAACAAAGAAACGTAAACCGTTGCTGCCTGATAAAAATATTAAAGCACATTTATTATTTGCAAAAAAAAAATGAAAGCTGGTCGATTTGGCAATAGCGAGGAGTTGTAGTGTGTAGTATGGTCTGATGAAACCAAAATAAATAGATATGATTCTGATGGTCGCACTTGGTGTTGGAGAAAGTAAGTAACGAAAGCATGTTAAAATAGTTGTCAAATATGGTGGTGGCTCTCTAATGATATGGATATTTGGAAGCTCATTTACTGGAAACAGTAGAAAACATGCCTATACCACAAAAGTAATTTTTCAGCAAGATCGAGATCCTAAACGCACAACCAAATCAATACAAAATTAACTAACATCTCAACAGTTTCAAGTATTGCATTGGCCTGTTCAGAGCCTGCATCTCAATCCAAGGGAAAACCTTTGGGCTCATTTAGAAATACGTCTTCACGTGGAATACCATTCATCACCATCAAATGCTCTGGATTAATAGGGTTGTATGCAGAACGAATGGTATAATATTACTCCAACCTATTGCAATGCATTAGTAGAATCTATGCCTCGAAGAATAGAATAAGTTCTAACTTATTTCGTATAAGATATATGTGCAGGTGCAAAACTGAGTACGGCGCAAGCTGACAAAAAATCACGTTTTATTCCTTTTCTTTTATTTCCATCTTTATCTTAACTTCAATCCATGAAGTACCATTTTTAAGGCATGAATTTTTGCTGTCTTCGCTAACCATACCTTTGATCATTAGTTATTTCCTCTATTTGTTCCTGTCCCATACTGTATATCCACGCCAAACGAAAAAAGGAACTCATTGAAAGATACATATATTCGTAGAACTATCTCACTTGCCCTCACAAAACATCTAAAATATTTGGTGCTGTTTTAACATACAGTTTTGGTATTCTCTGTTAGACAATGCATCTAATTTGCATAGGTCAGGGTGTGGCGCGAAGAGTTTTGATTAGAAGTTTTTGGGTATGTAGTAATAGACGAAATGTAAAATTTAGAGAAGATTACGCTATCGATAATGCTGATTTTAAATATAATATTTTCATGAATGATCTACTTCCGGTACACCGGAAGTACATACCAACTCGCTTATTTTAAATAGAACATGGTATTTTTTATTTTATTTTTCAACTCTCTATCAAATTTTGAGTAAATTTCATATACCATGTCCTATACTAAAAATTAATAGTTTTTGAGATATTACAATTTTTTTTAATTTTTCTAGAAAAACACGGTCCCAAATAAATCACGATATTGCTGCAAGCAAACATGCTACTGACTTGAAATTTGACATGGCGAATTGCAAGACATCACTGAAGTGCCTCGTCCTTTGAAATGTAAAATTTTATATGCAGAGTATTTTCCACATACCACTCAATTCCAACAATTTCAAACAATTATAACTCGCTTATTTCAAATGCAACACCCTATATATTATGTCAGATTTCAATTCCTATCTTCATTCTCGTTTAATTGATGCTAGCATTCCCTATACCTAAATCTAACCGGTTTTGAGATATTTTATTATTTTACTTAACAATAACGAAACTTAATATTTCAACATTAATAAAGCGTAGGCCGTGGCTGACAAACATGTGACAACTTAATAGTAAATTGTCTATGTATGCATTAGATATGTTTTCATAATTTTCTTTAATAGTTCATGTTTTATAGCAAGTAATGGCAAATTTAGCATTTACAAATGACGATTTTTTAAATTTTATCATTATTTACGGGGAATGTAACAGAATTATTAAACGGACGTGGCGTATTTTTGCACAAAGACACCCCGAAAAAACAAAAGTAGCTGATGATACCTACTAATGATTTCTAGAAAAACGCAGTCCAAATACATCACTATACTCCTGTAATCAAAAGGCTTCTGATTCAAATTTTGTCACAGCGAATTATGACTTTACCAACATGTGTCAGCTCGTAAAATATTTATTTAAAATATTAATTTTTTGTTCAGGGCGTTTTTCATATACCACTGAATTGCAACAATTTGAAATAATTATAACCCGCTTATTTTTATTTTCATTAATAATAATAATAATAATATATTTTGATCCTGTATACTACATGTGAGCATATAGGATACGTCATAAGGTTACATAACAACATATTCAAATTCTAAAATAAGAAAAGTCCTAAAGTAATACACAAATACAAAACATCACATACATAATAAAAGTACATTTAGGTTTCAGGATCATCAAATATTTAATACTGTTCTTATACAAACGAAATGGTAACTGCTTATATTTATTAGGCAGCTTATTAAAAGTTTTTATGGCTAAGTAACGGTGACCTCTCTCAGTGAAGGTTAATCTATGTGACGGAATCTCCAGAACACTAGCATTTCTTGTGTTATATGAATGACAGCGATTTAATTTAGGCAAAGAATTATAGTTTTCAAAGGCATACAATAACAAATGGAATATAAAGATGCAAGGTACAGTCATTATTCCTAAATCAGGAAATAGTTCCCTGCAAGTTCTCCTCGGTGCTACACCAGCAATTATCCGGACAGCCCGCCTCTGTAACTTAAAAATCATTTCAGCATCCGATGAGCTTCCCCAAGCTAAAATTCCATACGAGATTACAGAATGAAAATGTGAGTAGTAGAACATTCGTAGGACTTCTAAACTTATCACGGACTTAAGTCTCAGAAAGAGAAAACAGGTGCTACTCAATCTCACAGATAGGTCATCGATATGATTCTTCCAATCACATCGGGAGTCAATAATTACCCCAAGGAAGTGCGTTTAAATTCTAAAAAAACAGTTTTACTGACATTCAGATGCAAAGTATTGTATATAAAATAGTTACTTGCAGAAGTAATACAGGTATTAAGTTCAACACGAGTTTGAGTCGCATTATTGGTAGAAACTAGCAGAGAAGTGTCATCAGCATACATTACCGAATTCGTTAGTTGAAAATCATTTACATAAATTATGTATAAGAGCGGCCCAAGAACGCTGCCTTGGGGAACGCCCCGTATTGTATCTAAACTTTTAGAATGCCAGCCATCCACGTCCACGACGTGTGATCTACCCTTCAGATAGCTAGAAAACCACTGAAGTGGTGTGCCTCTAATACCATAGCACTCCAATTTTTTAAGTAAAATATCATGACTTACCAAATCAAAGGCCAGGAGATCCAAAAAGCACCCCATACATGACTCGCCTTCATCAATATTATTGTACAAAACATCAAGAAAACTGAGTATTGCCGATGTTGTATTACGCCCCTTTCGAAAGCCAAACTGATTCTCATTTAGTAAGTTATACTTGTCCAGAAAATTGGTGAGCCTGATAGCCACCAGCTTTTCTATGACTTTTGAAAATGTGCCCAAAATAGAGATCGGACGATAGTTGCCGATATCTTCGCGTGCACCTTTTTTAAAAATCGGTTTAATCTTAGCAATTTTTAGTTCTTCTATGAACACACCAGAGGCAAAAGAATTATTTATTATATTAGTTAATGGGCAAACAACTTCATTTAAACATTCTTTTAACACAGCAGTACTAATTTTATCATGACCTGCAGAACGTGAGCTTTTCAAGCCCATTATTATATTACTTACCTCCGTTTCTGTTGTTGGACTCAAAAAAAATGTGCTAGAGTGACTGCTAATGCATATATCAAATTAGATTCTTGGTAGTTAGATATATTATTAAAATAATTATTAAATATATCTGCAAGAATGTTTGGTTCAGTAATTACTTTTTGATTTATTTGTAATTTTATAGTTTCATTATGATTTATATTATTAATTTTTAGGTTTATTATCTGCCAAGCAGCTTTAGCTTTATTGGAAGACCTGCCTATTATCCGATTATTGTGAAGGATTTTACCATTTTTAATAACCTTTCTGTATATTTGCTTATATACTGACTTCCAGAAAAATTGCAACACCTAGAAGTTGTCGAATGATTTTATTGAAATTTTCAGGAAACGTTTATTTTCATTAAACAAATTGATGATTAAAATTTGAATAAAATCTAGCCAGTAGTTTTTTTTTGCATGTTGTTTCCATAGCACATAGTAACTATAAATTTGAAGTATTAGACCATTTAGTAACTGTCAAGTTTGCAAATTGTTGTTGTTACGTCACAATTTCATTCTGCACTTGATAACAATGCCGAGAGTACGTCAACATCAACATTTTGTCCAATTAAGTGATTTTGAACGTGGCCGTATTATTGGTATGAGAGAGGCCTGACTTTCGCTAAGACAAATTGCTCGTCGTGTAAACCGAAATGTTTCAACGGTATTGAGGTGTTGGTCCAAATGGTCCGAGGAAGGGGTTCAACATCGTCGCCGTGGATCTGGACGTCCTCGAAGGACTACAGATCTCGAAGAACGTCGCTTAAGACTTTTGGCCACAAGAGATAGATTTTCAACAACTCGATCAATTGTAAATGATTGGATGAGAGGTACAGGACTCAGAATGTCAATGTCAACTGTTTATCGCCGGATAAGATCTTATGGATTGCGTTCATATCGTCCATTTTTATGTCTTCCTCTTACACCACTTCACCGTCTACGCAGACTAGAGTGGAGCAACTTAAGGGTTAATTGGGCGCAGGAATGGCATCAAATTGTGTTTAGTGACGAGTCCCGATTTTGCTTGTGGGCCCACGATGGTCGTAGGAGAGTCAGACGGATGCGTGGAGAACGTAAAAATCCAACATTTTTTGTGGAACGCAACACAGCCCTCGCTCAAGGAGTTATGATATGGGGTGCAATATGTTATGGTAGCAGATCACCCTTGGTCTTTATTGACGGCAACCTTAACGCACCTGGTTACATTGCTAATA
Source organism: Holotrichia oblita (assembly GCA_023690525.1). Classification (NCBI taxonomy): domain Eukaryota; kingdom Metazoa; phylum Arthropoda; class Insecta; order Coleoptera; family Scarabaeidae; genus Holotrichia; species Holotrichia oblita. The sequence goes on from CM043015.1 coordinate 18,959,729, forward strand.
TGCTACAACCAGTTGGCCTTCCATATCTTCAGGGGCTGCAAAATCCCATTTTCCAGCAGGATAATGCGCGCCCTCATACGGCAAGGGCTACAACACGGTTTTTGGAAGAATCTAACATTGTCGTCCTCCCATGGCCTGCTCGGTCGCCTGATTTGTCGCCCATTGAACATGTATGGGATATGATTGGTAGGCGAATAGGTAATTTACCGCACCCTCCAGATAATTTACACGATCTTCAACAACGGATTCAAGAAGCTTGGGACGATATACCACAAGCAGCTATAGATCACTTGATTAATAGCATGCCAAGGCGTCTATATGAGTGCATTACAAATCGTGGCGGAGCAACGCATTATTGAAAAAACTTTTAAAGCTTTTATTCTTTTGTTTTTAAAACTTAATCATAACTTTGTTTCATAGAAATAGACGTTTTCTGAAAATTTCAATAAAATCGTTAAACAGCTTCTAGGTGTTGCAATTTTTCTGGAAGTCAGTATATTTTCGATAATGTTCAATACTTTCATTGTTCCCATTTAAAGTTAATTTGTACAATTCCTTTAACTTACATGAGGAAATACGGATTCCTTGTGTAATCCAACCGGATTTATTAATAATACGAAAATGTTTAATTGCCTTACGAAAAGATATGTCAAAGTTATTATTTATGATGTTTATGAAATTACTGTATTGCGTATTAACGCAATCATCCGACAGAACACTTTGCCCGTCTTCGACAGATAACACTTGCTTAAAACTCTGCATTGACATTTGGACAGATTTTATATTGGCATAGACCGCGGTTTCTACCTACATTACAAGATAATTCAGAAACGTATGGTAACGTCAGTTTTTGAGCCGTGTGATCTGAGATGCCGTTATAAACAACTCTACTGCTATAATTATACAAACCACCACCAATACAAACATTATCCAAACAACTCTTTAGGCGGGTGGGTTCTTGTATGGTAATTTTAAGATTGTACACATCAAATAAACCTGTGAGCAATTTCAAATCTTTAGATTCATGTAAAAAGTCAACGTTAAAATCGCCACACAGCACCAATTCGTAGCCTACATATTTACTAGAAATTCGTAATACTTCATCTAGTCTTTCCACAAATAGAACAAGATCCCCATTGCAAATCCTATAGACCACAATTAGGGTGATCCTGAAACCCGTACAAGAAAATTTCATAGCTACACATTCAAAATGCAATTCAATGGATAGATTTTCTATAGCATCAATATTATCACACCTAAAACCAGCATTGCTGCTAATTAATTGATTGACATATATCGCTATACCTAAACCTAACCAGTTTTGATTTATTTAACTATCTACTTAAAAAATAATGTCATCTAATATTTCATTGAATTGGTTTCTTTTTATTAACTACACATAATAGTGCTCTAGCATTGTTAATAAATCTAGTTAGTTTAGTGTCTAGACCTCTCATGTACAAAAGGAGTATTGAGTACAAATTTTTGAACCAATTTTTGGACAAAATACTGCCTTATTTATCGGAAAGCTTCTCAAGACTTCAGATAATATCAATGCTACAAGTTTTCCTTTCCTTCAATTCCTTTTTCAAGAGTAGAACTCTGGGTTTCTCATTTCTAATGGCATATACAAATTTCTGCACATTGTCTTCCAGAGATTAAAAAACATTGTTATACTAAATGAATTTTTCTGCTACAATAGTTATTAATAAACCCGTATCAGTTACTGTTATCACTCATCGTATTATGATCAGCTATAGTAGCATTGATGGTTATGCCTTAAAAGTTCAGCTTGCCTTACTAACTTGATCAAATACATCTACAACGCGGTAAGATAAAACCTGCACAATTAATTAAAAGCAATAAGAAGTATATCTAAATTATTTATTTATTAATGTATTCTTTCGCTAACCAAACAATGTTTGATTTCATTTCGGAAATTCTAATTTTAAAATACTTTCCGCGAATTCTATTTTAATAACAGCATGGAAAATTTATTTTAAGCAATTTTATCCGCATAGATATCCGGTAGACATAAAAACAATGATAGATTTTCCCAGACATTGCATTCAAAATACATAAACAGATATCGGATAATAGATATCAGGTTATTCAGACGATTGGGAGGTGATTCTGGAAAGTTGCGGCAAAGGAAAGTCTCCAACCGCAAAACATCCGAGTGCACGATTTGCCGTCGTACATATATAAACATTGGCGGCTATATGCATGACATCGAGGAAAAAGCGTCTCGAGAGGTTAAAACCCATCCATCATTGTTTTTATCGGAACAGCGGGCCTTGTGTCACCGTAACGTCGGCCGTGCGGATTTAAGGAAATTCCCCCGTAAATTTGTACCGATTTTTATTATTTAGTCATCGCGTTCTGCGGGGTCATTTCGTCGAGAAATAGTTGAAGGTGATTCGATGATAAGGATTTCCTATATGTTTATATCACGCTAATAGATTAATAAAAAAAAATGCCTGCGGTTAATTTAATATGGTCTTTACATAGAAAAAGGTGAAATGGTTAGCTCTTAAGCAACATTTGAAGCAATGTTGAATAGATGACATTTCTTTTATTAGCCGGAGAAATTTTCTAGAGTTAATAAATTAACTTAATAAATTTCAGATTTAAAAGATGAAAATATGAAGAGAAAGGTATTGTTCATATCAAACGTAGTTGGTCGCTTTTAAACTAGATGATGCTGTACTTATTCAAAATTTATGGCTCATATAATTTTGTTGTAGAGGATGTTCTTCTCCGAAATTTGCCACTTTGTAAGACAGCACAAATTAGAAAAAAATCAAAGACCACGTTTGTCACCTATCACGTCAGAAATCATCACGTCATAAATCTTTGAGTGAGAACACATTTAAATATGACGTTGATATTACTATTAAACAAACTTTTAATGAAGCAACTTCTTATTAACTGCAACTAAATTGCACTACCGACTACAAAAAACGGAACTGTGCTGTAAGTTAAGTTAGCACCTACAAGTTAGCAGAAGATAATAAAAAAGCAATACCAACTTTGCAGATTGGAAGATAGACATCCAGTTGTGACCTTAGAGCAACGTTAATCAGCAGAAGAAAATGTATCAGTTTAGACAAAACTTTATATGTTTTGTCTAAAAAATGTCAAAATCAAATAGGAAGTGTTACATCAGGTGAACGTGTCGTACTATACCATCGTATACTTCCTCCTATGAAGCATTATATAACTAGGCTTTAAATCAGTGGCTGGGATAAACAATTCGGGAAAGCCAACAGGCATCTACAGTATCTCCAAAATAATAATTGAATATGCGTATCACCAAGGCGTTTACAATGTCAAATATTTAAACGGGTTTTGCAAAAACAGGAATTCGACCTTAGTTTCGTTTTAAACGACCGATCACTGGATGAAGAGAAAGAACAATATTATACCCTGTATCAATGAGCAGACTCACACTGAAAGACAATCTACCATACTGACTCAACCATCAACAAACCAACAGAAAGAATATCATGCATTTCTATCAATAGAAAGAGTAAGACCATTTCGAAAAGCATCTCCCAAAAAACTTGTATTATTAAAAAGAAGGAAAGAGAACTAAATTCTTAACAAAGCCAACTGAAAAAAAAGAAATTGAAGATTATTACAAAGAAATTGAGGAAAAGACAATCATAAAAAGTACCAGAAAAAGCAATAGAGCGTGAGAAAAAATTATTTAAGGATCACAGATTTACTTTCCAATGATTCCAGGAGAAAATGGAGAGGTTCCTGAAGATCCTATTAAATATACATTTTGTGGCTAAAGTAGTCAATGTTTTTGACAACCGTTACAATGTCCGATTCTACAGAACAGCAATTGGAGCAACAACATCTAGATTTTTTATTCTTAGTAATGAGGATGTCTCTTTCGTTAATACCAATTATGTTATATTGTAATTTCCTTCTCCAAAACCTATTGAAGTCTCAAAACGAGTTCTGGAGTTTTCTGTAGATTTTATACAGAATTTCTTTAATTATAGCTCAATCGATATAAAAAATATAATTATTTTCTTTATTGTTCCAAGATACAAAAAAACATGACCCAAGAAACAATTCTTATACAGGGTCCGGCAGAATAATCTCCCACATTTTGCATCGTCACCGTGCCCGCGCCAGTGAAGCGATGGGGAGCTTAGTGTTTTCAGTTGGTAGCACATGCCTTGCCATTTTAGTTGTCATAATGATTTGGACGGGCGAACATCGTGCTGTCAACATTTTTGAAAAATGAATGTGTGATTACAACGCAACGAACTTTTCGTACTCACTTCGCACTGGGTAGACATGCTCCGGTTCCAGATCGCATACTGCTTTGGGTTTTGAATTTTAGAGCCACAGGTTCAGCCTTAAAAAGAAAACCAACCGGTAGACCCAGAAGTGTACGGACACCTGCAAATATTGCAGCTGTTGGAGAAGCTGTGGAACGATCTCCTACTCGTTCAGCTGCTAAACATGCCGCTGCTTTGCGTTCGCTGCGAAGAATTTTACACGCAGACCTACACTTCCACCTATACAAAATGATGATCCCACAAGAGCTGGGAAAATCGTAGAGCATGTTGCAACGATATTCTTCAAAACATCCCACAAAATGGGCTTTTAATAACCAGTGACAAAGCCCATTTCCATTTATCCGGCTGTATGAACAAGCAACATTTCTGTTACTGGGCACGAGAAAATCCGCAGCAGTTCCATGAAAGGCCACTTCACAGCCCACACGTTACTGTTTGGTGTGCTGTTGGGTCATTTGGCGTTTGGGGTCCTTATTTTTTTGAGGAGGGAGGCGTTACGGTTACCGTAACCGCCGATCGGTATATCGACATGCTATGTAATTTTTTGGACCCAAGACTTAAAGAACTTAACCATGCGGATGTGTGGTTCCAACAGGATGGAGCTACGGCTCACACGGCCAGAAGGTCCATGAACGTCTTAAGGGAGATGTTTCCAGGACACGTAATCTCATTACATGGAGACATTGGATAGCTTGCGCGTTCACTCGATCTTGCCCCATGCAACTTTTTCCTTTGGGGTTACCTAAAAGCGAAGGTCTTTGAACACCATCCCCGAACCATTGACGAATTAAAAGCAGCAATACGTTAAGAAATTTCAGGAATATCGCCTTAAATGACTGCTCGAGTAATGAAAACGTTAAAAAATCACCTTCCAATGTGTATCGCAAACAATAGTCGCCATTTGAAGTCTGTAATTTTCAAAACTTAATGAAAACCAATGGCAAACTATACATTTTCATTTAATAAAAAAAAAATTAAACAACATTTACAATGGCGTTTTTATTAACGATTAAAATGTGGGAGGTTATTTTGCCGGACCCTGTATAATTTACATTTAGTTTTCTTTAAATATTGTTCAGTTTATTACAGTTTCTGCAGTTTAATTTACGATATTGAATTTAGGGTGTGTTATATCAGCGGAAACTTACAAGGGCAGCCTGAAATATTTCCAACCCCCACGTGAAGGTGGCAGCAACTCGCCAATAAAAGCTGGGTAATGTGCAGTTGTTGTTTGACAATCGTTTGAGTGAGTCGATGTGAGTGTTTTTGTGGCAATGGACGAAATCGAGTATCGATCCGTCACAAATATTTGTTCTTGAAAAGCAATACGTCAACGCAAATTAAAAATGAGTTGGACGATCAATACTGAGGCTCTGCACCATCATTTACCACAGTGAAATTTTGGGCAACAGAACATAAACGTGGCCGAGCAAGCTTAGGGAACGATGAGCGTTTGGAGACGTCCAAAAACTGTAACCACTGATGATAACATCGCTAAAGTTCACCTAATAGTGCTAGACGATCGCCGAATTAAAGTTAGAGAGGTAGTAGAGGTTATGAACATGCCCAAAAAACATGTTTGTCACATATTGAATCAACATTTAGGCATGAGGAAGCTGTTCACGCGTTGGGTGCAGCAGCTGCTGCACTTTAGACCAAAAACGTTATCGAATGAACAGTTCCAACGTTGTGTTAGTTCAGTTTAGAAGCAGTAAATCAGAGTATTGGCACTGATTACTGTAGATGAAACTTTGATACGCCATGGTACGCCCGAAACAAAAATATAGCAAAACAGTAGACTGGGAAGGGGGTGGTATCAGGTCCTAAAAAGCCCCGGAAGGTGATAGCGGCTGTTTTCTTTGTTTGGAATCATTATGGAGTTATCTTAATCGAAAAACCACATGACTACAAGACAATGCGCACACCTCACACCTTAAGCGACGTCATTTTGTTCCCTAATCAAAAAATTGCCGTCGGAGGACAGAGATTTTCATCAAATGAGGAGGTCATCACCTTCCTAAATAATTATTTTGCAGATAAAGACGCCGGAACGGGTTGGGTAGTGGACGGATGGAAGAGATGGGAGCATCGCTGGGAGAAACGTGCACACTCACATGAAGTTCAGAAAATAATTATAGGAAAATTTTATAGTCACGCCTCAATTTTCACGCACATTTGCGTTGGTTAATTTAAATTGATTTAATTATATCTGAAACCATTACAACTTATTAACCAGCAATAAATCCTTACTCTAAACGCAAACTACAGAAAGAGAAATAATGTGACAAGATAAATATCGAAAGTGACATATATACAAAAATTTACGTTGACCATGTTCAGGGTTATTTTGACACGCTACATTTATGGTAGAATACAAGCCATAATACACACGCTTCATAATTGATACAACATATGTGATACGCGGCTGCTGGTCACAGTATAAATATTGTAGATATTGTTCGTATAAATTTTTTCGCTTAAATCGTACGGTCTTAACTGTTCACCTTGACTTTATGTTAATCGCGCGAATTTTCCAGATGTTTGGAAAGAGAAATGGCACCATTCTGTCTACTGTTCGGACCATATAAGTGCGTAAATAATCTAAATAAATATTTAGATTTTATCGGTAGGAATATATCACAGCTTAATTGTGTTTATATTTTATTCGGTGGAAGGTCGTATGGTATAATGATTAACGGGTTAAGATATCGGCCTTCTTGTGAAACCGAAAAAACGTAATAAACAGGTTGCCTAAAACAAAATTGAAAAAGTACCAGATTGGGTAGTATGTTTTTTGAGATAATTTAATATAATAATTACACATAAATCTCTTGTAATCTTAAGATAAATGGGTAATAATACATCTAAAACGAGGGCGTTTATTGCCAACCGTTGTTTGACTTGAGAATTATTAATTAAGCTGGTCTTTTGTGATATGAAACCATTTGGAGACATACCATGTTCGCATGTTTTCTTTTATGTTTTTTTTTTGAAGTGTCAATTATTTAACACATACATTAATCTAGGATCGGAGCCTGTGCGAATTTCTATATAATCTGAATCGGTCCATTATATACTTGGAAATAATAGCCATTGTTGACAGCCATTGGGGCTTTTTCCATCCATTTGATGGAAGATTTTGCAGAAAGATTTTTTTTATTAGTGATCTTCATTTTCTGTAGAAAATTTTGTTCAGCTGCGAGGCTCACTTTTGGCTGAATGGATGCGTTCCAAAGCAAACAAACAACATTTTTGCATTTTTTTTTGCTTTCCAAAATTAGCAGCTTTCAAGAGATGGTTTTGAGTTAAAAAATTGAACTTGATCTTAAGCATAATTGTTGTAAATCTTTCCAGAAATTTATTAGAATAGATTAGAATTTAGAAAATAGAAACAAAATGACATAATCTTATTTAATTTAAGGCCAAACTGTGATGTAATTTGTACATTTTGGTATTTACAAAAAGATGTACGAGGATGGTCTGAAATATTTTCTACCTCAACGTGAAGATGGCAGCGCTGAGGTTATCAACATGTCCAAAGAACGTGTTTGTCTCATATTAAGTCAAGATCTAGACATGAGAAAGCTGTCCATGCGTTGATGAGTACCCTGCTTGTTCACGTTAAACCAAATACTTGTTCGAATGAACAGTTCCAACGCTCGGCGGGCGCAGTTTAAGCGTAATAAAAATAATAAATAAAAGTTTTGGCGTGGATTACTTGCTATAGATAAAACTTGGATACCCCATTGTAGGCGCGAAACAAAAATACAGTGAAAACAGTGGACTGCAAAGGAGGAATCGGCTCTCAAAAAAACATAAACTGATTTTTCGGTTGAGAAAGCGATGGTGACTGTTTTTTTGACATAATCATGGAATTATCTTAATCAATTATTTCTAAACAGGAAAAAGCACTACAGGAGCATACTACGCATCATTACTTGACAAGCTAGAGGCTTTATTATTATTGCTAAAAAGTGAGCACGTTTACAGAAAATCGGATCTAGCTCCAACTTTTTGTTCCCTAATCTAAAAATTATGCTCAGAGGATAGAGATTAGCATCACCTTCGTAAACAGCATCGCTAGGAGAAGTGTGCACACTTACAGCGGGCCTAAAATAAAAATAAATTTTAGGAAAAAAATGTCTTCGTTAGGCCGGAAACTTGTCAGATTATCCTCGTACATCAACCGTTTGATAATGCCAAAGATTACGATTTTGTAAAAAATGATTTTACCTTGTGGCTAGATGTTTATGATTCGATGATTTTATAGAGAATTGATACTATTGTCGAATGTTTCTTATACCGGATAGATGTCGCCAAATTACTCGTAAAATATGGTAAAAAGTTTGCATTGGTGGAGAATGATATAACATTTACTTTGTACATTGAGTCGTACGTTGAGCTACAGCCTAGAGGTCTATATAGATAGAGCAACTCTAGTGAAGATGTTTTCAATATACCTATGTCCCATGTCTATAAATTTAACGATACAGATAAGAAATTTACAAGAACGAAATCTAAAGAGTTGTTCATGGATGTCCAACAGAGGAAATGTTATTCATAAGTGTTCATTATATGATCAGAACATGGTAGCTACATTTATTATTATCTGAAGTTATCAAACAATTCTCTACATTTATAGTTCATTATTTTCATCTCAGGCTTCTATTGGAGTGGTTGTTTCAATCAAATTTGATTTTAAGGTTTTCTTGCAGCTTGTGCTTCATGAAGGATAGTATTTTGATAAGGATAGGCATTTTTTAATTACCTCGTAGAGTAATTATTATCTTTGTTGGTTGAATTTATTTTTATTTCTGTATATATTCCCAACTGTTGGGCAAAAAATAATTTAAACACATCATTAAATATCAAGTAAAATGAACTTTTGAAAGATAAAAGATTCCGCTTTATAACATCATCAATGCAATAGCCAAATAAAATTGTTATTTTTCTTACTAGATAAGAGGGTGGAGTGTTTAACTGAATGAATATTTCTAATCTAAATGTTGTTCATGCCATTATGGAAATTGTATTCAGAAGAATTTTTTCAATTTCATATTTCAATATTTGTATGAACTGTTTGGCCTTAACTTTGACCAGCATTTTGTTAAAATAACTAGAAAATTAAGTTTTCATTTCAATATGGGTCCAAAAATATATATGTTTGTTGAAACACACACACAAATACAAAATCGCATATACAAAAGCTATTCCATAATAGGTTGCACAAAACCAAAAAAACTTTACACAAAAATGTTGAATGAAAATTTATGAGTTTCTGTGCAATTGAATTTTAAATATTCGGACCTAGGACATAATTTTTGTGAATTATACGAGGGAGCGTTTTTATATTCGCGGAATGAGCGGGTTGTAGGGGGGTGATTAGGCGCGTTAGGTCGAAAGTTGAAAAAATTGTACTTGAAGATGCTCGACTAAAGAAGAAACAACTCGCAGAAATGGTTGGAGTATCCGATACAACAATTTTTAAAATCCTACACGATCATCTCGGCATGTCTAAGGTCAGCGCAAGATGGGTGCCGAGAATGCTCACGCCGCCGCAAAAACAACAGCGCGTAGAGTGTTCGCGTGCATTTTTGGACCACTGTAATGAAGATAAGGATGGTGTATTGAGTCGAATTGTTACTGGAGACGAAACTTGGGTTCATCATTATGAACCTGAGTCCAAACAAGACTCCATGAAGTGGCGTAAAAGGGCACAGCACCTCCCAAGAAATTTAAAGTGTCACAATCAGCTGGGAAACTCATGGCAACGGTATTTTGGGACTCGGAAGGAATATTGTTGATTGATTATAAAGATAAAGGTGTTTCTATAACCGGAGAATATTACGCTTCAATATTAGAGCGACTAAAAGAAGCCATTAAAGAGAAAAGACGGGGAAAATTGACGAAAGGTGTGCTGCTTTTGCACGACAACGCGCCCGTCCACAAGAGCCGCGTTGCGTTAGCTGCCCTGCATAAGGTGGGCTTCGAAATTGTGAATCACCCACCCTACAGCTCAGACCTGGCTCCGAGTGATTATTACCTGTTTCCGAAAATGAAAAAAGAGCTGCGGGGTAAAAAATTTACTGCCGATGATAAAGTCAAGGAGGCAGTTTCGGCGTATTTTGCAGATAAAGAGAAATCATTTTTTTATGAGGGTATAAATAAATTAATTAAAAGATGTGAAAAATGTATCCGTCTTGCAGGTGAATATATTGAAAAAAAGAAAATTTGGTTTTTTTATTTCCACCCCTTATCCCCCATTCCGCGAATATAAAAACGCTCCCTCGTAGCATAACCCCAATTATGGAATTAAATTATTGAAATCAAATATAAATAAAGTAACAATTTTTCATGTTTTCCGCACAGATTAGAATCGTAACCTTTTCCTCACATATTTTTGTGTCGAAATTTAATTGTAAAATTAAATCCATAACAAAATTAATGGAAGTCTTGCTATTGGCAAATGCAGTTAATAAAAAAATCAATTTAACTGAAACCAGTTAAAGTCCAACACATCAAAACGCATCAAACATTTGTGTCGAGTCTGCTAGACAATTGAGTTGTACTTACAGCTTCTAATTTTATACTTAGTAAATTCTTGAAGAAAATAAAGATGCTCTTTCTATAGGGTGTCCGGATTTCATAGGGACAACATGGATAACTTCTTGATTTGAAGATATAGAGAGACGGTTAAATTAGCAAAAAGGTGTAGGTTCAAAAGCTCAAGAAGAATCCATTCGCAAATTTTACTTGTCATGCTTCGTTTGTTTAATATTGAAGAAAAACTGAAATTTTCTAATTTCGTTTATTTGCCGTAACTTTTTTGTTACTTAAGATATTCAACTGCGATTTGAATCAATTCACATTGTAATATAAATACTTTTATTGACGCTTAATAAAACAAATTTCTTATGTGCAAATTTTTAGTATTCTTACTTAACCTCAAAATTAATTAAATTGGAACCGTGCAAATTTTGTAGATCTTTTAAGAGGAGATTTTTTTCTGAATATAATCATGTATTGCATGATATGGAAATTTCGTCAAAATTTGAAAACTAAGCTTATTCTGGTTATGGGCAGAAATCACAACTTTTTGTTTATTGCGTTATCTGTGAAAACAACACGGTTGTAATCGTACGAACCTGTCAGGAGTGTCAACGTTGTTACTTCAATTTATAATGGATAATTTTGAAAATAGGATGTATTTTGTACGCATATCAAAAGTTAGAAGTTCCAATAAATCATCATTGTTTATAATCCAGGTGGACTCCGTTTCTGAATACTACAAGAAGAGCGAATTTGCTTGAGGGCATTTGGCATACCTGACTTAGATAAGTTTTAAAGTTGTCTTGTGCGATTGTTTAAAATAATTTTAAATTATGTATATTATTTGAATTTCATTTTATATATCACTAATTTTCATTAGTAACAAACTGTGAGGATTATTTTTATCCATGGCCTTTACAGTTATTCACGATAAATTTCTAATTATTATTATGAAGTTGGATATTTGGTGGCATGTTTAGGGATATGCATACATAAACCAATCAATTCAATATTAAACAAATGAAGCATGACAAGTAAAATTTGAAAATTTAATTCTTAGTGAGCTTTTGAATCTACACCTTTTTGGTAATTTAATAATAATAACCGTCTCTCTATGTCTTCAAATACAAAAGTTATCCATGTTGTCCCTACGAAATCCGGGCACCCTGTATAGACCACGAAACCCATGTAACCCATGATTTTCTACGTACAGATTGGAATTATAACGTTATCCTCGAATACTTTTATGTCGAGTTTCAACTGGAAAAAATTAACCTATAAAAAATTAAATAAACTCTTTCTCGCTGTCAATATTGTTGACAAATTCTGTTAATTGTGTTTTTCCAATTATTTTTTTATTAGAAAAATGTCAACAAAATGAATTTTTGGAAGGATTTCTTTTTTTCTAGGATTTAATATTTGAAAACAAAAAAAGTATAAGTTATGTAGATAGTCCAAATTAATAGACTTTTATCTACTGGCATAATTTTTATAAGCGGAGGCCAATTAGTATGCATCACAGACTTGGCGGTGCATTACTATGGAAGACAGTTGAATGTGTTGTGTCTGAAACTGATATTGACGTGAACTCATAGACAGGGAGAGACATTGGTTTAGAAACTTACTACACGTATACGTTATTAATAATAACATAACCGGCTAACTATAACTGACTGTTGCAGTTGAGCTTTTAGCACAAAAACAACTGACAGTTGTACAAATCAGGATAGGATTTGATTTATTCAGAACGTTTGCCATTTAGCTATCTACGTATGTGTTGGCGTGTTATTTTACAAAGTAACGTTAATAAGGCATACAGGTAGCATAAATGCTCTTTAATATCTTAACTGCTTCGACAGTCAAATCAGTTTGCAAAAAAGTACAATAGCGAAAGCTGGAAGCTTCCTGCTCTATATTTTCTTCAGATAAATTTCCATTTATTTTTAAATTACAGAATTTCTATTAATTCCATTTTGTACAATATTGTAGGCAGAATATTATCGGCTATATATCTCAATTTTAATCTAGAGAGTAATAGAAATCTTTAATGAAGAAGACTTTTAAAATACAGAATGGATTATAAAACTTTGTAGGCTTTGTAATTAAATTAACAGGATCTAACGTAATTTTAAAACTTGCTAGTCTGTTATTACCCAAATTCTAGTGTAGATTAATTCAACTCTATAGGGACCGACAATTATTTCTTACCTGATTCGCATAGTAATCATGCACACCCATACCATTACCACCTCCAACATCCGGATGTAGCAATTGCTGTTGATGATGCTGATGCATTTCCGCACCACCACCACCCAATTCCCTTCCGATATCCTGTTCCAGATCCTGCATATCCTGCCTGCGTTGTTGGAGCGTCGCAGGGTTACCACCCTGTTGTTGTTGTTGCTGCTGCAGATCCTGTTGGTGATGTTGTTGCGCTATGTTCTGATGTTGGTGGCTCATGCTGTTCCTAACGATCTCTTGCCTTCCAGGGCAGGAGGACGTCGAAGACGAGGACGCCTGCATATCACCCATACCCCTCAGGTCGCCCATCCCCACTCCTAACATTAAGGGGAGACGCTTGATTCCCAGGTATCGTCCATCTTGAAAACGGAAGAAATCGTCCGCCCACACGAGTTAATACGAAAGGTCCACTACCACTGAGATTTAAATGGTTTTATTGTAGTTCTAAACTTCACGGATACGAAACTAAAATTGTTTGTAGGCAACTGTTAATACACAAATTTGATCTCGTGGAGAATACACGTGGTTTTAGTTCTTTTTTCTTTTGTTAAGAAACACTGAGGGGTTTATATTGTAGAACGTAACACTATTTAAAGTCCTCGTCACTAATTATGTAAATAGATTTGTAGTATGTTTTTTTTAATCTGGTTATTCATGTATTAACAGATGAAAATGAATCGTTCTGGTTTCATCTGCAAGTGTTTTTGTGTGAGTATGGCAGCTTCCGCCGGCGGAAATATCTTTAAATAGCGTTGTTGTTAAAGGAAGAAAGTTTTTGCCGAATTCACACGTTCTTTTTTGTTTTCGTCTTTCAATTTTTTTTACTTCAGCTTTTTCTTGATGTTTATGTTCCAATTTTTTTTTTAATGCAATTTATTTTCTAAGCGTGCGAACATTTTAAACAGGGTGTTTATATGAGTAATATATTTTTCGTTTTAATAAGTTTTAAAGAGAAGAAATACAATATTATTTGCTAGATTGATATTTGATTATTTCAATTAAGATAACATTGTAAAACTAAATATAAATGTTCTATTTTTTACTAGTATGGAACATTAAGATACTGATTTATCTGAGAAAATAAGTTTGAATAAACTTACTTCAATTGTTTACCAAACACCACTCTGATATTTAGCAGTAGCAATTTCTAATAAATTACAAACTTATCAGAATTAATTAATTCACACATATCTCAACACTAGAAGAAAGTCACTTTTCCGTTATATATTTTTCGTTAGTTCAACAAAGTTTATACAGTTGGCATCGCAGGATGCCCTGAAAATTGAAAAAAGAAACAAACACCGATCGAGCTACTCCCGCAGTTTCGAAAAAAGGCGCGCAACTTCCGAAAAACCACTTGTAACTGTGACCGAACTATTATCGCTCGCAAATGAGCTTACAGTGATGACATTATGCTGTCACTCGCGACGATTTTTCCTACAGATTTTTCCCCGGTTTTCGCCGGAATACGCGACAAAAATTCCCAAATTTCCTGTCGGCGAAATCGTCGACGGCGATTCTCCCGAAAATTCCAACTTCTCGTCCGTTGTCACTTTTCTCGGTTATTTACCGGCAAAATTTAAGAATGGAAGATCGTTTAGTTTTAAACATCTTAAAAGTTGTGTTAAATTCAAGTCAATACAAGTATAATACTTTGGTTAAAGAGGAGACGCGTCCGTTTGTTGAGTATATTCTAGTTAGACTATGTGTGTAGTGTATGCATGTGGATTTAGATACGGTTGAAATGTTACAATGCCGGGGTACCCTGGTGTGGTACCGAACGCGCGCGGGCAACCAGCCAGCGGTTCCGTCGTCAACGCGAGGAGACTGCGTGAGGTCGGTGGTGGTCGCCGCCCTCCCTTTCCCCACTTGTGATGCACTGGGCCACCCCCGGAACTCTATTATAATTAGCTAGCTACTCACACAAACGTATTTGTCTATACTACAGGATGTATTACGTTGGTAGTACTACGTTTTATGAAATGTTTGACTTTAAAACTTTTTTTCGTATTTTTTCCTTTCTATTCCTCTTCTGTTTCTATGTCCTATAGTTGTTATCCTTTTCTAATTTATGACATTTTCTGGTTGGCTCGTTTTTTGCGAGGTGTTTGGCTTACTTCCTACCGCGATTTCTGTGGAGTTTTGTTAGCAAATTGTTAAAATTAGAAATATAAATTAAAAATCAGCTTTATAGTATTGGAATTTATGATTTCAAACCATTTATTCAGCTTTAGAATTCATTTTTAATTCCTACTTTAAAAACAAATTAATTTTAAACAAATTATAACAACAAATGAAAACCATTAAACTACTAAGATTACTGAAATCTAGGATTATCAGTCAACTTGATTTAAGCAAAAATCATAAAATGTGCAACTGAGATTTTACATTTAACATGAAAGGAAAATAGAAAACAATTTTCTTGTATTTAATAAGCAAATATGTCCACTACTTGCTAATTTTTTAACAATGTTGCTTCTATTTTTCATCTATATGCGGATGATACTGAGCTGTATTACTTCTTTTCCTTCAAGTATTTGGTTAGAGCTCTTGCGTTAATAAAGAATGATCTTCAATGTTTTTATGATACAGGGTGCGGCAAAGAGATCTGACGGTTAGAAATTAAAAACAACATAAAAATGAAAAACTATAAAAATTGTTTTATTGCTTATTACACAAGGAAGTACATGTGAATCAATGAAAATGACATCAAAACAACTGATTTCAAGGTTTAAAGATAACGTTCTTTAAATGATGTTCTTCTTCGAATAAGCATTCTTCCAGTCTTGCACTGAAGTTGTCGAATACCTTCTCTAATAATACAGGAGACAGGTTGGCGATTTCCTCTTCCAGTTTGAACAGTGTGTGAGGCCTGTTTGTGTAAACTCTTGCTTTAAGGAATCCCCACAAGAAAAAATCACAAATCCGTGGAGCGATGACTCGTCCTCGAAACTTGCCTCTCAAAAAGTCCATCACCTCATTGGCTGTATGGGCAGTTGCCCCATCCTGCAGCGCCTCCTGCGCACTAAACGATTTCTTTGAAGTTCAAGGATCAGGAAGTGTTTCAACATTAACATATAAAGGCGGGAATTGACCGTAACAGTTCGACCATCCTCTTCAAAGAAGTATGACCCAATAACACAACTTTTCGTTACACCACACCATACAGTAACTTTATCACTATGCAGAGGACGTTCATGCACTTCTTGAGGATTTGTAATCGACCAATAACGAAAGTTTTGTTTGTTGACGTAGCCGTCAAGATGGAAATGTGCCTCGTCGCTTATCATCAAAATTTGTTCATCAGTTCATAAGTTAATCATGTTATTCGGTTTGCATAGTCGTTAGGGTTTAATTTCTGGACAATCGCCATTTTATATGGGTGGAAATGCAGATCAAAATGTTGGGACTCTTCCTCTTGGACCAACATTAAAACGCCTAGGGAACTGTAGCTGAACAGCAATGCGCCTATCCCTACCACCCCTCACCACGTACTCAGATCTTAAGTAGACGAAATCAGTTGTTCTGATGTCATTTTCATTAATTTACATGTACTCTCGTCTGTAATAAGCAAAACAATTTTTATCTTTTTTTTATGTTGTTTTTACTTTAAAACAGTCAGATCTCTGTGCCGCATCCTGTATTTCTAGAAAGCATGGTCTTCATCTTTATAAACTAAAATCATGTTCCATAGTTTTCGGAGGCGCTGGGAATAGAAAAAAACTATTCATCATTGGACGGTTAAGTGAGCTCACCGATTCTGGCATTTTAATATACTACACGACTGCATACTAATTTGCATTCAAGGTTGTTATTCTTTGGCCGAACGCTAGCCGATTAAATGAGGTGCAGGCTTCCAGCCTCTATTTCGAAATTTCGTACACGCTATCTTTTTGTGCTTATTTTGTGCCGTTTTGTGCTGCAAAAACAAAATTTTGTGCTTCCATATTAACCGAATTATAGCGATTTCAAAATCGAGCCTTGGCATGTCCTCAGCCCCACCATTTCAACAATATCTATCCCCATATAGTACTACAAAAAATCATCTTATATAGTGATATTATTTTAGTTATCTAAAGACTAAATCAACTCGTAACTGCATGCAGTTAGTTTAGATCTATATAATAAATCTCTGTAGGTACATGAAAAGAAAGGATTTTGTCTGTATTTTTTGTAGTATTTAGTTTTTAAAATATAATTAACCGTTATTTTATGAAAAATTCGAAAACAACTTCAATTATCTCGAAAATTATCGAAATTTTGATAGCGTGTACGAAATTACGAAATAGGGGGTGGCGGGACTAATGATATTGCAGGACCGGATTTTGCTCTAACTCCGTTAATATGAAAGCACAAATTTTCTTTTTGAGATACAAAACGGCACATAATAAGCACAAAATTATAGCATAGCTATACAAAATTCGAAAGTACGAGGGTGGCGGGGCTGGGGAGGTGCACTCCATTAAATGTATTATTATTGGAAAATTAAATTAATTAAATGTGTCGATAGCCTGTGAGTAGAAGGCTGCCTAGTGATGTGAGAGATCGCTGACAACCGAGGATCAATGTTTTAAGCGAACGGTAACATTTTTTTTTGAGAATTGTGTTCCAATGGATACATCATCTGCTGTTGGTCGCAAAGTTATTAACAGTGCAGCATTACAAATGGCGGGATAGTCCCATAATAAGGCCAATAAACACATTTAGACACACAAAAATTATACGGAGAGTTGCAGCAGTAATCAGACAAATAGTAGGGGAGACTGTTGTACCTTGACCATAGTGTACCTTGCGCCATGTTCTCTAACTGGCTAATACTGCTTCCTATTGAGGAATCATGGAACAATGTCGGCCACGGCAGTCTGTCCGACCTCCGGACTGAGTTGTAGGTTGATACTCCGACTTACACTTACACTTAAACATTTAATCTTTTCTATAGACGTAGATTTTAGGTTAGGGTAGCCATTTTTGTATAAACATGCACCCTCGTGTACCTTGAAACCAAGCTGCATCTTGTACCTTGAACCATCAAGGTACAATAGGTTGTAGTGATTAGTTTTTTGTTTTAGGTTGTTTTTATGATGCCGCGAAGTAAAACTGGGATCAAGAGGGACCCAGTAGATCCTATGGCAAGATGTTCAGAGTCGTTCGTTTTTTATACTTAAACCCATGATATAAATTGGTTTTAGGAGAATTTTTATGGTTGTAATAATTTGTCGCCTTCCAAATAAAATGTTAAAACAATAGCCTACTTACTCATCCTATTTATTACTTCCTAAAAACCATCTCGAGGTACAAGAGATCTGTTTCAAGGTACACGAGCATCATGTACCTTGGAACAAAAATTAAAAAATTTTAAAAATACATAAGAATGGGATTTAAACCCTGATATATTTTTTTTACTTATAAAAAAGGTGTGAAATTAGGTTTTAATGCCTAAAATTTACAAAGAAAGAATATTTCTATTTTTTATATCGAAAAGATTGAAAAGTGGTCCAAGGTACAACAGTCTCCCCTACAGCTTAACAACAAACTCTCTACAACTAGCACCAACCGCCTCGCATAGGCGACTGAAGGCGTTAAATCTGAAGCTATGCAAAGCATCAAAATTTTAAATATGAAGACTTTGAAAGGGAAATGAACAGGTCTAACACTTATAGCAGTTTAGCAGAAAAGGCTGCATACATACATTTTTTACAAACATTAATCTCTTGGCTACAATGAACGGTTTTTTGTTTACATTCGTGATTTTATTCTTTAATTTTGTGCCACTTTCTAATCTTGCAGAAAAAAAAATTGATGAACTTTAAGAACACGTGTTTTGTGAGTTGCGCAAATATTAACATTGGACTATTATGTTTGCCACACATTCTTTCTGTGTAGGTTTTACGTCTACTTAATTTTTGGTAAAACTCCAATCAATCAGCTCGTCTTATTGTTTCTGGTTGTATATTCGTGTAGCTTATTCTAGGAATCGTTCTTTTTTTTGGAAGGTGTTCTTTTGATTGTTTACTTATGGTAGTCCTGGATAATACAAGCTTCTTTCAATGTTGTATTACATGTACTGGAACATAACCTGGCTACGTAGGGCCTGTCTATGTATGTTACGCCCATTTTGAATTCATAGAGTCTATATCTCCATTCTACACACGTTGCTAAGGGTAAAGTCAAGTGTAAATATTGCTTGAATCAATACAATATACATTTGATGTAAATTCTGGTAATGTAATCTAATTATTCGGTATGTTTATTCAGTTTGTTTAGCTATTTACTAAAATTTCAAAACTATGGTTCTTGTTCACCAAACAGTTGGATAGGAATGTTGTAATGGCGCTAATAATTTTCTAAATCTTTGACCCATTGCAATCTACGCAAGCAAGCTTATGTCTCTACATGGGAGCAGGATTTGTTTGATGCCAGATAGCTAACGACAGCAGTTGAGGCTTGGCAGTGGCGTAGCCAGAATTTTGGTTTGAGAGGGGCCCAAAAGGTTTGAAGAACTAAAAAAGTATATATATAAGTATTAACATTTTTAAATCATCCAAATTCTGACAGTTGTCACAGTTGAAGCCCGAAAGACCAACCCCCAACTAGAAGTCATGTAAATCATTATAAATAGACAACCTACATAGATTTCTCAAAAGTTAACAGGAATTAAACATTTTATAAAGGATCGCCGGTAAATGAAACAGAAATTATGATTTTTCAAAGGCTTGTGGTTTTCGAGATTTTTTGAGTTGAAAGATGCCCGAGGAAGTTACGTGACCCAAACGCAACCTGACGTAGAAAACCTGTAAGTCAGATTATAGGGTTATAATATTACTAATATGATAACACAAATGTAAGATCCTTTTTTAACCATTAATACATAGAATTCGTACTTTGTGTACATGCATGATAATCAGACGCACTGCGTGCGGACGTGCAAGGCGTGCACCGCATAAGGGCGGCATTTTCAAGCGGGCGGCATCGGCGACAAAATCATATCGAAAGGAAAACAAATCATTGTCATAATTTGCATGTCTACAATTGTACAAGGGGCGGCCTAATCGGTATTGCACGCGGGCGTTCAAACAGCTAGCGGCGGGGCTGATGATAATCCATATTATTGTAACGTATGTACTTGTAAAATATCAGTACTTTTAATACTACTACTCGTATAGGTTAGGTACTTGTACTTACATCAAAATGATCAGAACAACAATATCCTGTAGTCTTCTCTGCCAAAGGTACATCTCTCCTCATGGCAGTGAACCTTTTTTTTTAAGTAAAAAGAAATCGTCCGAATACAAGGCACAAGTAGTCAAGCCATTAATTTCGATAACATAAGCAAGGGTTCATACGTCACACGTTGTAGTTCACGCAAACACCGGGTTTTGGGAGAGCGGTGTAATCGTGCTTCTTTCTTCCCCGATTTCTAAGTGAAAAAGTATATTTTTTCGTCTAGGAATAAAAGAAATGGCTTTTTCTCATGATTTAAATTAAAAGAATAATTACAAAGTACATAGGTTCTCTATTCTTACGGGTATTGTGTGATAACACATGTTAGCGAACAAACTTTGTAATATAAAATGTGTAAGCGCTATAATGAAAGGTACTAAAATTTTCCTATAACATATAATGTTTTGAGATGTATATTTGTGCAGTAAATAATAAAATTTATCAAACTAAGCGCAACCTGAACAATTTGAAATCGCTCAATTTGCGACTCGCGATTTCTACAAAAAAGTTGTCGCAATTTTGTGTCAGAAGTCGCTCAAATTGCGATAAATCGCCCAACCTGGCAACTCTGTGTGAGTGTGCACTGTGCAGTGTTACAATAGATACTTATTTAGATTTATCGTTTCTACCGAAAAAATATTATTTTAATATTTTTCAATAAAATTCGAATGATGAATACAGTACAATTTCGGAGGGGGCCCGGGCCCCTCGGACCCTCCCCTGGCTACGCCATTGAGGCTTGGTAATATTTGAATATCCTTCGCATTGAATATTTCTGATTTTATAGTTTTGCATCAATTGAAGACGGAAAAAATGATCAAACTCTTAATAGAGTTGAAAATTATGTAAGCCTGGCCAGACAGAATATTGTGTGGTCAAGCATGATGAATAAAATACTCAGACTAGTAAATAAAAGAAATAAAAGTGCTATTGATGTTACACTAGTGCATAATATATTTCTATGGTGCTGTACAGTGTGAATCTGCACCTTCATATCAGGTGGTCAAGAATTGATCAAGGGATTTTAAACTTGGCAAGAACAATATGTTGGTGCTGGTCGACCAAAAACTGTTATTTGCAAAGAAAACATTGATCTACTCCAATACATGGTCAAAAGATAGATGAATCACCAGGAAATTCATAACTCAGACTTGTGGCTTGTCAATAGGTTGTGCAGAAACCATTTCACCTAAAGATGTAGGTCTCAAGAAGGTAGCTGCACCATGAGTACTGAAAATGTTGTCTTCAGTGACAAACTTAGCCATTACACTTCCTAGCAAGATTCGTTACTGCCGATGAAACCTGGGGTAATCGTTGATGACTTGTGATCTTGAATCAAAAAAGCAAAGTATGGAATGGAAACACAACAAAATTTCACTCAACAATAGCTGCGGGGAAGATGAATGTTTATCAATAAGGAACTCTACGAAACTCATCGATTAACTTTCGTAACTACAATAAACCCACCATACATACCTGAAAAATTCAACAATGCCTAGTATTTTCTAGCATATTTGCTATTCACAAAGATTACAGACATTTTGTGTTATCTTATGTACTACTTTTGCTATGTCCTTCTTATGGCTTTCCAAAAACAACACAATGTTACAAATAAAAAACGTATGCATCAACACTTATTATAATATTGTAATATTTCTCCACTACGTAGTTTATAAAACTGTCTTCTGATATGATGTTGAGGTTTCTGCACGTGATAAGCAGCGTGATTACTGGACAATAAGTAAGTCTACTCCGCGGTTTCTCTAAATGTCAAACCGATCTCCGGAAGCAGTCCACGTAACTGTTCTATGTTGCGGTTCTATTAAATCTTGCATTATTTATATTTTGAAAAACGAATTGATACTGTACAACCAACTTTATTGTTAAATATTTCAAATATGTTGATGAATTGTCGAAATATTTACGTTAGATATTGCTTAAAACATGAAGATAAATCATCGTTTACTGCTAGATAATTGTGTGGTAAGTGCTTACTACATAATAGATCCAAATATTACTGTCAGTAAAAGAAAAAAATCCGAGAATGAATTCGTGCAATTAATCTGTACATAGATATAAATCAATGTATGCAATTATAATAAATACACAAGGTCCCATTATTCGAATTAAAACCAGATTAGGTTATATGACAATGTTGGGCGTCGGTAAGTCTGCAACTACAGTCATACTAGAATTTATCGACATCATCAGATTCCTTTTTTATTAACGACAATTGTTACACATTTAAATCTATGCTGTATAAAACAAGAAACGTAATTTTAAAAGGCTAAAACATAATTGCAACACTCATAAAACAAATTGCGGTACGTAAACACCCAAAAATTAATTCTAGGGCAGTTGAGAGAGGTAACAAGAACGGGAAAAATCAATTAGACGTCAAGCGAAAGTTTCAGTTTTGTACGGCGAAAAAAAATCACGAAAAGCGGACATCCATCAACAAGACGACGTCGTTTTTATTTTATGCAGTAGAATGACAAATTAGTTAATGCTTCGTATATAAAAAATGGGCTTGTGTGTTAGTTTTTCGTCGGCTAATTCGTGTCGAGGTCTACGATCAAAGAGTCTAAACGGCGATTTTGAGGCCACCGCTTTGCACACATAATATTAGCAGATATAATATTTTCTAGTTTCTGGTTTGTTTTCTTTCAATTTTATTAAAAAATGAATTTGTTTTGAATGGGAGACTAATAGAAATATGCCTATGACGGTTGTGTATTGGTTTCTTTTTCTTTGATTAATATTTTATTTATATATATACAACAATGCCCGCGAAAAAGTCTGCACCATATGGAAAAAAAATTTACTCTTTTAATTTTTAAAATTATTTTTTTGTAGTTTGTTTTTGCATAATTAGAAACCAAAAACTAACCTAAAATATTTAACATATCGCATTTGCTTCAATGCGTAAATGTCATCTAAAAATTGCCAACGTCCAAACATGCCATTATTTGTCAAAATATAAGAAGATGCCATAAGAAAAAATTGTTTGTACTTTCGCGGACATCCTAAATCCAAAGTTTCGTACAAAAATTTTAATTTTTTTAATTTTGTAAAAAAACGCCTGTATATTCTTTTAGTGAATTTTTCTCTCGAATTCTGATAAAAACCTATGTTACCATATAAAAAACAAAAAAAAACAATTTGTATTTCAGAATAAGGTATATTTTTTGAAATAAAAGATTTCGTTAAGAAAAGTGGAGGACATTCTTGGACTAGTTTCATATTTTCGTGTGTACCATTAAAAATAAATTAAAAAACATAAAGGTCAAAAAGCTACAAAACAACCTTTTAAAAATGAGAAAAAAAAGTAATTTTATTTCAACTAACAAAGTTAATTTAAAAAAAAACAATTCTAATTCTTAAAATTAAACAAATTCACAAGTAAGCGTAGTCAACAATTCCAATTTTACAAAAATACCGTTACTATACAGTTAAACTAAATGAATAAAAAAATGTTAACAATACTACATCTCTGTATGTCTCCCTTCTCTTTCAATACATTTGACGGTCCTTCTAGAAAACTCTCTTGTAATGTTTACAAAATATGTGGCCGGAATTTCTAGGCAAACGTCACGTATTGTGTTTTCTAGATGTTCAATGTTTCGAAATGGTCGTTTGCGGTACACTTTCTCTTTTAGATACCCCCACAAGGAACAATCTAACGGAGTTAGATCAGGAGATCTCGCTGGCCATGGATACGCTGAATATTTGCCAATCCATTTGTCCCCAAATAATTGATTTAAATAACTCCTTACCGCCAGTCTACTATGTATAGATGCGCCGTCTTGCTGAAACCATAGGACAGATCTTTCTTCTAATACCATATCGTCAATTACATCGGTTATTTCTGTCATGAGAAAGTTCAAGTACCGTTGCGAATTTAAATTTTCGCGGAAAAAATAGGGTCCAATCAATCTACCATAAAAAATACCACACCAAACATTCGTTTTAAAAGAATATTGGTCCCTGCATTCGATGATAAAGTTAGGGTTTTCATCAGCCCACCATCTGCAGTTCTGCGAACTCACCGTTCCATTGGAGGAGAACGTTGCTTCGTCCGAGAACATGATTTCTTTGGGAAAACGACTGTTTTCTTCGAGCTCTCCTTGAAACCACATACAAAAATCAAATCTTGCGTTAAAATCTCGTTCTTTTAGCATATGGACATATTTTGGCTTAAATGGACGGTACTTATGTTTCTTTAAAATTTTTCGCACTGTAGTCTCTTTTGCCCCAATTCTGTTGGAGATAGCAGCAATTGATGTAGTTTTATGCTCTATTACATCTAATAATACATTTTCTTCATGCTGCTGAACTTTACATGTGACTTCTTAAAATCATTTACAACTGAACCGGATGACTTGAACTTATCTACAATGCGACCAACAGTAGAGTGCGAAACGAATTTGTTAGGGTGCCTTTGATTAAAAATATTTGCCGTATCCCTGTTGGTTCTATTTTCTCCGTGAATTAAAATGATTTCTATTTTTTCTTCCACGGATAACATTTTTAAACAAATCTATTAGAGAAATACACAAAACTGACATTTATTTAGTTGTTTATATCTAGAATTGTCAATTATTTTCTAGGCCTACTTGTGAATTTATCGAAATTTAAAAATAAGTTTGTTATTTCCTGCTTTAGAGATACTAAAAGAAATTTTGCTTAAAACAGACAGGGCTAGGTACATAACATGTTCTAATCTTACAACTAGTGTTATTTTCTAGCTTTTTTGACCATTATCTTTGAAAAATAAACATTTTTAATATATGAAAATATGAAAATAGTCCAAGAATGTCCTCCACTTTTCTTAACGAAATCTTTTATTTCAAAAAAATATACCTTATTCTGAAATACAAATTGTTTTTTTTTGTTTTTTATATAGTAACATAGGTTTTTATCAGAATTCGAGAGAAAAATACACTAAAAGAATATACAGGCGTTTTTTTACAAAATTATGAAAAAAAAAATTAAATTAAAATTTTTGTACGAAACTTTGGATTTAGGATGTTCGCGAAAGTACAAACAACTTTTTCTTATGGCATTTTCTTATATTTTGACAAATAATGGCACGTTTGGACGTTGGTAATTTTTAAATGACATTTACGCATTGAAGCAAATGCGATATGTTAAATATTTTAGGTTAGTTTTTGGTTTCTAATTATGCAAAAACAAACTACAAAAAAATAATTTTAAAAATTAAAAGAGTAATTTTTTTTTCCATATGGTGCAGACTTTTCCGCGGGCACTGTATATATAAATTGCCCTCTCACAAAAAATATTTATCGAGATAAAGAGACAAAACTATGATATTTTTTTTACAAAGTTATATACACTGTTATAATATGACACTAGACATGTCTTTACTTGGTAAGTGGTCGCCTACATTGTACACTGTATGAGTATTTTAAAGTTTGGTATTCCGTCAAGATTATTTTCCCGACTGCACGGACGGGACAACCCCGAAAGGCAACCTTGCCCATAAGAGAGACCTACTGTGTCCCCATGCCGTTTCAGTCCCCTCAACCAGATTGAAACCGGACAAAGAAGTCTGCAACCTGGTAAGGAGTTAATTTACTTACTCCTGGATCATCTAATAGATCGACTCCACAGTTTCTACATAAGCGAGAGTACTACTACTACTATGTCCATGCGATGCATTTGTTTATTCAGTTCGCAGTGACCGGTTAAAGTCCCTGTGATTAAGTTCAATCTATCTCTGCTCAGAAAGACTGCCTTGCGCAGTCTTTTCTCATATTGCTGGATGTGTCTTAGACCGGCAAGTGCATTCCAGTGGGAGCAATGTCTAGCAGCAAGTTTGGATCTGACAAAGACTTTGATGCTGCCGTAACAATTTTCACAAGTCGGTTCTGGACTTGTGATTGATCGTTCACTGGCACTTCTTGCTGGCTTGTCAGTCATTTCACTGCCTCTGATGCGAGAGTAACTTGGCGCCCGTTTCAACGTGGTGCTGTGATGAACCGTCAGTTTCGCAAGCATTCTATGGCAAATAAGTACCATCTTAGAATCAACTGATAGCCTGCAATGCTCTTAGGGCAGACTGGCTATCAGACAAAATTGCTATCGTTCCATGCAGGTCTGGATGGGAATTATTTCGGCTTGGAAGATGGACCGGGAGCTCCCCAAACTGACGGCCACGCCAGCGAGTTCTCCATCTCTCTAAATCCCAATTTCCGTGCCGTTCGGCGTTTTATAAGCATCCGCAAACTAGCGGGATGAATTCCGCCTCTATTTGCGAACGAGGACTTTTGCGGTAGGTAGCTCTGTTGGAGATATCATTGTATCCTCCATTGAAACTGAAGAGGGGTATCGATGTAGGTGAAAATGTTCGTGTGATCTCCTGTTTTAGAGGAGAAACCGCTGCACGCATTACATTTTGATCTATAGGCCCCTAGGACTGCTTCTGACCACAACACGAGCTGCAGCGGAGGAAGCCGAAGGATCCCCTCCATCGCTGTAATCGACATCGACATTCTGCAAACGTCATATTCCTGTAGCTTGAATAAATTAAGATGTCAATCAGAAGTTACACTCTCATGCATTTGGCATATCTGTTAGGTAAAACACTATCTTCACTACCTTTATAAATATATCCCCAGCGACATCCCTTTGCTCATGCTTTTATAGGTAGCGATTTGTTTTTTTTGTTAACTGTGTTGCCTGTCAAGACTTGTTCTAGCTCTAGCTATACTTTGCTACAACATTGCAGTTTCTCGCTAGATTAGTACTTCTATTGAGCTACCTTTTTTTTTGTTGGGACATAATTAACAGAGCAACATTGGCCACATCCAGCAGAAGTCAACACTTGAGAGAGGCTATGTAGCATTATAGTATGATTGGTCGAAATTAGAATTTTAACGAATCACAGTAAAGTGCCGGACGTAGCTCTCAACTGTTGACTTCTGATGGATGTGGCCAATTTTCCGCTATTAATTGATATGATTTAGAGAATGGTAGCTCTAGAAAAGTAGCGATCTAGCAAGACATTGTCAACAGCGTCACCGACAAAATATGAAACTCAGATCATAAATACTGCCCTACCTATAGTCAATTGCTCTTACCTTCGTGACTGTTTATTAGGCCGTAGTTCAAGAACAAAACTTTTTTCCTAAATTTTGCGCCTCAACAGTCTTAGGAAATCTTGTCAGGAGACCAATGTGCTGGCAATTTCTCTCTTGTAAAAAATCCTTTCCAAATTCACTCCTACAGATGATCCGTCAGGATCTCTTCCTGCTTTATCGAAGTTCTGTACTAAGCAATCTCTCTCTTCTCTTCAAGCAATGTAAAAACTTGATACGGGAATCACCAATTACTGTTGAGTTTAGGAAAATTAATATCAAAGTGTACATTCAAATTTAGCCAAATGGATTTGTGTGCTAAGTACTAGCGTATTTAAAATAGGCTTTCAAACATAAAATCAGTATTATTTCTAATCCTTTTTCTTGGTTTCTGCAAATTTGCTATTATACAGTTCCATACATCAAAGCTACAAAGCAAGAGTGGTAATTTTGATAAGCATTAGAGCCGAGGAAGTTGTTGTAGGTGCACCTACACTAAAAGGAAATTTAGGAGACTTTTCTGGGCTTGTGGTATGGCAAAGAATAAATAAAATTTTACCAAACCTCCCCTCGTTCAGCAGTTGTCGAAACTGCAAATACAACTTAATTCTGAAGGAGATAATCACGTGACCATGCTCCAGAGAAGTTAGCATCTGCCATATACAGGGAGAGCAACCGGAAATAACCGCCACGGGACTACAAACATGGCACCAGAAGTGTTGTTTTCGTTTTGCTTTTGTCAATAAAACGTCTTGTTTATTTGAAGTGTGGATCACAATAACACATAGTCGTATTATGACACCAGTACTGCTTGATGATACGATTAATGCTGCGTACAACATACAAAATATTTTAGAACCATCTGCTAATGAACTCGATAATGATGAAATACAGAATGGATAGTTTCAAGAAGACGGTGCTAGCCAAGACGCAGCTGATGCTACAATAGCGTATCTTGTAGAATATTTTGAGAATAGGTTAATAAATAGAGGACGTTGGCCAATACATTCGTCTGACCTAACGCCATTAGATTGTTTTTTATTTGGCCATTTAAAAATTTAGTGTTCAAGCAACCTCTCATACTCCTGATGAACTTCGGAATACTATCACGGCAGCTGTAAATAATACTGGTCAAGAAGGTTTAAACATGCTCCAGATTATTTAACGACATATCAATTTATGTCTAGAAAACGTTGGTAGTTACTTTGAGCATTTACTGTGAGTATTTATTTTATTCTACAACAATATTGCAATAAAAACGTTTTCCAAACAATTTTTGTTTAAGTGTTCTTTTAGAAAGCAATTTATTCTTATAAATAAAAAATGTACAGTTCTCTTGTTTGGAGAGAATTACCTAAAATACTTAATCTAACAGCACTTAAGTTAAATAAAACTTCTCTCTCCAAATATAAAGCAGCAAGTACGTGCGAAAGGATACACCCTAATTAAAATTCACGATGCGTTTCAAGTACGAACAGATAGAGAAATCGTCGGCAACTTTGTAATAGGTAATGATAAAACATAGTCCGGACGGAGTGTTTCCCATTAAATCGTCTCCAATTAAAAAATACACGACAATTACATTAAAACGCGAGTAGTTTTCCTAGTTTTTCCGGACGTAGTTTTTCGCCGACCGAGGACGCTGTCCGTCTCACACGTCGCCCAACGGTTAGAAACGAAGTCGGAAGGCTCTTCTCCACTATTAGTGGTCGACGACGGTTGCTCAACGTCCGCAATTACGGTTACCTCCCTCTTGACGTCCGTCTTCTTATTTCCCGCGACCATTCCACAGCCATTGTGTTCATTTCGCATCGCGATATCTAAATAGGCGATTGTTATATGCAAATGGCGGTTAAGTGAATTGCTTTATCATCGCAGCGGTATTTAGATTATTATTCACCTGAACGGGATATACGGACTTTCGAAAAAGCTATTGGACTCGGTCGATGCGTAATTAGAGGAAGGATTAATTGAGCGGTAATGGATGTGAATGTGTCATTCATCGAATTCTTTTAGTTCTTTTTTCTGTGTGTTCAATTTGCAGGTTACCTAGTTAAGCGTTTGGAAGGTACTTAAATATGCTGGCCATTGTCCTAGAATTCCATGCAATTTGCATTGTAACTCGATATAATTCTTCCTTTTTTGGACTATATAATACATAAGCCAGACACAACAAACCAAGGCCAAAATTAAAAGTTTGATAACAAAAAATGTATTAATTTTCAAAGAATTTAGAAAAATTTTAACACATTTGCTGTCAAGACCTTGTTTCAAACAAAATGATCATCAATCAAAGGAATGGAGACATTGATAAGGTTCACCAATTATCACTCTACTAACGCCACATCCCAATTTTCTTTTTTTTATTAAACTAAATTCTTTTTTACTTTATTTTCTTTTAGTTTTTCGTTCATGGCAATTGTAATTCTTGAATTTGGGTAATGCTGCCCCTCTTTACTGCGACCTTTAAGATCTCTTGTGAGTAATCTTTTAATCCCAGTTAATCTCCACACTTCTGAAAAAGTCTAGGATTTTTTGGGGACTGTAGTTCTAATACTAGCCGGTTCTACGTTTGCCAGTTCGAGATAGTGGAGTCTCTGCCGAACCACCGCCTCGCAGTTGCACATGTGTTCTGTGGTCTCGTTGTGTTCAGAAACAGAATCGGCATTTATCACAGTCCACCTTGCCCATCTGCTTCAGGTGGTACCTAAGAGGGCCGTGGCCAGTAAGTAAAGCCTTAATGGTGCTATGGTCCCTTCTGTTGACCTCCAGCAGAGATTTCGCCCTGATTACGAGATTTTCTGTCCGCTGTCCCACTTTTGGAAATAAGCTCTTGTACGGCTTTTGGTAAAACCACAAAATGGCTCTGGTCCAATTAATAAATAAATTAAATAAAAACACATTTCTTTGCAAGGCCATCGGCAGTTTCGTTTCTCTCACATCCCCAATGATCTGGTACCCACATGAATGTGACTGTGTTTCTTAGGGCCAAAGCATTGAGACTGTCCTAGGTTAGCTTCGATTTAAAAATGTAGGCCCTTAGACCCTTTAGTGCTGACTGGCTCTTTCATAATATATGCGCAGGACTTCAGGATGTGATAGCTTGTTCAGAAATTTGAAAAAAAGTTTCTATCAACTTACCCTCTAAAATGCACCATTTTCGAAATACAGGGTGTTGAAATTTATTTTAAAAAATCGTTTTTTGCGCCTGAACCGTTTATCGTAAAGAAAACAGCTTTTGTAAGCATTTTCTACTCATAATAAGCTAAGTTGATTGCGAGATTTTTTTTTGTAAGTCATAATTGGTGAAAATTTTGAAGGGGTTGTTTTTCTAAAAAAAAAAAAAGAAAAAGTACGGTTTTGAGACGCGCATTTGAACAGCCAATGTTTTCTACACAAAAAAGGTACTATTGGTCATGAGCTCCATCACCTTTCATGTTGAAAGGCATGCTCAATTTTTTGAAATAAAAATTTTATTTTACTAAAACGTTAGAAAGAAAAGTAAACGTTGACTTCATAATTGCATAATTAAAAAGAAAACAATTACAAATCATACACAGTTGAATTAAATGTTAAGAATGTTAGAATTAAGTTCAGGAGATCGCGGTGGCCAAGAGTGCGGACCTTCTCGACCGATTCAACGGTCTGGGTATTCGTCGTCTAAGTATTGGCGAGCAATCAAGCTACAGTGGGCCGGAGCTCCATCATGCATAAAGTACATGTTTTGTCTTAATTGAATCGGTACATCTCCCAGCAGTACTCCTTTTAGAAATTCTCGATAGTCTGCACCGTTTAATTTGTTCGGTAAAATGTAGGCCTATCAAACGATCACCGACGATGGCAGTCCAAATATTCCCAGAAAATTGTTGCTGATGATGGTCTTCTGCAATTTCATGTGGATTTTCTTCTGCCCATATGTCGTAATTGTGGAAATTGATAACATTATCCTTCGAGAAAGATGCTTCATCGGTAAACTTCGGCTCCAAACTCAGCATTTTGAGCTATTTTGCCTTGCATCCATCTACAAAAAGCCAATCTTGGCGGAAAATCTCTTGGCAATAAGGCTTGTACTCTTTGGATGTGGTAGGGATACAAAAGTTGCCTTTTCAAAATTCTCCAAACCGTCGAGTGAGATAGGTTTGAGTTGTGAGAAATTTTTCTGGTAGGTACTTGTGGTTGGATTTTTACCAATTTCGTTGAGGGAAGCCTCTTCTATTTGGGGATTTGCAACTTCCATAGGCCGCCCAACATCAGCAGTATTCCTTTTAAAACTTCCGTTTTCCCATAGTCGTTGGTGAATGCGTTGAAACAAGTCATGGTGTGGTACTAGGCGAACAGGATGCCTTTCTTGATATAACCGCTTTGCTTCTGCCGAATTACCGCACATTTCAGCGTTTGTGTAATTCATTTTTAATTTTGTTATACAAATTGACATTTTGCAGGTACAAACTAATTGTTATTTTGACAGGAGGTAGCTTTTGTTATAAAACTTAAAGCGTACTTGTTAATAATAAATTCTACAGTCGACATAACACACACACCACACACACATTCAATAAGAACACAAATTCAAACTTTACGGTTTGGAGAGTTTTCAAAAGACTAATTTTGTATCATTTTTTTTAATTATGCAATTATGAAGTTAACGTTTGCTTTTCTTACTTGGTCTAATGTTTTAGTAAAATAAAATTTTTATTTCGAAAAATTGACCATGTTTTGCAACATAAAAGTTGATTTTTTGCGAAAACGGTTAACTTTAGAGCTCATGACCAACAGTACCTTTTTTGTGTAGAAAACATTTATGGTTCAAATGGGCGTCTCAAAACCGTACTTTTTCCAGTGGCGGAGAAATTGGGGGAAAAAACAACCACTACTCCTTCAAAATCTTCGCCAATTATGAATTATTCATGAATTATGAAATTTTGCCGCACATAACTTAGCTTATTACGAGTAGAAAATCCTTACAAAAGCGGTTTTCTTTACGATAAACGCAGATATTGCCAAAAAAACGATTTTTTTAATTAAATTTCAACACCTCTGTATCTCGAAAATGGTGCATTTTAGAGGGTAAGTTGATAGAAACTTTTTTTCAAATTTTTGGACAAGCTATCACATCCTAAAGTCCTGCGCATATATTATGATACACCCTGTATATATGTGCACCTTGGTAGCGTATTTTCAGACATTCCTGGGCACATTATATCACATATCTCGGTCCATAGACACCTACGCCAACTCCTGAGTTGGGTTTAGGTCCGGTAGACTCCCATGTTTGTCGAAATCGAACCTTATACTGGGATAGTGACAATTTATTTTAAACTTCTACACATATTTTCAACAAACTGTTTCCTGTGTTAAGAATTACATTTTTGTTATCACAAATGGTTTGCGGAGAAAAACATTTTTTTTATTTTTCAAATTATTGCATTTTCGATTGATTTGTCATTCAAGTTATTTTCACAATAAATCCTCACTTAGTCTTGTCAGTATAAAGATTGCAACTTCAATTTCAACTTAAAGATGTGAAAAGAATTACAGGCAAATCTAAAATCTTATCAACGTGCAACTAATTTACCAATCTCTGCTTGTGTACTCGTTTTGTAATTCTTCGACAAACCAACAGTTTCGCGTTTCATGTGGTTTTCTAGAAGCGCTAGATTTACACAATGCACGTGTATGAGTACATACGTACACACTTACATATGTGGGCAACCGTTGTTAAGAATTGATGATACGTATAATATCTATGTGTAGGGATATTATCATTTCGTAACGATTTGTGGGGCCGTTATTTTAATTACAAAACGTTTAAATTGTTCTAGTAGGGACTAGCAGGTGTACCCTGTTATTTTTTCTAGTCCAATTAAGTCTGTCAATATTTTATAATATTAAATAGTTTTGTCGACACACGTTGGCCGTACCAGCGATAAGATATTACACATCTTCATGTATAAAATGTCAAAATTACATCGCAGACAACTTAGACATAATAAGAGTTTGGTGGTATTATAATTAGCATAGAACATACACGTATGTATCTACACAGGTTCTACCATATATGTTATAGTAAATACGCTTACATATATAGAAGCAGGTTGATTAGAAGAGTACTTGATTATGAAGTAATAAACCCTCCTACTAGCTTTATAAATTATTTATGATACTTGCGAAAGTTGACTAATAAAGACAACACAAACAGGTGATACAATACAATAAAATAAAATAATAAAAATTATACTGTGTTTGAGTCTGATCTCTATTCAATTCCTTTTTATCTTATGTTCGACATTAATAACGTCGATGATATGGCCGACTTTTTTAATGATAACCTAGTTAGTCTCTATGATAGGCATATGCCATTAACTCAATTCCGTTCTAATAGAGCCCCTGCTCCGTGGTTAACCGAGACCATAAGAGTCATGCAAAAACATCGTGATAACGCTCTTAAAACGTTTAAAAAGTCTAATAATCCCATTCATTTGGATTAGGTACTACAAACAACTACGAAATTTAACTAATGCCGCAATCAACCGCGAAAAAACGTGCTTATATAGAGTACAAATCTAAGTCGTATGCGCAAAATAGCAGACAATTATGGAAACTCCTAAGAAATACAGGTGTAATACATAAACAAACATATAATATCCCAGACAATCTAAAAAAGCCAGATGTAATATAATTTCTTTATTAGTTCAATTCCTTCTTTATCATTTGATTATCAAATTTATCGGTCGTATTTGGACACGAAAATTAACAATAACAATTTTGAGTTTCATATAGTTGACGATAATGCTGTTTTCCATATAATCCGGCCTATAAAAAGTACCAGTGCAGGGATTGATGGTCTGAATATATCATTCATACAATTATGCTGCCCTCACATTTTGCCGTATATCACCCACATAATAAATACATGTTTTCAAAACCGGTCGATTCCCAGTGTCTTTGAAACAATCTCTGGTTATCCCATTGCCAAAGAAACCAACTGTGACAGAACTTAAAGATCTGCGCCCTATCAGCATTCTACCTGTTCTTTCTAAAGTCGCTGAAAAATAATTGAGTTACAACTCAAAGAATACGTAGCTAGATATAAAATATTACCTGACGTCCAATCTGGCTTTCGAAAGAAATTTAATTGTACCACTGCATTGCTAAACATAATAGATGATGTCATTCAAAATAATGATCAGGGTAAATTAACTTTAATGTGTCTTTTGATTATACTAAAGCTTTTGACACACTTAATCACATACTCATGTCAAGTATACTTCACCACATTGGTTTGGGACGAGGTGCAGTCGACTTATTATACAATTACCTTACTGACCGGCAGCAGTGTGTTGTCATTGATCATGTGAGATCTTCTTTTCAGTGTTAGAGCGGGCGTTCCTCAAGGATCCATCTTGGGGCCTTTATTGTTCTCAATTTACACCAGTATGCTTGCCAATACTATAAAATTTGCGAAGTGTCACTTTTACGCCGATGATACACAAATATATCACTCCTTTCCTCCCTGGGAAGTACAAAGAGCGTGTACGGAAATGAACAAGGATATCAATCATCTACGTTTAACACGTGCGGGTCACACGCTTCTTCAAAATCCTCTTAAGACAGAACTTATTCTATTTGGACCAAAACATATCAGGTTAGATCCTGAATTTCGTAATAAAATTAACATTACAGTCGGCGATAATTCTGTCCCACTTAGTACAAAAGTAAACAACCTCGGTATAATATTAAACGATGAACTCAATTTTGCCGATCATATTAATATGTGCATCCAGAGCGCTTATTCTTCACTAAAAGCCATCTATGCCAATAGAATGTTTCTAAACTCTAAAACAAAGGTACTTCTCTGTGAATCATTAGTTCTCTCGCATTTTAGCTTTTGTGATGTTTTATATGATTCCTGTATATCATCTATCTATGCAAATAAAATTCAGAAAGCGCAAAACTCATGTCTACGACTTATTTTTGGTATAGGGCGCAGGCAGCATATTTCTCACAAACTGGAAGTAGCCAACTGGCTTTATATGAAGAACCGCAGGCTACTTCATTCTGCTACAA
This sequence comes from Holotrichia oblita, assembly GCA_023690525.1. Classification (NCBI taxonomy): domain Eukaryota; kingdom Metazoa; phylum Arthropoda; class Insecta; order Coleoptera; family Scarabaeidae; genus Holotrichia; species Holotrichia oblita. The sequence goes on from CM043015.1 coordinate 18,995,229, forward strand.
TATATCATGGCATCATCACCACGGGTCAGCCACCTTAGTTATATAATAAAATAAAATTCAGATCGGATGTTCATACACTTAATATTCGCTTTAAAGGTTCTTTAACTCCGCCTATGCATAGACTGGAGCAATTCAAGAAGTGTTTCTCCTATCAAATTACGTCTATTTACAATTCAATTCCGATGAAAATAAGATCGGCAGTATCAATCACAACGTTTAAATCTAGATATCTTTTGCATCTTTGGACGAGGCAGCGGAGTAGCGGTGCTTAAGACAAGGCAATACATGCAGTCGAAATATACCTTACAGGCATTTATCTAGTTTTGTCTAATTTCGCAGAGAACATGTCAATGTGCGGATCATTCTGCTCTCTTTGGGACTGGGTGGAAGAGCGGGTTGTTGCGACTGTAGTGGCAAACCTGAACCCAATCTATTTCCTTTTTGTTTATTCTTTAGTATATACATGTTATTTGTCTTAATGTTACTATTTGGGAAATAAATCATTGTATTGTATTGTATTGTAAAATAAACGAAATAAATAGGAGGAATTAACCTCCTTTTACCAATTTTCATTGCGATTACAGTACCTACTGCTTTATGTGCAAATTTAATAACCGATGATAATACGTATCATAAATTTTCTATTAACACACATTTTACCAGCTGTAAGGTTTCCTTCATATACATATTCATACGTGATAAGCAATATTGTTTATTTAAACGATTCAACTTTAAAACGTCCGCTGAAATTATTACCCAAGTCGTAAACGAGATTTAATAACCATTTAGATCGTTAGTTCTCTGTTAGATCCAGGTATTATAAGCCGTAAAACGGCAATAAAATATTGGGAATTAAAAGCAGCGATGCTTAAGAGAAACATCTAATTAATTTACATTAATTATATTCTAATTTATTTACGTACGCATATATCCGTGTACTAAGTGTGCATATAGTCGCATAGCTCTTAGAGATTACATCTAAGATTCATGACCATATGGAAAAATTAAATAACTTAATTTATACCGCATTCAGTGAGAAGCTGAACCAAGAATGGCGCTGGAATTAAGCTTTAGTGCTTAGTATTATGGGCAAAAAAATCACTGTATCTACATTTCACCTAATCAGAACATCAATAATAAGTCAGATAAAAGACAATAAGATAATATTCTATTATTAAAAATTAACCAGAAGTGTGGGTAAAATAGAGAAAATCAAAAGTGCTGGTGAAACAGAAAGCAATAATCTACTAATTCAATCATTTCCATTGCTAGACTCGTTCAGTAAGTCAGACAAATCATCACCTTAATTCCAATGATTAGACTGTTTCCCATTTGATTTACTGAAAGAGATCATACTGACAAACATACGTGCAAATCATCGGTAACAAAGAAAAAAATTACTGCTGAAGTAGGAACAAGCACTCCCAAGAAAATATTTCTGTTGCAGGTTCCTTCAATCCAATAGCAACAATAAAACCAGAAAAGACTCAAGATTGGCGCCTTCAAGGGGACTAATCGACCACTTCCAAAAAGTACTGAATTGTCCAAATTGGGAGTTAAATGCGACGCTTAAAAAAAAAATTTGTGGTGGTTCGAGCTTTGAACCCTTTACAAGAAAGTTAAAAAGTCCTATTAGTTCCATCTGACGGTAACACGAGCAAAAGATTGCAATAATTAAAAAGTAGAAATGAGCAACACAGTGAGAAAACAGAGTAAACAATACAGAAGAAAAAGAATGATAAAAGTAAGAGGAAGAAACAGAAGGGAAAGACGAGTACATAAACGGAAGTAGTTATGAAGAGTTATGTAACAACAAGAAGGATGGAAGAAAAATATCGGAAATGAAGAACGGAACAAACAAGCGCAAAGAGTCGAGAATAAGAGATAAAGGACGAGAATGCTAATGGTTATAATAAATAATAAGAAGAAGCAGAAATGTGACGAGCAAGAAGATTATGACCATACACGAAGATGATTGTTAGAAAGCGGAGGAACAGAGAAAGCAAGCAAAACAGAAGGAAAAAGTGTCTGGATTAACAGAAACGAAGAACGGGAGAAGAAGGAAGTAGGAACAAAGGACAGGGGATGGTGACCATAAAAAAGGAAAAAGAAGAATGACTAGTAGAGAAAAGTGAACTGTAAGTGGGAAGAGACCAAAAAAAGCAAGATTAATATTAGGTAAAGAACAACTAAGAAATAGGAGAAAAAACGAAGGGGTGGTAAGAAAGTTCAGGAAAAATTAAAAAAACTAGGGCGAGAAAAGGACAGGGTAGAAAGATATTATAAAGAAGAAAAACATGAAGAGACGACTACTAGAAAGGAATGAACAAACCAAAATGACCACATAAAAAGAACAGAAAATAAAAAAGGAAAGAAGAATAATGACGACCAGAAAAACGAAGTGAACTGCAACTGGGAGAGACCAAGCGAAGGGAAGATTAAAAGTAGGTAAAACAGGTAAGAAATCGGACAAGAAAAACGAAGGAAGTGCTGAGAAAGTTCACAAAAAACAAGATGAGGAAGAACGATGGAAAAAGCTGAAGAAACCTTAAAAGAAACGAAGAAGATGATGGGACGATGAAAGATAAAAAGAGGTGAAGGATAAATAGAAAAGAAAAGACGATGTACGTGAATAGGAGTAGTCAAGATGTAATAGGATTACTCGATGGCAAGTGATGTATTTTCCGAGCTAGCGTAATTTGATCCAGTCTCAAAAGATTTTACGCTGAAACAACTGAAGGCGTGAGCCTTATGACAATAGTTTCTTTATTTACCAAGAACAATAGAAATATTTTTATTTCAGAACTTAATGAAATTCTGTATGCCCCTCGCTTATATAACATGTTTCTATACCTTCAATGGTTATTCAAATTTATTTATCACAGTGACAAATGTGAGTAAGAGAGTAAAAGTATTTAACGAAGTACTCCATGTCGCTTAACCGAATATTTCTTGAAACTCTTTCGAAATAATGAAAATTGTTTTGCTGCTGCTGAAATGGACAAAGAAGGATTATATAATTCATGTGGCGGTAGAAACATCATCTTCTGGTTATTCTGAAATCTATTCCAAGAACTCGATGAGGCATTGTTAGAGATTCTAATTTAGGTTGTGGTGCAATTCAGAAAATATGGAGAAGCATATAATAATTTTTCAGCAGGTCACATCAACTATCGAACAACTATTCCTTCAACAACTTCGTCTAAAAATTTTGTTTACTACTGATGGTTGAAGTAAAAAACATCAATTTGATGGCCTCAAAAAGATAATCTGTGGGGCATCAAATCCCGCTATATATTTTCTTGTCAGGTTGTCTTAAGAATTCAATTGTTTTATCAATTTCAGCACTATAATTGGCGGAAAAATACTATTAGTTTGTTAGTTTTATTGAT
>CM043015.1:18999120-19203133 GCA_023690525.1 Holotrichia oblita
AGACTAAGTTTGCAAAATTCTGTTCAACAGAACCGGAATTATAAACGTTCCTTCAATACAAAGTTTCCCCCTTCTTCTCTCCTTAATTGACAAAATACAAAATAGTTGTCCAACACAAAATATGCCAAATTTGCAGTAGATTTCGATTTTCATATTTATGATAGACCTTAAGTTGGTAAATTTTGCGTAAAATAAGAATTAAAGTTTTTGGTGATCAGCTACAGCTAATTTCCAGATTTTCCCGGGGTCACTTTAATCAGTAATATTTTTCCTAAAGTTCTACTGTAAACCGTTCCTCCGATATGGCCGAGCGACATTCTTAGTTGGCCACCCTGTACATCTAATAACCCGACCAGAAATAATGATTACATTAGGATACGTCGATTGAGATTAGGTACCTCAAAGTTACAATAGCATGAATTACTATGCCATTAAATGTTCTTCCTCATCACATTAAGAACTTACCTATTAATTCGTTTAAAAAAATTATGGAACAATATTTGCTGTCAAAAAGCTTCTAATCTGTTGAAGAATATTTATCCAATAACATAAGTGATATAAATTATTATTATTGTGTTGTTTTATTTTAATTAATTATTTTTTTAATTATTATTATTTTGTTTTTTTTATTTGACCTACAGTGTGTTTCACTTTTCATGGGGACACCTAAATAACTTTTTTATTTTGAAAGCAATCAATATAAAATTTTTATCAGTTATGTAGGCCACGACAATGCATCTTTTCATATGAATAGAGTTTTTATAAAGTCAAAATCTAGCCAACTACGATTAAAATAAAAAGTAGCGTTTCAAGTCGGGTCATAGTAGCGATTAAGATAGAGCAAAAAAGTATTAAGAAAAGTTATTACAAATCACTCAAGAACTCCAAATACCAAATTTCTCTGAAAAATTTGTAATTTTACATTTTTCTCCATTTTTATGCCATCAGCAGATGATAATTTGTTATTGCAATAATAAGAATGCCATGAAACAAGAAAACGATTCATCAGTTCAAACGTCAAACATCAAACGTCAATTCACTAAACAGTTTACTTCAGTTGCAACTATCGAACTTTGCTAAGCAATGGCCGATAGACATTTAAGTATTGCTGAAAAAGTAGAAATTATTCGAATTGTTGGTGACAATGTACGTTCTACCCGAGAGGCGGCTAGAGAGTTTAACGCGAGGCACCCTGAACGTCCACCCATCCGTCATCGAACTGTTGCATACTTGAATAATATTTTCAACACTACTGGAAATGTTACTAAACCACGTCCACGAGGATTGAACAATCGAGAACACCATTTAGATGCAGTAATATTAGCAGCGTATCGTAATAATCCTCACACGAGTTTACGAGATATGGCTAGAAATTTAAATATCTCTTACTCTAAAATTTGGAGATGTCTCCGTCGTCACAAATTGAAACCGTATAAGCCAAAATATTTACACACTCTTGAAGATGGAGATCTCCATAGAAGAATGGAGTATTGTCTATGGGCTCAAGGTAATTATCTAAATGACAGAGAATTTTTGAAAAAAATTATGTTTAGTGATGAAGCTACATTTACTACTAACGGTGTAGTTTCGTCCCAGAACTGTAGATACTGGGCAACAGAAAACCCAAACTGGGCTTCAACTGTAAAAGACAATATTCACAGAAAATTAATGTGTGGTGCGGAATTTTAAATGCACGAATCATTGGCCCGTTTTTCTTTTTTGACACGCTAAATGCAGAAAGGTTTTTACATTTTTTAAATACTGAATTAATGGATGTGCTTGATGATTTACCACTGGATGAGAGGCGAGATTTGTACTTCCAGCTAGATGGATCCCCGGTTCATAACGCAAGAATAGTGCGAGCATGGTTAGACGAGAACTTTCCGTTAAGATGGATAGGTCGTAATAGCCCGTTAATAGAGTGGGCTCCTAGATCGCCTGACATTACACCACTTGACTTTTTCCTTTGGGGAACTATTAAAAATGTTGTGTATGCATCAAGACCTCAAAACATACAGGAACTGTGTCAGAGAATCCGACAAGCCTGCCGAGAAATTTCCCCAGAAATACTACGACGAGTTGTACTGAATCACAAAAGACGATTGGAAAAATGTATCCGTCTTCAAGGTGATCTAGTTGAAAAAGATCCTATTTAAAATATTGTTCGTTAAATTGTTGCTATATTTTGTTCTTTAATACTGAATAAAATTTGCGAATCGTTTTCTTGTTTCATTGCACTCTTATTATTGCAATAACAAATTATCATCTGCTGATGGCATAAAAATGGAGAAAAATGTAAAATTACAAATTTTTCAGAGAAATTAGGTATTTGGAGTTCTTGAGTGATTTGTAATAACTTTTCTGAATACTTTTTTGCTCTATCTTAATCGCTACTATGACCCGACTTGAAACGCTACTTTTTATTTTAATCGTAGTTGGCTAGATTTTGACTTTATAAAAACTCTATTCATATGAAAAGATGCATTGTAGTGGCCTACATAACTGATAAAAATTTTATATTGATTGCTTTCAAAATAAAAAAGTTATTTAGGTGTCCCCATGAAAAGTGAAACACACTGTATGTAAACACTATTTTTTGTGTATTGGCATTAATAAAAATATTATTATTATTTAAAAGGCTTTAGTCTGTTATTCTGAATGAAAAACTTCTAGAAAATCCAGTTTACATGTTTAATTCAATTAAGGACGGACACTACGAGATGACTTTATTGTCTGATACTAGACCAAATAACTTGATGAATGGTTTTCCTAGTCAATCGTTACAAGGACACATTGAAAAGCAGATACATAGATAGTCATAGCTCATACTTTGACTTTTGGATTCAAAGATGGCAAGATGTTGTTTGCCGTTGTTATTACCTAATCAAATATGGTTCTGTTATGGAAAGTGATCGATACATGAAGTTTACAGAAAAATATAAGTGTGCGTTAATATAAACAAAAACGAAACACTGTTTCCTCTCATTTTATACATACACCACACTTACGCTCTTATTAAGAATACACCTCATCTCCATAGAAAATTACTACCGTCGCACCCTATTCCTTTCTCACGTCACGTTAAGAGTAATAGCGGTGTTCTTCCGCGTTTTTCAGAACATAAATATTGGCATAAGCGGGCATGCATTATTAATTTCTCTCGCCTTCTTCTGTTTCGCGTGGCGGCCAGAAGGATCCGTCCGCGGTTCGGAAGACCGTCGCGTCGGTCACTTAACGAAAATTTCACATAATTTCCGTCATTTGACGTTTAAACATGGATTAAATTCAATAAAGGGCCCTCTCGCATGGCATAATAATATATCACGACCTCGTATGTATATGACGCCACGCACAGAATAGGAAACTACAAATTATATGGCCGGTTTATTAATTTGCATGGAAAGCGCGATGAAAAATATGAAGTCTCCGGTAGTAGTAGTGTATTGATTCGGATGCTAATGCGGTCGCCAAATATTCTGGACGGCTTCTCGGGTAATCGCTCATAATTTAATAGCGGAGTTTCCTTCTACAATAACTGAATTTTTCGTCATTTACACACCAGCGAAACATCGCGAGTTTGGTCTGTGAGCGATTAATATTTATAGGTGCCCTAATAAATAATATACAGGAAAAGAATTCGTTTTAGAGAAAAAAAAATTAGAGTTTATTGTTTGGATAAAATGCATTACACAATTTCTCTCTGTAGTATGCAGCCGTCCTACAACATAGGGTATTCCCCTGGGTAGTAAGCTATCGGACTGAAGTTCTGCGGTCATTATTATTTGTACACTTTACAAAACTACCAACGCGATCGTTGTATTTTAACCTCGAATGAGTTGGAAGGCTCTCACCGCTTGAATTAAATAATAGTAAATCATCAGAATTTTCACGAGCATACGCAAAATGAATTAAAATTTTACGGGGTACTGCGATCTATGTTCATATACGTGTCATTTGTTTTGTGTGCGCGTATAAATTTTGTCGTTTACAATTCGCCACATCCTCCGCTACTACAGCCTGCGGTTATAGTTGGCATTTTTGCGTACTGTACAAGTTTGTGAACGTGCACAGTAACATACAAAAAGTTATGTTTCCGTTTCTAACTAGACATCAGAATTATAAATAACAACAAGTAGTTAAAGCCATGAATAGCACAAATTATGTTCCAAAAAAATCAATAATGACGACTCGAATACCGCATGTCCTCCCTTGTTAATCATTTTTTTTTATTTGTCAGGAAAAGTCGCATGTAATTTAATTTGAGAAATGTTGAAAATTGACACACTATTGCTTATTTCTAAATAAAACATAAATTATTTTGGCACGCGGTACTCTGGTCCCGTGATTAGCAAAACTACGCACTTTACACAATAAGCAAAATTAGATAAAAATTCTAGAGATATTCATAAAAATATCGTGCAAATCTTGCAGCGGACCATGACCATGAAATTAGGTGATTCCCCAGAAGAAGGAAGATAAGATGATCATCTACCAAGGTCCGTGGAGTCTTGCAGTATCCGAATTTGACACCTCTCGGTCGAGTGCAAATTTTATTTAATCGCTTGGCTTGTCTTCAGCACCACAGAAATAGGTAATAGCGATTTTCAGAACTTCAGAACAAAATGTGACGCCCAACGCGGAGCCATATTTCATTATTGGGGATTGGAAAAAGATAGAATCATTTTTTAAAGCTGGTGTCGCAGTGAACACCAACAAGATTTAAAACTTCGCATGAAAAGCTGGTGCCATTAAATGGGAGATTTTCTGTGTTATGTCCTATCTCCTATTGAGTTTTTTTATTTCTTGAGCTCTGCCTCGCAGGTGAGGTAATATAATCTTACCGTAGCCTTAACGTATTCGGACTTTAATCAGTTTAGCTCCCTCATTGCATATTTAGGTATTCACTGAAGTTCATGATGGTGTAACTATGCAGGATGGCCCATTGAAAACGAAACAGATGAACTATCACTGCAATGGGAATTTTTTTTTTTAATGCAGAAAGACGTCAAATTTGATGGGAGGCAGGGAGGGGGGGGGCACTACACTTTCCTTTTCATAATAGGGAACTGAGGTCGAGTAATACCTCATTTGAAGGCAATTAAATTCTCTTTTCAACGACAACCACACTTACTGCCTTCACACAAACCATGGGTAATAACATCACGGAGTATGTTTCTGTAGACAAAGAATTAAATGTAAACGGTTTTCGTCACATTATTGTCCACTGTTTAAGTGAAGTCTAACGAGTAAGGCGTCGTTCTAAAGGGAATTTAATTGCCTTTCAAATGAGATGTTATTCGACTCCAGTTCCTTATGATGATAAGGGAAGCGCCAGCCCCCTGGCAGGGGTATACAGCTAGGAAGTTAAATTTATAACGAACATGTGTCTCCCTAGAACACAAATTGGACGTCTTTCAGCATTTTTTTTTCAAAAAAACCACTGTTTCAGGTCACCCTGTATATTGATTTGGAGAGACAAGTCCCCAGTTCAGATTTTTTTCTATCCAATTATTTTGCTTTGCTTTGGTTATAACGATATACACATATATTTTAACTATCTATTCGAATTTCTTTTGTTTTCAGCTGTCTTATTTGTTTGGGGATCTCAGACTTGCTTCATCTTCCAATTACTTCATGGTAATTTCTTTTCAAAAACCTCAGTTGTGTGTTAGGTACATCTATATTGGAATTTATTTTGGAATTAACCTATCAGTTGTTTCTTCCTTGTGTCAAATTCTATGCTGTTGTGTTAAATTTATCCTCTTTCATTGGTCAATGGTACAGAAATTACTTTAATGGGTCCAAGTAAGACCTGTTTTGGGTTAATATAGTCTGGGATCAAGTAAGTAGAATTCTACATCAATCATGTTTTATCCAGAAAAGTGCTTCAACAATCATTCATCAGATATTAATGTGGTGGCAACTGGACCAACCCCTTTTAACAACATTAGAATGACTAATATTCAACTACTACTCATTACTAGACGTTTTACTAAACCGTGGGAGCCATAATCGATTGGATAATTCCAGATTTTTGATGTCCATGCGGCAAAGCTAAAGCTAGTAAATACAAACCGGTTAGGACACCAGAGAACCTGGAATATTATAGATCAGTAACAAATTCAACCACAAAGTCAATCAAACTTGAAAAGAAAGCATGTTACGATTATCTACATAGATGTAGATCCCGAACGAATGAGGTCCTGTGATGGGGGGTTGACGAGGCAGTTTCTTAATTCAGACACAATGCTTAAGATAATTTCAGATATTGACTTCAATGTAATGGGTCATGTTGGTATAACCATTAGTATGTTGAAGATGTTGTACTATAATTCGTCCTCTTTTATGCATATTATTGACTTATACATTTTTGGAAATCTATCTTTTCAAGTAGGTACGTGGAAGTTGTGTGTCAGGTGCCTGAATCCAAAAGTTTTCGGAACTTGCATCCGATTAATGTACTTGCTGCTATGTTTAAAATTTTTTGAAACGGTAATTTGTATTCAGATCAATGAATTAATGTCAACTAAATACTTCCTACAATTCAGTCTGGCTTTCCTAAGGGTTTCGTTACTCTGCCGCGCTCGTTAAGGTTATGGATGATATAATTGAAGCTAGCTACAGATAAAGGTAGATGAGCAAAAAGGTACTATAGGTCGACCAAAATCCCGTGGCAGTTGCAGGAAGTCTGTGATTGGAGTAATAAGCCCAGAGTGCTCATTCACGCTTGTTATATTATTACATTAGATTACATAGATCACTACCACGGCATTCTGGTCGACCTGTAGTATTGCTAGACCACAGTAAAGCGTTCGATACAGTCAATCATAACATTATGATTAATATATTACCCTTCAATCGACGCAGCGAGTGCAGTTTGATTCATGCATTTCTGAATTTTTACTGGTGGTGTCTGGCCTGCCACAAGGCTCGATTCTTGGGCAGCTATTGTTTACCATATAAAGAGTGGCCCATAATGTAGAGACCCATTTTGAAATCTAATAACTTTGCCTTTGAAAAACCTATAGGTAAGTTTTTGGTGTTGTTCGATAGAAAAACTCAAAAGTTTTTTGTATTAAAAAAAATACAGGGTGTACCAAAGTATAAAAATTGTAATCAAAAGTCAAAAAATTACTAAGTAAAGTGACTTTCTGAATACTACTATTTTTTTGAAGTGTAACCATAGAGATTTATAACTGTCTAATAGACAATATCGTACTGACGTTTTCGAAAAATGAATAATCTCGCTCATCATCGCGCTTTTATTGTTGAAAATTTCTTGAAAAATAACTTACTCGGCGCCAGTTTCGCACAAGATTTAATTTAATTTAATTCTCCGTGTAGAAACACAATTTTAAAATGGGTTGGTCAATTTAGAACCACAGCATCATCTCTGAAGAAGAAACCTGCAGGTGGGCATATTTCAATTAGAACACCTGCAAATATTGAAAGAGTTCAAGCTGCATTTTTAAGAAATCCAAAGCGATCTGCAAACAGACAATCTCAAACACTAGCACACTCAAGAACTAGCCTGCAAAGAATATTGCATAAAGATTTACGCTTAAAACCAGATAAAGTTCAACTTGTGCAGGAGCTAAAAGACACCGATTTTGCAGCCAGACTTGCTTTTTCTAACCATTTTTTAGAGCTATTAGAAAACAATGCTGATTTGTCCGAAAATTTATTTATGTCGGATGAAGCACATTTTAATATGTGTGGCTATGTAAACAAACAAAACTCTCGTTACTGGTCTCAAGAAAATCCGAGAGAAGTACACCAAACTCCTCTTCATAGTCATAAAGTTACTGTTTAGTGGGCAATGTCAGCACAGGGAATTGTGGGACCTTATTTTTTGAGGATGAAAATGGAGAAAATACCACGGTAACTTCGGAACGTTATGTGAACAGGTTGGAAACCTTTTTTCAACAGTTGCGGCGCTTTCCTGAAAACATGCGGTTTCAGCAGGACGGCGCCACATGTCATACTGCCCGCGCATCCATGAATGTCCTGCGGCAAATGTTTCCAGGGCGCCTGATTTCAAGATTTGGTGATGTCCAGTGGCCCCCGAGGTCATGTGATTTAACACCCTGTGATTTTTGGTTATGGGGCTATTTAAAATCCAGGGTTTACATCATTAATCCGCAAAATATCGACGAATTAAAAGAAAATATTCGAACAGAAATTCTGAATATTTCTCCATTAATGTTGCATAATGCTATGCGAAATATGGTGTCTAGAGTAGAAGAATGTTCAAGAAGAGAAGGTCATCATCTTTTAGACACAATTTTTAAAAATTAGGCTAGTTATTACGTGCTTAGTTAGTTTCTCTTGTTATTAAATTTATTGAATTCCATATTTTGATTGAAACGTTTTTATTACTTTTGATTACAATTTTTATACTTTGGTACACCCTGTATTTTTTGCAATACAAAGAAACTTTTTGAGTTTTTCTATCGAACAACACCAAAAACTTACCTATAACTTTTTCAAAGGCAAAGTTATTAGACTTCAAAATAGGTCTCTACATTATAGGCCACCCTTTATATGGTAAACAATAGCTGCCCAAGAATCGAGCCTTGTGGTACGCCAGACACCACCAGTAACAAATTAATCTTATGAAACCATAAGTTATACTTTTGGGAAGTTGAGAGTCTTCGGTTGTTTATTGATAATAGCTTTATATATCGTACACACCTGTCTAAATGTATTAGTAGGGGATATTATTATCAAAAAAGAATTTATCCGTACAGAAACCTACACAATACTACGTAAAAAAAAAATTATGAGATACTTGTTGTTCTGTCCGGATTTAATTACTGCGTCCCTGTCTATCACGCAGCCACTGATCATAACATTGCCAACAGAATCAAATTTATGCAAAACTCTTGCTTGCGTTACATTTACGGTTTACGAAAATTTGATCATATCTACCGTGGGTTTGGTTGGGCAGTTTGGATCAAACGGAATCTATAAAAAATAGCTTGGTTTGAAGCTACGATTGTTGGCTTTTTCCACACCTCATAAATTCTTCTACGCTTTGCAGAGTGAGCTGATTTATCCAAATTTTATTCCTCATTCTTTGTTATTAATTCCGCTAATTTTGAATTTATATCAAAAAGCTATCAATTATAGTCAATTATTGTTATTGGGTAGAATTATAAACACTATATGCTCATGACTATTTAATCGGTATTTTCTGTAAAACATAATGAAATAGTTAAAAAGGGTAAATAGTAAAAGTGCATTCATATTTTATTCCAAAATTAATGAGTTGTGAAAATATTTCCACAAATAATTTTCGGTAAATACAATTCATTATAATTTCCACACAAATAAACCGCAATGTATAACAATTCGCTATGAACTCATGGATTTAAAAATAAAACGGCCGGCAAACCCGAATAATTTAAATTATAAATTGCTTGTAATTTACACACGGAAGCAATTTCTGTCCATTCCATTGTTGGAGAGCGCATTGAATTCGTAATAAATATATATTGCTCCGTAATTAAAAATAACCACTCTATTTATTCTGGGGTTCGGTTAAATTGGCATTTTGGTCCGGATGAAATAGAGACCGTATCCGTGTATGACGTGATAAATCATTTTCATCCACCGCGGGATGTTAATTTTTTAAACTATAATTAGCACATATAATCGTACAAACTTTTTCCATTAAAATATTTTGGAGTGCTCTTTTAACCGCGAAATTTAACTGACGGAAGTGTACCTATTACCGTGAACATGAGTATTATCTTTGTAGTAGGTTATTATCTTTGTAGTATGAGAAATGGTTTAAAAAAATTGTTCTTAGCACTTTTTTTTTTTTTCGATAAAAGTCTACTTAGGCGGTTCTGGAAATATACAGAGTGTCGGCGAAACTGCAAAGTCCAAGGTCTCCGAAATCCAAACAATTACGTTTTTAGAAAACGCAAACACAAACTTTCATGGCGTCATCAAGTATCGGCGGCCAGAATCCGCCTGGTGGTGACGCAGAACGTAGGTCTGTCTATGTCCAGCTCCCCTGAATGCCGGACCAACAGGTTCTCCAACTGAGCAATAAGTGACCAGTGCTATCGCATATTCCCCCAAAGTTTGAATTTCGGTAAGGGCGCCACAGTCGAAGGAGCACCATATAGATTAAGATTTTAAGCTTGAGATGCTTTTTGAACATATTAAAGGAACCAGAGCCCACCGTGCCTTCAAAAATCTAGAAGTGCCTATCGAAAAGTGGTGGCGAAACGTCAATTTTAAGTCAAGGACCATACCCAGGTACTGGATCTGCGCACTCCAAGGCAACGCCCGTTCCTCTATGATGACTTGCGAGAGAGGTTGATTACGTTTTCTAGAATAGCGGACGACCTTATAAAAACCCGCCGTTTTTCGACCCATTCAGTCAGTTGGTCGACAAACCTTTGCTGTCCTCTTATTACCAGTGCGTCATTTGGGAAAATATAAACGGCAATATCGTCCACGTAGACTGTCAACCTAGTACTGGACAAATTAGGTACCTCACTGGTAAAGAGTTTGAAGAGCTCCGGGCCAAAAAGCGAGCCCTGAAGAACACCGGCTCGAATGGGTCTACTGATGGAGTATTCACCAGACCGCTTAATGAACAACGTCCTGCCGGAGAGGTAAGATCAAATGAGGGAGATCATCTTCGAAGCGATGGCAATACCGCTCGTTTAAAATAGCGACCGGTCATGCCATATCGAATTAAACGCCTGTGCAAAGACTAGAACTACTGCACCAGTGAAGTATTGCGACTCCAATGCGCCTTGAACCTCCTCCATGAGTCAGAAGAGTCGAAAGTCTGCCGATAAGCCCTCTCGAAAGCTGAACCGCTCGTTTGGCAAAAAATTGCCATCCTGGATGATATTCTGCAGTCTAGATGACAGCAACCTTGGCCAGGTTCGAGAGGAGATTTACCGTTTAGGCGTACGAAAAGACCAATTTGCAAGTCTAGGTCGACTTCATATTGGGAATCACAAATACTTTTGAGAAAATTGGCCATCATCTTCATACTAAGCAACTAGTTTCAACAATTTCTAACATCTTCCCAAATTTAATACAGCATTAACGAGAACACTTGGATCGACCATTAATTACAGAATTTGTATAGATACACGAGCCGAACACAAATACGTCAGTGGATTTTAATGCCGGGCGAATTCCGCGTCCACCACCAAATAAAGTCGTAAATTTTAAATAGCAAACGCACACACCACCCACCAATCCTACCATCCGCCGTTGTACCGCCGTTCTGCTATACGTGCTGCTACTCGCCTATCGTACATTATACATAAACACACATACGATTAATAATTAACCAATAAATCCGACGGGAAAACAAATGGCGACAGCGAAGCATGTACGCTCCGATAGCAAAAGCAATTTGCGACAAACAAATTCACATCGATAAATAAATAGAAGTGTAGATCCATTCGTACATTTATGCTCGCGATTGTAGAGGCTACAGGGTAAAGGACACATACACCAACGTTCAGAGTTCAACAGCCAACCACCAATCCAACTACATACATAGTAAAAAATTAAAATGAATGAGAAATACTACAACCGAGCAGATTCATTTTATTTCATTCGTTATTTTTGATAATCTGTCCTGAATGATAGTTAAAAATTTCTGTGTATGAAAAGTCTAACGTCAATCAATGCTAGAACAAAATCAAGAGGCAACTTTACAAAGTAGACAAAATTTGGCACTGCAGATCAAATTTAATCATGGTTCATCATGTAACCCACCTAAGCTTTAAAATTCACCCCATCGCATTGACACTCTGCTGGGCTGCGCTGCGACAATAAGTGTGCACACATAATTATTGCTTAATGGATGCAGTTCTTCATCACTACGTTTGTAGATAACACATTTTTAGCGTACTGACCTTTAACAGAATAAGATATCAATAAAATTGTAAGATTCTTTTGTAGAGCATGAAATTATATACAAAAAAGTCCAGGATTATGTTATTCTACTAAGGAATATTACAGGCGCAAGTGGAAAAGCACGAAGAGTCTGTTTTATGCTAATGAATTTATACGTCTTCGAATTATCTGCAAAGATCAAATATCCGTGGCCTACAACTGTTATTTGGAAAAAGTCGGTCAATCAATCAAAAATAATCCTAGAGAACTCTTTAAATTCATCAACCATAAAAGGGTAAAACAAGAATTCCCGGTACTTTGATCCATAACAATATTACCCTTGAGTCTCCGAAAGACATTGTTAATGCGTTTGCTGATATTTTCTCGCAAACTCAAATTAATAGTTCAATAACCGATCTACCTGATGTTGTTTCAAACAAATTACCCTTTAACCTCTTGGCAGTATCTGATGAAGAACTTATAAAAATTATGGCTACTTTTCCCAGTAATTACACCGCTGGCGATGACTGTGTCCCTAATCTAATAATACGTGATGCACGATATGTTCTTGCTAAACCCTTAAGAATTATTATAAACCTAGCTATCAAGTCAGCTACCTTTCCTGACCGATGGAAGCGGGCAAGAATTAGTCCTGTTTTCAAAAAAGGAAATGAGCCAATATTGAAGAACTATAGGCCAATATCAATCTTAAACAATTTCTCCAAAGTGTTTGAACAGGTAATTTATTCTTCCTTAATAACAAATATTTCCAAGTACATATCCCCTCATCAGCATGGCTTTCTTCCTGGTCGATCGACAGTAACTAACCTAGTATCAATTACGCAATATATTTCTCAGCATTTAGATAGGCATGGTCAAGTGGATGTCATTTACACTGACCTTTCTGCTGCCTTTGATTCAATTGATCACGGACTGCTTTTACTCAAGCTTAGTGCACTAGGAATGTGCCCAAATTTTATTAAATTAATCGCTTCCTATCTCCGCAATCGGCTTAACTATGTACAATACAATGGATTTTGTTCCACTGAATTTGTCTCCACTTCAGGCGTCCCTCAAGGGTCTAATCTTGGCCCTTTGCTATTTCTAATTTATGTAAAGGATTTGCTTGATATGTTTGAATGCCCTGTTTTGGCTTATGCTGATGATATAAAGATCTACAATGCCGTTTCTTCCGACCAGGATATTACCAACCTGCAGTACAATCTAGACACTTTTGTTGAATGGTGCTCTGCAAACAAATTAAAGATCAACATTTCTAAATGCTGCTCGGTTACTTATACACGCAAACGTAAAGTAGTGCACTCCGTCTATTCAATAAACAGTCAACCTATTACTAAATCTCAAAATTTCTATGATCTAGGAGTACTTTTTGATGCCGAACTCAGATTTAGTGCTCATATTGTCGCTCTTTGTTCTTCCACGTCACGCAAACTTGGATTTATAATGCGAACATCTAAATACTTTATGGATCCTGAACTTCTCAAGTCGCTGTTTTTTGCATTTGTTGTAAGTAGTTTAGAGTACGCTTCTCCTGTCTGGTCACCTTACTATTTATGTTACCAGCTTCACATAGAACGACTGCAACGCAAATTTTTGAAATACCTTTCATTTAAGCTGGATGGATTCTTTCCACCTAGGGGTATAGATTATGGGCAGTTGCTTGGAAGACACAATTTTCAATCTTTATCATCACGACGTGATGCGCATGGCGCTCGTTTTGTTTGGAGATTGGTGCGTGGGATGGTTGACAGCTCATTTTTGTTGTCACAGCTTAATTTTCATGTTCCGCGCCAGTCATGTAGATATAACTCTTCTCTATCTATCCCTTGTTCTAGGACAAATCTTTCAGTTAATTCACCTCTATACCGCATGGCCCGACTGTCTAATTTAACCCATGACGATATTTTTCTTTAAGTTTTTTTTTTTTCTCTCTTAATGTTATTATTTCATGGATATGTATATAGTACACATTTTGTATTTGATGTTAATTTTATTTTTCATTGCTTTGTTGTTCTGCATATCTATCTTTGTAGTAGTTTTAGTTTAGTTTGGCTTTTGAATTATTATTTACCTATTCATAAGTATTCTTTTTGTATTATGTGTGTATAATGTATTAAAATGTTTATTATGTTACCCTGTAAATGGTTTCTGTTGGGTAATAAAGTACTATTATTACTATTATTATTATTATAAGCTGCTTTCTATTTGCCACAATTCTCACTTTTCCTCATCTCACTTCTCACTTCATTCTCACATGATTCTCACTTACAAATAAAACGATGCTTATTAGTGAGAACACTGAAGTTAGCTGAGAATTGTGGCAAATAGAAAAGCAGCTATAATATTACTATTATATTTACCAGCCCTATTCATCGATATTTTCAGGCTTGACCTAGATTTGTGGATTGCGCGTAATTTTAATTATTTATTGATTAATTTAATCATTAACTGACTAAATATATGACATAATACACTACGAACTATTTATAAGATAAATAAAATGTTTAGCGTCCTAAAAAATTGTTTGCCAATTTGCCTTACGTTAAGTGTCAAAATCTACTACATCGTGGACCTAAAAAGATATGCAAAATCAAAATGGAAATGTAATTTTAAAAATTGAAAAGGAACCAGAGCCAACAATATTTCAACACCTGCCAACTTGCAAATTCTGGTTAACGTTACGCATGCTGAATCACTGAATTTCGAGCTAAGTAGGCAGTTACGCAAAGCCAAGAAAAGTCAATGAGACAATTTGCATAGTTCTGACCCGGTCTTTAAGCTCAAGCTCTCTTTGAACAACAAAGAAAACAACCGGGATTGCAAAGGTCGAGTTTTAATGTAACTAGTTCATTAAGAGTTTTCTGCACATATCAGGCTACCAGTGCCTCTCGATGAATACAAAAGTGTGTCCATTTCATGTTAGGAGCTACAGCTTTTATACGAGCTTGCAGACCTGTTTGATACCCAGTCCTCCATCTGTAGACAAACCCATACACTTCCTCCAAGCGATGTCATGTTTACTAACAAGGTCATTGAATGCCGTGAAAATATCATCTGCTGTTCCAGCAACTGGCCTTCCCATAAATATCATACAAAAACTAACGTAACTGCTTTCTTCGATATGCCTGTGCTCTTATCCAATTAAAGAGCAACCATGTCACACATGCAAAGCCTAGTCAACATGGTATGTGCAATGTTACTAATCATATCAGTAATTCGTTTTTGGATAGTAGTATTTGAGAGCGAGACAGTACCTACCTAGTTTTTCGACAATCGTATGGTATTTATCAGATTTTGCAATAAGCTGCGACACCGTATAAGGTGCAAGAGTTGCATTTTCATTTACATCTGCACCACAACGTTTTGCAATCACATACATAACGGCAAGCTCGCCTAGTTTAATGTTAAAATAATCAACCGAATTTTGTGATTCGGGAGTTTTGTTTTTAAATACCGACGAGTCTTGCAGGCTAGTGTATTTCCTAATTTTCAGAGTTGGCCTACAAACACTGCTTTTAAACGTAGAAGGGTTAGGTTCAACCAACGATAAGATATCCACTTGTACGTTCATATCCAATAACTCGCGATGCTCTTCGTCAGTAGGTCTATTACAGTGGAAAATTCCTTCATAAACTACAGTAACTGTCTTTCATAGTAAAACTATTCAATTTCTCCATAATAAGATAAAATAATGATATTTCCGCAGACCCAGAAATAGAACCCAGAACATTGTTTAGGAGGATAACCGTGCAGACCATCACAATAAAGACACACAGATTGTAAATACCTTTTAAACGTATGCGGCTTTGGTATGGTGGACAAAGACGCAACAAAGGAACGCTATTCAGAGGCTGAGCAAGGTGCAAAGACTTGCCTGCCTAGGAATAACGGGAGCAATGCGGACGACACCGACTGCAGCCATGGAGGCACTCCTGGACTTGCCACCGTTGCACCTGGTCATACAGGGGGAGGCAAGGATGGGGGCATACAGGCTGCAACACACAGCGACCCCGAAAAGGGTCAACACAAATCATATGTCGATAATTGAGAGAAGGCATAGGTATGGGAATCCCTTCACGGTGTCTATAGCGGACGGACGGGAGGAGGCTGCCAGGTATGCACTGGGAATCAAAGAGCAAGACTTAGTCTGCCACACAGACGGATCTAAGACGGCTAATGGTACCGGTGCAGGGATATGCTCTCAGAATGAGGGCCACAGTTACGCACTGGGGGAGTATGCTTCGGTGTTTCAGGCGGAAGTATATGCTATTCTCCAATGCGCACACACAATGAATGTGAATGCGGTGACCAACAGACGAATTCACATCATGTCTGATAGCCAAGCGGCATTGAAGGCGTTATTAAGCCGGAAGGTGTCGTCCAGGCTGGTGATGGAATGCCTCGACGAACTGGTGAAACTGTCGAACCGGAAGAAGGTTGGGTTGACTTGGATACCGGGCCATCAGGGGATTGAGGGCAACGCAAGGGCTGACGAACTCGCGAGGTCAGAGATGGAAATGTACGGTCCAGAACCTTTCTTCGGGGTCACAAGGCATACGGCCCGGAGACATATAGGAGACTGGGTTCGTACGAAGCAGCAGGCATGGCAAAACCTTTATAGGGAACCCGTGCAGGAAAAGAGCTAGAGAACTACTACATCTTAGTAGGAAACAGCTCTGCATCGTAACGGGACTAATGACCGGACATGCTGCGGTGAAAGAACACCTACGCAGAATCGGCGTGTTTGACGGGGACACAAAGTGTAGACTTTGTGGGATAGAACCGGAGACAGCCGATCACATACTGCGCGACTGCGAGGCACTAGATCGCAGAAGGCAGAATATGTTTGGGATAACGAAAGGAGACCCAGAGATATACCTTACCCACTCAGTTAGGGACCTGTACAGGTTAGTGGAGGGGACTACCGTGCTAGAGTGGGTGACTTGAACAAACAGATGTGGCACAATAAGCCTGATGGCTGCGGTGCCTACCGGTGACTATAGGTCGGACGGGTCTAAAAAAAAAAAACCTTTTAATCTCCTAAAAGGCGTGAATAAATGAAATAGGCCCTGTAGAGGTAACAATTTTAACAACAAGATTAATATAAGGAATTTAAAGAAACGAATTTCCACAAAATACTCTGAGTCTATACAACGACCATTAAATCTGTAGAGGGGCTTCACAGAGCAGTGGACCAAAGCACCAAAAAATATTCTTTAACCCAGCAGCAATTCCTCCTTGATTTCAAGATAATTCTAAGTACATAATTGCAAAAACTGTTATATTTGTAAAATATCCACCACGAAATTTATCCTTGGGTGCCAGACCATCAGACCAATTAAGACGGTCCTAACTAGCACTTATAGAACTAGCTTGTGCAACTAAAAATGGTCGAAAAAAATCCTAGGTAACTACAGGGAAAAATAGTGGATCAAAGTCTTCGTCAATAGTCCGAGATAGAAAGTGCAAAATTATGGCATACTAAGGGAGCATCGCAAGATTCAGAAACACGTGATGAATGAAGCGATTTAACGACTAACTCACATTAAATCTAAAACAATTCATTCTGAAACCGGTTTTACAAAATTGAAACCAGAATCAGACGAATGTCTTACTAATAAGGAAAGATGGACTCATTAATTTTGAATCTTTCAAAATTGTAGTATTTCAAAACTGCGTGGGCGTATGAAGAAGAAAATTCCGTTATTATCAAAGACAATGAAAATCTTGTTTAGAGAAGATGAATTTTCTATACAATACACCCATATAACTAATTCATTAAAGCCAAAAATAATGGTACTCTAAATACACTCGATTAGAAATCAATTTTTTAAGTTTTACTGATTAAACTTTTGAATGGCGGTATAACTGGGCACAATCGAGAAATAAACAAATACAATAAAAGTAAAGCTCCGATGAAACATAAACCCATACATACATACCCGAGCTCTGGTGCAATCCATGTTCGCGCTCAAATATGGATATGTGCGGTTACGCATCTATACGGTCGGTCCTTGACTCAAAAATACACGCCATATGTATAACAAACGCATTTTGTTCGTAGCAGTCTCCATTGTAATGTGTTTGATGGATGTTTTTTCGTAATAAGTACGTTACAAGCGGTACATACATCGTACGATCGCGTTTGTTCGTGATGTTGTAAAATGATAACACACACAAAAATTAATTTATTACTCGCGTTCTTTTGAATAATCACCTTTTCATGTAAATTGAAGACGAATTATTCTTTTAGTATTAAGTCTTCTTGATATCGGATTGTGCGAAACATTTCCAAGGAAATTTTAATGCTAATTAAAACCCCTAATCGTAATTATAACAAAGAAAATAACGAGTTAAAAGGTTGCATACGTGAATAGATACAACTTTGATTTCATATCAACGCTTCCCTATCTAATTCCGCGAAGGAATTACCAATTACAATCGTAACAATCCGTCATCCTTGTTAACTTCCATCACGCTCTAACATCATCGCGGCTAATCAAATATCGATGAATGACCGTGCACATGGACAAAAAACAAAAGATACAGAACAAGAATGAACGGGAAAGGCACGTGGGTTCCCGTAAACTAATTTGTGAACCCAGCGGGATCGAACAAATACGAATCCCCGCGGCACACACAACAAAAATGCTAAACGACTGAATGACTGCACACATTCTTCGGGCAGGGTCATTAGTCATTTCTGATACGTTATCATCGTGACGAGGTGTACGTTGGTCGCTTATTACAACGATTCTTGAAGCGTCCTAAGACGTTCCGTTCATTTAAGTGTAATCAAAATGGATGCCCACGTTATTGGAGACGTGTGAATCAGGATCGAGAAGATGAGGGGACATGAACATTTTCAAATATTCTGTATATGCAAATGGATTCTCAAAAATTATTGTAGGAAAAAAAAGCCAACCACCCTCGGAGAATCAAATATTGGTCGATTACATATTTTACATTGATATCGAAGGCTTCCACGGTCTGAGTCTCTGTTATGAGGGCTTCCGGGTTTTGACCGCGTCATAGTAAAGTACATATATATAATACAAAATAAAATAAAGCAAAAATGAAAAAGAAAAATTACAAAAAATATATATACAACTTACTCAAACTCGACGTTTCGCCACTAATGTAAGTGGCTTCTTCAGGAGCAAAAACTAGGTGAGGGGCGCCAGAAGGTCACGGTAACTCGACGTGTCAACCACGCTAGAGGCGAAAACCTTCTGACGAAACGTCGACTTTGAGTAAGTTGTAGTTATATATATTTTTTGTAATTTTTCTTTTTCATTTTTGCTTTATTTTATTTTGTATTATATATATGTACTTTACTATGACGCGGTCAAAACCCGGAAGCCCTCATAACACATATTTTACATTGTTTATTTATTACCGTAAATATTATATATTACTGAACATTCGGGCTGTCATTGATCAAACATGACATTTCTGAATATGTGGCAACTCTGGTGTTTATACCTAAGTTAAGTGACAATAGCGCCCAGCTTCTATCCTGTCATACCACCTACTCGATTCAGTAGTAGTTCTGTGTAGAATGTGAATAAGTGTGACAGATTATTATCTAAAATATGTTTTTTCTGATACTCACAAAAATGTAAGTGTAATCTATGATTGCTGTTCTCCTGATTGATGTTTCAGAAATAGGTTTTTGTTAGTTACTTAGGGATTAGTTAGTGAGGGATTGAGGACATTGTAAAATCAAAATTTATGATTGTTAATGTAAACTTATATTTTAACATGTTCTTTTGATTTGTAATATACAGGGTTATGAGGGCTTCCGGGTTTTGACCGCGTCATGACGTGGACAGACTCAGACCGTGGAAGCCTTCGATATCATTTAATATACAGGGTGTTTCCTAAGTAATCTAAAATATTATATGGGGCGCTTCGTCACTCAATTTTAAGACGAAAAGTTCATATAAACATGTGTGATAAGTCTTGTCGTTAATGAGATACAGGGTGTTGAATTGTTTGTAATAAATCAGCTATGATTGTATTTGAAATTAATATTTCCTGGTGACGCTACTGGTTTTTAGAAGTAATACGAAAAACATGCTTATTATAAGTGACGTTTGAAGTAACGTTGACAACTGTGTCAAACCTAAAACCAACGCAAACAACGAACAATAAATTTTTAATAATACGATCTTTTTGTGTTAAGTTAACAACGATGCCTGTGTTTACTAATGCCTAAGAGGCTAGACGTATGTATGCCCAGCGTTATCCTAATAATAGTTTACCATGTTCAGATACGTTTACTAAGCTACATAGTCGTTTACAAGAAACTGGAACTTTTGCCAAATCAAAGAATATTATTGGACGACCCAGAACTGTGAGAACTCCACAATTGGAAAACCAGATTCTTCAAATAATTGATCAACATCCAGAAACGACTACCAGAAAAATTTCTGATGAACTAAATGTTGGTAACAGAACTGTTTGGAATATTGTACTTATTGTATCCATATCACGTTCAACGTATACAACATTTGCTACCTACTGACTATCCGCTTCGCATACAGTATTGCCAATGGATTTTAAATAAAATAGCAAACAATCCCAATTTCGCTGCCGATATTCTGTTTACGGATGAAGCCAACTTTTCAAGACATGGCATTATGAATTTTCATAATGACCACATATGGGCAAATGTAAATCCACATGCCATAATTGTAAAAAGATTTCAACAAACATTTTCGGTCAATGTTTGGCTTGGCATCATCGCAGATTATTTAATAGGACCATTGTTCCTTCCTGCACGGTTGACCGGTGCGACATACCTTCATTTTCTAGAAAATGAACTTCCAGTTCTTTTAGAAGATGTACCTCTTATTATTAGAAGGCGCATGTGGTTCATGCATGACGGAGCTCCTCCACATTTTTCATTGATTGTTCGCCAGTTTTTAAATAACGTTTTTCCAGACCATTGGATCGGACGAGGATCTCCACACCCATGGCCCCCTAGATCACCGGGACACAATCCTCTGGATTTTTGTGTGTGGGAATATTTAAAATCGCTCATTTACACAACCCCGATATTAAACGTACAAGATCTTCAAAATCGTATCATACAAGGCTGTAATCTTATTCGTAACAAACCTGGTATCTTCGAACGTATTCGGCAATCAATTAGACATCGAGCAGATGCTTGCATTTTAGCTGCAGGTGGACATTTTGAACATATGCTCTGAAATATAATATTTTTTCTTTATGTTTAACACATGTTGTTGCTTCTAATAAAATAATAAAACACCCTGTATCTCATTAACGACAAGACTTATCACACATGTTTATATGAACTTTTAGTCTTAAAATTGAGTGACGAAGCGCCCCATATAATATTTTAGATTACTTAGGAAACACCCTGTATAGTTTTTTTTGTTACATATGAAGGTGAATGTAAACTAGAGTAGTTTTTTCCGAACTCCAACAAGATTTTATCTAAAGAGTCTCAACACAATATACTTCTATACAGGGTGTTTTTTGCTATTTATTTTATGGAAAAAAGTAGTAAAAGATAGGTAGTCCTAGTGAAGTAAATATCTACAACACAAAATAAAACGAAAGTAAATATTAAAGATAAAAAATACGAAAAATATGTACAACTTAAACTCAAACGTTTCGCCACTAACGCAAGTGGCTTCTTCAGGAGCAAAATAAGGTGAGGGAAGCCAGAAAATCACTGTAACTGACTGCCGCCCCCTACCTTGTTTTGCTTTTTTGTTTTTGTTTTTAAATATTTTTTAGAAGATAGTCTAGCAGTCACCGGAGAAAATTTGTGCCAAGGAACCGAAATCCATACCAAAGTGTTGCTTACGATAATACTTTGGACTAAAAGGGCGATGATCTGATGTAGTATTGGGCGGAAGAAAAGTAAGTTTGACAATATCAAGTATAATTTTGGGACGAGATCTTGCATTATCCAGAAACAATATCACTCTTCTATTATGCATCGTCATCTTGATGTCAAAGTTATAAAGATATGTTTGTCAAGATGTCAGGTGTCACTTCAAGACCTCATGTTGTATGCGCCCTTAAAACATAAACAATTTTTCTCTTGCCTACGAGGAATCGTTTTTATATTACCGGACTCGGTTGTTATGTTGTTTTTTAATCACATATGCCTTGGTAACTTGTGTGGCAATTTACAAAACAATTGCAACATTATTAATTTTATTATCTGTCAATTTATGACGTCGCGCGTTGAAATGAATAAAATCGAATATCGGGCTGTTATAAAATTCCTAACAAAACAAGGAAAACCTCCAAAAATTATTCTTGAAGAGATGTTGGCTGTATACGACCAAGACAACTATTTGCGAGTGGTCAAAATTATTTAGACATGGTCGAGAATCATTGAATGATGATCCCCGTCCAGGGCGCCCTGTTGACGTGATCACTTCAGATGTTTTTGAAAAAACCAAGTGTTTGGTACTGGAGGATGCAACATTTATGATAAGCCAGATTTAATGACGAAGTTATAGCAGCCAACTGAATATTTTTATACTGGATTAAAGATGTTACTGAAACGGTATTCAAAAGCAGGGAAACTATATCAAAAAATAAAGTTTTGTTTTTGCTCTAGTCTTTTGTTTTCATGCCTTGTCCGGGAATATAAAAAAGACCCCTCGCAACATAAATGGTTACTCCGTTTCACTTTGTTCACAGTTGTCATTTTTGAGTGCATGTTCTTCTTGACAAAGCAGGATAGTACACATCTCTTATGTGCATTAAATACGTTTCTTAGAGCATAATCCTTGAAAATGTTCAAAAGCTTTGCTAACCAAGAAGTTAAGTCTTGAATGAAAATCTTTCCAACCATGTATTTGATGCCCTGAAGTTGTTTAGTCTTAAACAATTCGCAGCTCCAAGAATTTTTGCGTTAATTATGAGCCCAGATATTGGTAAGGTCTTGATTTATGCTTATGAAATCGGATAAAAACAAGTTCTTAAACCATGTTTCTAATTTTTGCTTTATTTTGAAACAACATAAGCACTTTCCTCGATTTTTTCAATTTTTTTTTTTTTTAAAGAACCAAAACCTTTTCTCGTAATTTTTCTAAATATTCACATTCATATTTTAGTTGGGAGAGGAGAAACGAAATTCTAGGAAATAATTATTCAGTCAGTCGTTGCGATAAACATAACTAAGATTGCTTATTAATTTTAGGATCTATAAATCTCCAAGAATCAATTACCACAGCATTAACCACTTAAGTGGAATTTCAGGAAAAATAAAAAAAAACTATATTATTTATGGATTAGTGATGCAATCAATATCTGATGCCTAACTCTAATTTATAAACCGATAGAAGTACTTAATCCCAATAAAAATAAATACGATCATACCACAATCTCCACATCTTTTTCCTTTCCTGTTCCATAACCATCTAGATACATATTCTTTTGATGTACTTGTAAATTAGGCTCGAACAATTCATATATACGACAACTTGATTTATGTCCCGAAGCTGTGACAAGTACCAATGTCGAGAGTAGTTTTTCTTGGAACCGATACCCTTTATGTTTTACAAATGACTGTATCGATTATCATCTTTAAGAAGCCTCACATCCGGTTCCGAGAGTCTCCCATCTCCCGCGGCTATTCTTATTGGTAGGTCCCGTTTCTTTCATTGATAGTTCTATAGATGTATTTCAAATTTGGCGCCTAATGAGAGAGATTAAGTACAAATCACACCTTGAAAATTATTAATAAGTATATTATAGCTCTTGTTCCGGTATGCTCGTTTTTATTTAGAAAACAAAGCATCGCTCACATAATAGACGTAATTATTTTTGATGGGCGTGCGACTACAAAATAACAAATTGCGTGAGGACCGTTAAAAAAGTGAGGCACGCGCCACCACAATGCGTTTTAACAAAGTTAATAGTAACCGAGAGTCCGTACGATTCGCCGCAACATCAACAATGAAAATACACCGCTGCAAAGCACTTGATATTCTCTTTTAGGGATATTATATTATCGCAACAGGATCGGGGTTGCAACACAAAGGTCACTTGAATTAGCCAAATTTAATTATTTTCACAATGAGGCATATTGTTCTGTAGACTATAAATGGTGAGCGTTGTTTACGGGGAGTACGAAATGGAAAATTTTCAAGAAGAACTTAACTACGTGTGTTACATTAGCTCTTATTATTAATAATCTGAAAAATTAATTATATTTAATAAAATAATACCAGCAAAATCTTTTTATTGGAGTTCTAACTGTACTCTAAAGAGTTCTTCTTGATAAAGTTTCAAACAAGTTCCACCGAAATAAATAGAGAAAATAGTAGTTTAAAATGTGGGGTGACCAGTTCACAAAACATATGTAGTATGATAAAATCACAATAACATAACAACTATACAGGGTCATTCACGAAACTCGTTCGTTAGATCTTTTTGATGTTCTTGAAATTCAACTTTTCTGAAAACTTGTAATTATAACTGATATCATCTGGACTCATCAGCAAAATTATTTACGCCATTGTACCACTTCCAGTTTACCGGAAGTTGACGTCAGCTTTCTTAATTTAAATAGCATGGTATATTTTTTATGAGTTTTTTGTGTCGGGCATGCAATTCTGCATCAAAACTTACTAAGATACCCTATGTCAAAAATCAGCCGTTTTTTAGTTATTCAATTTTTTTCAGATATAGGG
Organism: Holotrichia oblita; assembly: GCA_023690525.1. Lineage (NCBI taxonomy): Eukaryota > Metazoa > Arthropoda > Insecta > Coleoptera > Scarabaeidae > Holotrichia > Holotrichia oblita. The sequence continues at coordinate 19,023,717 of CM043015.1, forward strand.
CCAATTGCAACGTTATGTTTAAAATTCTGTATTTCTGAAGGCATTGCAGCTAAAGACCTCATATTTGGCATGTTATTAGCCGAAATAACATACATCAAATATACGTCCTAAAATTTATCATAATTTATACAGGGTCGTCCAAAATTTACGTTCATTTCAACCAACTTTACATCGATAGAAGTCACTTTTTTTTTAATGGAACACCCTATATATTATTGCATTTTTGAATACACTTAATAATTCTCTACCTTTCCGTATTAAACATATTTGCTTGTATTTTTTACGGTTTCCGAGTTATAAGTACTTTTCGGGTGAAAGTTCGAAAAATATGCTTTTTAATGCGTTTAAAATCTTAGTCATCCTTGAATGTGAAAATAATTGATATTGCATTTGTATTATAAATACACATAGATTATATCTGTCAAGCAAAATAGCAAATGAAATATTTTACAGAAAAGAAACGTGACGGGAACAATAACTCACAACATAATAAAAATTACAATTTTCAAAATTTTGTATTTTGACGTTCCCTATAGCACCTCAAGATTTCTAGCGATAAATCTTGAGGTTCGAAACGCTCAGGTTAATATTTAGAAAGTTATTTCGAGTTTTTGTACCTCACAAAAAAAAAATACAATTTTCGGAATTTTGAATTTTTGTAGTTATAACTTTTGCGATTTTTCAACCTTAAAATATTACAGAAATATAAAATTTTGTAATGTTGATTTTCTTTTAGTCTTTTTATCGAAAAAGTTAGCATTCAAGATTCTCATCTAAACCAATAATGCAAATATTAAAGCGTAGATGACCTAGATTAGACTCCTGAAGTACACCAGAACATTCTACAAGTGGTAGATGAAAAATCATCATTATTAAATAACATTTGACATTTTTCTTGGAGTATTCAGCCTCTATAGATCTACCATTCGCTATTGGAAACAAAGTGGTGCCATCGCAACATTATAAACGAGGAGATAGTGCTGTAACAAGGCCATTTGAACACAATTACACAATCCAGAACATATAATATTATGTTCTCGTTAATAAGACTTCTTCAGTGGACGAAATTGACGCTAAATGTGTGGCACATATTATATGTTCTGGAATAAATTGGTATTTAATTAATTGTTGTTTTATTGACCTACAAGTGGAAATATTTCAGGAATTGAAAGATAAAAAAGTAGAAGAAAAAAAAACTTTAAAACTTAATTAGGTTTACTAGTAGATCATATTAAAACAGTACCACAGACAGAACCTCAGAAGAAAATCCGTCATGTCATGTATACTATTTTCACAAAATTTCATTCTAAAACAATAATTTGCATATCTATGAGAACAATTGAGGATTTAGCACAAACAAGCCAAAAACAATATGGTCCAATTTTGGGTTGTAAATATTTTAATCAGAACCCGTTTAAAATTCAAATAAGATGTTTGTGGTGCAAGCAACATTAGTTGGAAGTATTATAATTAAACGGTAAGGAATTTCGAAAAATTGTTTTTGGGACGTGACCAGGATTAAACGGATTTAGTTTTAAAAATAGTGTGCAGGCCGATCGTAGAAATATATTTTAATATCGCAATCAATTCTGCTGTTGAGTAAAGGACAATAAGTTGGATCCAAAACTCATGGTTGCCGAGCGAGATACGATTAAATTTGAAGAAATACTTCGATGTCGGCCATTTTTTAGAAAAAAATAGATGATTCTTGCAACACTAAGGTATCAAATCCTTCAATAAAATAATCACCCACGTTTAAGTAGAAGATATTCACCATTATACAGGATGATCATGTGCATGTGTTAAAGAAAACTTCAGCACCTTATCCAAAATATCATGCGTTACCATTTTGGCTAGCAGTTTTTGAGAAAATTCGCCACAAATACAATTTCTTCGAATTAGTTACGAGTATTTAAATTCAAGTTAGAACACTTTAATGAGGAGGCTGTGAAACTTGGCAAATAAAACAGTCAATATCGTATACTTGTCAAAACGTTATATTTACTGTTAGTAATTGATTTCTTATTATTATTTATTACATTTCGAAAAACGAAATGGTTAACGTGGTGTTTCTGATAAAAGAACACCAAAAATGCCAATTATTGGAAAGCACCCTGCAAGCGAGTTCAATAGATTAGAAAAAAATTAGAAGCGGATCGTGTGGTTTCGACCTCCGAGGACTCGTCAGCGCAACTACGAAGTAAGGTCTCATTTCATCGCAATTTGCATCTTAACCTTAATTCTATAATACCTTCGACAATGGACTAATTCCAACTTCATCCCATCAGATACTGATCTAGCTCCGACAATTCACGAATTGTCATTTCCGCTAGATGTCTCAGTAGTCAATGGTGTTTCCATATACAACTTACCATGACATAACATATGAAACCATCGACATAATATGTCAATATAGAAATCATGGTTTTCACACCGATAATGTGCTGATTTCCATTCAGGCAAGTTTTAATAGTATTGGGAGAATATTGTTATTCCAAGGAGAATTCACAATGGATTAGGCCAGTTGATAATCAAACTAAATTGATGATGGACGTCTCGGGAAGAGCAAAACAAAAAAAAAACAAATTTGGTTTTGTCAATTCAACACTTCTGGGAAACGAATCGCTTAATCATGGTTGGGACATAGCGGGTCAATTGTGATCCCACAACCAGTCAAGAATATGTTTTTTTTGTCTAGGTGCATGTTAAAGGAGAACATTTAGGACATGACTTACTTGTATAAGAAAAGCCATTTGAAAATAGAGCTCGTCCAACCATCATAATCGCAAAAAAGTTTCTAAAACCTCTCGCACCATTCAATTGTTATGGTAGATTCCATTCTGGTTGTACAACCCTGTATATAAAGGTGTTCTATAAAGCTTATACTTGTTGTTTTAGATGTAAAACAAAAGCTATTAATTATGGACTATTTATTAGGCCTACTGAGGAAAGTAAAGAGTACGTTCCAAATCAAATATGAGTTTTCACATTTTATCCAGGTTAGAAATCTAATCAAAGGTCAATAATTAGTCAATTATAAATTGAACATATTTGGCTGACAAACTAATTTAAATAGGTATTATCTATATAAAAACACAGGATGTAATTTAGATGCCTAAGTAAAAAAACCCGTCCCAGTTCGCGAATTCCAATTAAGATATACAAAAACAGCAGTAGATGTCGGATGATGCAAATTAGTAATTTCCTTTTTTCCCCCTACATGGCTTAGTAAGATAACAACAAATAAATCGATTTCATATGTTATAATTTTGAACAGTCAGCATTAAAAATAAATATCCTGTATGAGTGGATACTAATTTGTATTATGGACTAATTGATGTCGAACAAGTTTCCAATAAAATAAAATATTCAAAATATGAATTTTCAACATTATAAGACAGAAAAAAACTCCATTTCAACAAACTGAGAAAAAGATAGCATGTAAAATATTACAGAATTGACGGCGATGCTAAAAGCCCGCAAATATTTAGAATCCACAGGATAGCACAAATTTTTATTCATTCTATAGCATATACCGGGAATTTCTTTATTGCAAGTTTCGTTAATACCACAGATAATAACGTTCACTTAACGAATACCACATAAAATTAATTTATGGATGCCTAAAAAAGTAATGTACGCTTCTGTTTACTTAAACGCAAACAAATTATTTAAATTACGCATTAAAGGCGGCCATGACATAAAACGAAAAGCTTGTCATTCTAATTTTAATGACGGCGTAATCGTATTTTTAAACACGTTCCAAGAAATAATGAGATTACCGAAGTGCCAGTAATTACTCAGAATTATTATTATAAGTTTATTAGAGTCTCCATGTAATTCGTTAAAAATAATAAAAGAAGACATACCCCTTCCGGCTGCTTCTTCTTATCCCTCTGCCTAGGGCTCAACTCATCTTCAGCGGTAGCCATCTTATTAAACTTCTGCATCCTCTCCTTAACGCTAATGGATTGCTTCTCGACATCTTTAACATCACTCTGATCGGGATTTTCATCGTTTGCACTACTAGAATTATCATTATCATTTTCTAAAGCTTTCAATTCCGCTTCTAATTTCTTTTCACTCAATTTCTTCCGTGGTGGCGCGTACGGATTATCCAAATCGCTGGCAGAATGTATGGAGTAAGTCGATGAACTTATCGAAATATTATCGGAAGAGGAGGTCGGCGTTACTGGTGGAGGTGGGCGGTAAGGAGGTGGTTGTCTAGGACCTGGGGAATTGGCAGGACTAAATTCAGAAAATGATAAGGCTGGAGATGAGCTAGGAGGCAAACCTATAGCGTTCCTGGAATCGTATTGCGGAGATAATGGGCCGACAGATAAGGCTTGGAGGAGTTCTTCATTTTGGCTGTATTTTGGCCGAAGTATTAGGAATTTCTCATTGCCCTCGGTTTTGGTGGTCGCCAATTGGTTAACGTATTTTTTAAACTTTGTTCGAGCATCATCTGAAATGAAAAATAATAGTATTGATATTGACAACGAAGAATGCCACAATTTTGCGGTTACCCTATATATTGTAACTATTTATTATTCAGTAAGACCTTGTTGTACATATTGTAAACAGCTGTATCGTTGTAATAGTAAATAATAATAGTTTTAATTTTGTTTTACACAATGCATTTCAATACGTAATGTTTATTACAGGATATAACCTTAATCATTATTGATAGTACATTTATGAATGCTAATTATTTTTAACGATCAAAACAACATAAAGACATATTTGCAGAAATTAGGAAACATACCATCTAATAGCACTTTTTAATGCAATAATACCTGGTAATTACTTCGAATTAACTACTTGATATCATTTCTAATCTAAATTGATTTCCACCTATGCACGTCTTTAAGACTATTGTTGTGTACATTAGAATTAAATCGATATAATTTTAAATGTCTCACGTACTCATTCGATCAGGTGATTCTTATTTATGGTATATTAGATGTTTATTCATGTACATACGCCAATATTTAGTGGCCTTGTACGAAAAATTTTGTGAATTTTAATTGGAATGCACTAATAATAATACTGTGAAACCACAAGTAGTGAATCAAGCAATAATATTTTGCGAAATACATATTTCTGTTAACTGCGATTGATTCATTATCCAACTATAAATAACTTGAAGTTAAAAATTTTTTTTGGAATTGTGGCTTGAATAAATAGGGATAATTAGGTTTCACGTTTCGGCTTTTCTTTATTTAAAACAAAATTACATTAAGCCTTCTTCAGAACTGTATTCTAAATGTAAGAAAAGGAAATGGTATTAGAACCATTGTATTTGTCAGAAAAGGAAATGGTATTAGAACCATTGTATTTGTAGTCAAAATAATTGTTTCAAAATAATTGTTTGAAACAATTATTTTGACTACAAATACAATGGTTCTAATACCATTTCATTTTCTGACATTTAGAATACAGTTCTGAAGAAGGCTTAATGTAATTTTGTTTTAAATAAAGAAAAGCCGAAACGTAAAACCTAATTACCCCTATTTATTCAAGCCACAATTCCAAAAAAAATTTTTAACTTAAATTAATACCAATTATGGCTAAAAAACTACAAAATGGAAAACTATAAATAACAAAAAAAGGGACTGACCTAGACCTAATATTTTAATCATGAATCATTCTGCGCCTCTAAAGCGGCATACACTGCAAAAATATTACCTATCTACTACTACTATCTTTTTTCAAAACTAATAACGCCACCAAGTCATTTCAAAAAATGTAGGAGTAGTAGTCCTAGTATCCAAAGGACAAGAAGCAATGTTGGTAATGTGAATACAAAATAAGACAGAAGATAACAGGAGATCCGTAAGATTGGTAGCACAAAGTAATAAAACAAAAACGAAAGATATTGACCACTATTGAACAACAGCGATTTCGACTAACCATCTTTCGTTTAACCTATAGACATATTTAGGGCTGATGTCCCACAGGGTTCCTTGCTGGGCCTAGAATTCTTCCTTCTTTCCGGCGCCGATTAGTATGCCGAGGACGCCTCAGAGAATGACGTCCTTATTTGCCGGCGACTGCAGCGGTCGGTTGACGATATCACAGAATGGTCACGCCACCCTCAACCAACATCTTGGTGGGTGGTGGAAAGTTTCCTTACTCGACCAACGTTAGTTATTCTCAACACGCGTTCCACCTTTTCCGTCGTTGCTGTCAAGTTCCCAAGTCCGAGGTCTGTCCTGTATCCGCTCCTCTGCTGGAAAAGCTTGTTGAGTCTAAAACTGAAGCTCTTCATTCTCTGAAATTAAATGTAGGTACTCCAAAATCGCGTTTTACCCATGATCGTCGAAGCTCCGCGGTTTATTAACAACGAGATCTAGATATCCAAATCTTGAGTATTTACGATAGGACGCTGACTAGATCTACCCTCGAAAGGGACCATCGGTCTGAAAATCCTTTGATTCATCACCTTAGGGAGCTGGATCATGACAGGCGTCCACCGTTAGTGAAAACGCGGCGTATTCTGGAGGTCCTTTAACAACGTCAAACTAAGATCTAGCCACCACCTCCGTTTAACATCTCCAGACGCGCGGTCGGATCGGACCACTCTCATTAAGAGACAAGAAGGCTAAAGGCTCATGCAAGGATCCTTGGAGAAAAGCGAGGGGCTTATTACTATTATTATTTAGATGTTCCCTGGCAAGAATCCCGAACATGGAAATTTTGTTTGACAATATTTGACCACCATGATTTTTATGAAAACTCAAAAATATACAAAAAAAAATCAAAAACTAAATCAATATCTATGCGATTTAGATGCTATCTGTACATATATTATAACAGGAGATTTCCAGAGATTTTGAAACAATCCATGAAAATGTTAAAACTAGTTCTATCATGTACCTAAAGTACAAAACATCGAAAATCATTATTATTATCATTAATATTTATTGGACTCGAAAGTAACACATAAAAGAATATCCAAAGTTTTTCAGCGGGGTTCAGAAATTTATCCCTCCAAATCACAAAAAAAAAAAACGAAAAATAATCATCGTTTGACTACATACGTGTGAATTTTTATCCGACTTATTGCTTCATGTCTCTAGATGGTGGGTGGTCAAACATGATTTTAGATTTGTTATAGTTTAGAAGCGTAAAGCAGCAAGTTGTAAAATTTTGAAGTCTTTTGTTAGAATTTTTGAAATTTTTGCAACGAAAGGGATGAGTAGGAGACAGCTTTTTTACCTCCTATTTTTAGGATAATTTTAACCTAGAGATGATTTTTATTTAACAACCAATCTAGGACATAACAAAGCATCCGAAGTTCATCACACTTTCCACAGACTTTGAGAAATACACAAATGCTAAAAATATAGCTTCTTTAGTTGTTCGCTTGTCTAAATCCACGAAGCAACGAGTTGTACCATATTCAGGGGTTAACCACCTGCCAAAATCTTTGAAAATGTGATAAACTTTGAGAACTTTGTTACCACCACCTTCAAAAATTTGTAAAAAATGCAGAACCCGCAACTTTGCAGGTTCTGTTAGGTGTAGCTCCAAGGTCGGATAAAAATTTACCGGTGGGTGATCAAAATTTGGTTTAGATGTATTTTCAACATTTAACCATCACTCAGTATCTCTGAAATCTCTATTCTGAACGAATAGTGATACTAGATTATTTCCGCATGTAAATAAAAATCTCTTACAAGCACACGCAAAGTTCTAATAGCTGGACGATTTCTTAGATATCAGAGATAAATAGCAATCTGAAATTAATATGAACCAAAAAAAGGTTTTTTTGAAAAAAAAACAAGGTTTTAGTATAGAGAAAAGATGTTTTGAGTGGCTTGTGAAAGCTAGAAATCGGAACATTCCACTATCAGGTCTGTTAATGAAAGTGAAAGCTACAATCATTTGATTGGAACAATTTTTGGAAAAACTTCCATCTGTTTCGCTGATTTTTAGGTGGGTTGGCGGATAAATCTCTGCCTCTCAAAGAAGAAAAATGAGTGAGTGAAAAATTGTCTAAACACAGACTAGCTTTTATGTTCTATGCAAATATAGACGGTGACAAAGAATATCTGTTAGTAATCGGAAAAGCTACTCGCCCTCGTGCTTTAAAAAACGTTGCTTTTAAGCATCTACCAGCGACTTGGAAATTAAACAAAAAACATATATGACACGAGAAATCATGTCCAAATAGTTGCTCCAAACAGATCGGAAAATGGGAATCTAAAAAAAGGCAAGAACTTCCGTGAAGATGACTTTCTTTCATCATATGTTTCTGACCGCCCACAAGACGCCACTAATAATTCTACAACTAATACGTCAACCTCGACGTCAATAGAAATGGAGATTCCCTCTACTAGTGGCATACAGCCTTATTCAACAACTGAAATCACTTTGAATATTTCAGAAGATTTTAATATATCTGTGGAAGAAGACACAAATACTGCAATAAGTCCATGCTGTGTATTCAAAGGCCTGGCCTAGAAAAACGTCTAATCGTCGAAGAAAGCCTGGAAGAACCAGAGTGTTAACAGATACCCCGAAGAAAGAGGAAATAGAGCTATTAACAGAAGAACGAAAAAAGGAAGCACTTATTGTCAAGAGAAATGTATTGAATAAAGACACAAAACAAGAAAAAATAGCGAAGGTAAATACTACCAGAAAACGAATAAATGTAAATGAAAGTGAGAGTGAGGAATCAAGCGGTGAAATGTCATTGCATGATTCATCATCAGATACTAATGAATTTGATGAAATACAATTAAAAATCAGAATTAATAAGTTTGTTTTGGTCAAGTTTGTAAAAAAAATGCATCCATTATGTAGGCATTGTGAATGAAATTTCAAAAGACCTAACAGAAGCCCAAGTAAATTTTTTAAGAAAAAAAACCGATTTCATTTAATTTTTTTTATCCGGAGACTGTAGATGAATCATGGATTGATATAGGTGATATTGTACAAAAGTTAATTCCCATAACAAATGACATATTAAATGAGCGCTCAGTAACAATTGTAACTTTTTCAGATGACCTTAGTATGTTTAATGTAATTTAGAGACGTTCTTTTAATAAAAAATACATGAAAAGTAGGTAGGTACCCATTATTTACTTAATCCCGTTAAACCCCGGTACATGTAGCAGATTTTGAACCATTTTAATTAACTTTAGTTCAAACTAAAGCATTTAATATTATTTTAATGAGGATTTTTATACAATGTAGCTAGATAAAGAGTGTATAATATAATGTACATGTAAGTCAACATAAACTTTAAAAATAAACTGACAACTTTGAATTGTCCAGTTAGACCCTACAAGTGTCCAAATAGCCCTCAGCCTCCCCTTCTTCTTTTTCGAAATGTTGAGAGAGATGATCAAATGACGGTCAATCGGATCCGATGAACAAAATTTCTGTATTTCAATTTACAGGATTTTTGCCATGAGACCTCTAATATCTCCATAATGGTTATAGTTCTCATTATAGCCTAAAGTCCTAAAGGAATGGTAGTCTATTGAAATCTCGGATGGTTAACAATGGATTTTTATCAATTTGTGCCGTCAACTTGAATCTCATTGTTATGGATAAAATGAGGAGCAGACTTGCAAACTGCATTTTGTCCATTTTTTTCGAAAATGAGATGTGGGTGACGTTACAGTCCCAGTAACAATAGGCATCATCTTAGCTCATCCTAAACGTTCAAAACGAATTATGTCCTGTCAAAATATAATGCACAAATAACCCTGGACATACAAACTGCAGTTTGTCCAACTCCGGTAGACAAGCAAAACGGATTTTGTCCATAGCAGGTGGACATACCGCGTTATGTTATGCAGTGCAAGCGTGCAGCGTTGTTCATTGAGAAGTTAATGATTGTTTTGATTGTGTGGTTTAAAAATACGCAATAATGGAAGCTCCACAAGGGGAACATGTTGTTGGTAACGGCGAAAGAGGTAGTAGAAAACGTAAAAAAATACTACAGCGAGGGAACGAAAGAAGGAAGTTAGGTATGTGTTTTTTAGGTTATATTTTAATATATTATTTATTGTTTTGAAATGAGCTTATTACTATTCTAGGACAATGAAATCATTGTAGATATTCAAATCATGATCCGAGTCTAGAAAGCTTTGATATCGTATGCAATAAACACAAAGATTCAAATCTTCAATGCAATAAAATATCAAAAGATGATGTTCTGGAACTTCGACGAGACTTTTATGATAAGCCCAACAAGGTTGTCCAGGACAACAAACTGGCCAGCTGTTTGTCCATAGTGAATCCCGTACGTAAGCGAAGCCGTAAACCTGATGGCAACTCTCACACATTTGCTGCAAAATATACCGTATGTCTTAATGTTTTACCTGTAAAGTGCAGTATTTTCAATGGTTATGTTCTTCTAGGTTTCAATTAATCAAAGAAGACTGCAAGTTTGCCAAAAATTCTTTATGAAAATCTATAGTGTTAGTCAGCGTCGCCTTCATACTATTTGTAACAAAATAATGGAAGGACGAGAAATTTGCGAAAGGAGGGGTGGTGACAAACGTTCTCAAAAGTACAGTGAAAAATTTAATTCTGTAAAAGCGTTTATCAGTCAATTGAAAGGCAAAGAAAGCCACTATGGACGAACTAAGTCCACACGAATTTATGTATTTGTCATCTGAATATAGCATTAACTTGCTTTGTGAAATGTACAATAAAAACACTGAAGAAAACTTAAAAGTGAATTATAAATATTTCAGTCGGATATTCAACAATCATTTTAACATTGGGTTTGGTAGTCCAGCAACTGACGTGTGTGGATTTTGTGTTAGAACATCAACGCAAATAGCCAATTCTGAAAACCAAACGACTAGAGCAAAACTTAAAACGGAACTACAGGTTCATAAAGTCAGAGCCAAGCAATTTCACAAATAATGGCGGAGGAACACCCCCATACTGTATCGTTTTGTTTCGATCTCCAACAGGTCCAATTCCTGCCAAAAGTCCCCATACAAGACGCTTTTTATGCGCAACAACTTTCACTGTATTTTTTGTGTGACACCAATCAGCTGTAAAAATGCATGTTTCTATTCATGGATGGAAAATCAGGCAGGCAGAGGAGCGGTAGAAATATCATCTGCGTTGTTAGATTTTTTGAAAATAAGCGAATTCCCTGCTGACACAACCAACATACGACTTTTTGCAGATGGTTGTGCAGGTCAAAACAAGAACAGCCATGTTGTGCATGTGTTGATGTACTGGCTGGGCAATTTTGCTCCTCCTAATGTGATATATATTGAGCTAATATTTCCTGTAAGAGGCCATTCTTATTTACCGGCCGACAGAATTTTTGGTCAGATAGAGAAATCATAAAACGCCACAGCACCATTAAGACTCCAGAAGAGTACTGGGCCTTATATTCGAAAGTAGGAGATGTAAAAAAACTAGGTGTTAATTGGTCGCTGTACGATGTTAAATCTGCTACAAATTATTTAAAAAAGATTGTTGGAATAAGTTCGACAAAACGGATTCGCATTAGAAGAGGTAAAACTTGTAATATCTTGGTGAAGACTGAACTTTCTACAGAAGTGATGACGATTCGAAAAAGTTTGAATCTCTTTTGAAGTCTCGTAAGCGTTTTGAATCATTTGCTCCACCAGATATTCAACTAGGTCATCCAATTAAGAAAAAAAGGTAATAAGCATTCGAAAGCTGTTAATTGCATTGTCAGGAACAAACTGGGCAGATGACCCTGAATTAAAGTGGCTAGCTTCAATATTAGATGAAGGAAATGTTGGCGATGCAGGTGACAGTGATGTCGAACCTCTGATTGAAAATGACCCGTGCAATTGCAATGACACTGAGGAAATAAATCTCATGTAAAGCTTACATTTTGTACAAGTTAATAGTTTTGGGAAAAATTTTTGTTTACCTTGCTCAATAATATTTTAGGTTATGTACCAATTAGGTTTGCCGAATAACCATCTTATTTTGACCTTGTACGAGTGTGTTACCTTATTTTGTTAATAAAAGATTAATATTTCCTTTGGTCTTTCGCATGTTCAGCACATTCTAAAGAAAATAATTCTGACACGAGAAGAATAAAACGAGTTTTGTCCATACAAGACATGCAAAACGCATTTTGTCCCAAACTTTTTTGAAATATCTCGGCTATTTATAATAATTGCAGTGTTGTAAATGGAGGTTTGATTTAAAGTAAGTATACACATCTTTTGGTAATAAATGGAAATTGATAACCCTAGCCGTTCTCAAACTGCAGTTTTTGCCTCCTCCTGAAAATTTGCAATTTTGGACAAAATGCGTTTTGCAAGTCTGCTCCTCAAATGTAAATCCAATTTTTGCTTTTTTATATAGAACAAGTTAAACTTGAACACAAGATACAGAGGGCGACAAGATTTTCAACATACACCCTTTGAAATTTTGTTAAAAAGCTTCACCTAAATCTAGTTTGAAAACTGGTTCAGAGAGGCCCTGAATGAGTACAGAAATCATTTGACAGTGCTCTGATCGACGTTTTATTAAATTATGTACATTTTATTATAAGTGAAAATAGAGATATGCAACCAAAATTACAAGAAAGATAACATCAGTTTATTAATATATGTATATATACTGAAAGAAATAAGTGATATAGACTTTCGCAAGACCTTAATGCTGAAATAATAAAATATAATAGCAACATTCCTTAATATGACTAATTTATAATTTAAGCGGCATTCCAAGGTTTCAGTTTACACAAATATAATATTACTAATCGTTCCTTTAACTTTTTACACGAACTACATTAAGTTAAAAATACGATAAGGACTGATAAGAATACATTCACTTTACTGGAAATCTTTTGCGGATATATCGCGGAATTATTAAATTAGTGTTACTAGTAATTACTGCTGTATATGGCCTTAATATATTTAGTGAAACAATATATAATTTTATTCAAATATATGCCGTAATAAATTCGAAAAGAGGACGTGAGAACATTTCAATTTAATTCAATTCATTGCAAACATGTCATGCAACGATTTACACCAAAATCCTCAATTAAATTCCAATCTATTCATTACTAAACGTATATAAATCAAATTAGACTAAATATTAGACTTATTAGGACCGTAAAACATGGATTAGATACGACAATTTTAAAAATTATAACCTCCAACGGATGTTGATTCCACAGGTAGCGGATGTAAACAATGCCTTTTACGAGCGATATCGGTAATATACGCGGATAAAAAACATACCTTGTGTTAGTGGATCCGTCAAATACTTCTTGAAATGCCTCACAACATCACGATTTGCCACTATACCACCTTTTTCCACAAAAAATTTAAGAATTTCTTCAAGTGACAGTTCACTAGCAGCCATGACTGAGTTCGAGGTTGTCCGAGCGTTACCGACCGGCTGACACGAACATCTGACAGAAGTCTAGACCGTGTTCGGTCAACGTCTGGGTCGATTTAAATTTAAGCGCCAACGCGCTTATTAAATTATAGGATATGCGAAGGTAGTTGGAATTGCGTTTTAATTAAAATTTCGTTTGGAATGTATGAAACTATTAAAAAAAATCTGTTTTGTAATTAACATTGCTTATTCCTTATGGTAATTGACTAATATTTCGCTGCTTAAATAATAATTATTTAGTACAGATCGATTTTATTTATATTTTATATAGTAATAATAAAGAATTATTCTTTCTATAATACATTATCTATGGAAAATATCAAAAGCGAATAAGAAAGTTTGTTTTTCTGTAAACATACACAGACTACAGAACAGACAATTGTCGAAGCGAAATCCCCAACACAATTTCCTGCTTCTAAACGGATTACTCGGAGAAGAATAAAGGAGCATTAATTACGATATAAAAGTGCCGCCAAGAAACCATTTTTGAGTGGGATAAATAACGAGGCATGATAATTGCCCCTGTCATATCGCCAGAACCGTTAAGGAATGTTTGGCAATATATTAGCAAAATATTCAAGTTATGCGGTGACCTGAGAGAGTTCAGATTTGAACCCAATTGAAAATGTTTAGGGTTATATCGTCAAAAGCTATATAAAAATAATTTTAGATCAATGAATAGGAAGAAGTTTTAGCAAACTGTTAAAGGTGTTTGACAATATGCTATACTGAAGACTATGATACAAGAAGCTTAATTCAAACAATGAGGAGACGACTACAATTGCTATTAAATCATAAGGGTGCTTCGATAAATTAATGACATGACTTGGATTAATTGCGTGTGACACGGACTTTCCAATTTTTGACATTTATCTGTGTTTATCTCTTATTAATGTCACTTGAATGTTGGATGTATATTACAATTACGTAAATACTTAATAAATATGTAAATTAAAACAGAACGAATACATCAATATTTGGCCATCGGTCCATAATTAATTAATAATCAATTTGTTCCCATACTTCTTAGATAGCATTTAGTAATTTAACATCAATGCGAAGTCTGAAATTTGCTTTATATATTAGTCTACTCAGTAGTCCCCAAAAATTTTCAATGGGATTTAAATTTAAATTGTTTGAAACTCATCCAATAGGTTTGATGTTAATTGTTTCAAGCCATTTACGGGCTAGACGTGATAGATGAATCTATAAGGATGTTTCGAATGGATTATTGCGTTAATAATTTATTGATAATAAACATTGTAAAATACGATATTTTGTTTGGATATTAATGGATGGTGGCATTTAGATGAATCGGAAGTGTATTATACTATTGCACTGACACTGACATTGACAAATTGAATGAAAAATAGCTTAAAAAATAAGAATTTTTTATGGGAATCCAAGTATACCTTCAACGCTTTTTTTACCAACTATATGGTAAGCTCGGAGCAAAATTATGCGTCTAAAACAGTGCTACCAAATCTATTATTTAAATATTCAGAACCCTTCATTTTGAAAATTTCAAATTTTATGACTTCTTCTTGTTTGTTGCAGTTAAAATGCCTCACAACTATGAAACAGTGCTTGATGTCGGAATGTGTAAAGATTGTAGCAAAGACAAGCTAAATACAATGAAAAATGGCTGGAGTATGAAAAAAGCATGAGAAGTTGTACTATGGAGAACATTGTTCGTAAAAATAAAGAAACGATACATCAAAACTGTAAGGTATCTGGCAAAGTTGGTACAGTCCGAAAAGTTACCTCAATTCCCATGCAAAAAAGAGTGAACATTCAGAAACGGGGAAACACTGCGCCTAAACTATTTAAAGAGTATTAAAACCACAAAGATTGTACCAGAATATTAAAAAGCTAGTAAAAAATCTGAAGATAGAATTGCGGAACTATTTTTCGAACTTAAAAAATACCACTGTATTTGGAGATTGCTTTTCTCGGTATTTTGATCCATTGGCAGTTGATTTAACCATATAAAATTGGGCTGGTTTCACAGCTGTTTTTTTTTTACCTACCATGTCTCTAAGTGACTCCTTATATATTTCTATATAAATATAGACAGAATGTAATTTTTGCAGCGCTAGTGTCGCCAGGAAAACCAACATTTCTGGCATTTCTGCTCACATTTATAAATATTAATTAGATATTTGTGACCTTGACATTCCTCGGTAGAATCTGGAAGGTAGTCGGCCGCCATGTTGGCCAATTCTAACATTTCACATATCTATTCAACTCAAAATTTCGAAGCGTTCATGACGAAAACAGTTGTATGCTATAGACGCGGAAACGTTTCAGCAGCCCTCAACTTTTAGCTATCGTCCCTGTCCGCGGACCCCTAACACATTTGGACCACAAAAACATGATTTTTAACCTTGCGACACAATATACTATTCATAATCGTCTAGGGAAGTTGTTTTAGTTAGAAAAAGAAAGTTAGGCAAGAAAAATTGAGAGAAATTTGTTTTCGCCGACTAGCGTTTTTGTCACCTAATTCTACTCATGTAATTCAGCCGTTTGAAATAAGTTTTTTTGCTCCTTAAAAAAACTGAAAGGAAATTGCTTCTCACAAAATTAAAAACCCGAGAATAACTCGAGGTTTTCTTGCACACAGAGAAAAATGTTCTGAATTAAGAAAATATACTGTTTTACCCAAATATTTTTAATGCTAGAATATTTCTGTTTTGATTCAAACACATTTTCTTGGAATAAGTAAATGCGTACGTGTAGAAGTGTATGTCTAATATTTATCTGGCTGTATGGTAAGGTAAAGGTGAAGAGAAGCTTTATCTTTCCCTGTAAACTGTAAAAAGTAATGAGAATAAATAATTAGTCTGTCACAGAGCTGTAGACTAGACTAGGCTAGACTGTGTCTTGTGACTTGTTTTCTTGTTATTAGAATGTTTTTATTTTGTTGAAAATTGTTTTTATTTTTCTTTGTTAATAATAATAATATAATAGATATTCAAATATAGATAAATTTATATTTTTCACCCATTTCTTTCAAATTCGATTCATTTTATAATTTTACAATCATGATATAATATATGTAAGTGTTAATTGCAAACTACCATCCACCTTTCTTTTTCCTAATTTTTAATTTTTATCTAATCGATTCTTAGGTATGTCCGATAATTAAAAGTATTCCAGTACAATCATGCTAGAATCCGAATACCGGCAACGCATACTTATTAACGGTCGTCCAACCTCGATTCGCTATTACTATCTACAGTATCTACTACTTACATCGGCAACGTATCGGAGAA
Source organism: Holotrichia oblita (assembly GCA_023690525.1). Classification (NCBI taxonomy): domain Eukaryota; kingdom Metazoa; phylum Arthropoda; class Insecta; order Coleoptera; family Scarabaeidae; genus Holotrichia; species Holotrichia oblita. The sequence continues at coordinate 19,040,375 of CM043015.1, forward strand.
CTAAAAGTACTCGAGTACTTTGCATCAAGGTATCGAGTACATCTACTATTTTCAAGAATCGAGTACTTTCACCCATCACTAATATGAAACGTTTATACCTGCATTTTTATCTTGCACCATTTTGCAAGAATTAAATACATATCAGTTTTTTATAGTTAAGGCATGGACATTTGCAGTAATAAAAGTACATATTTAATAATGCATTATGTGAAGTGTATTTTAGCTTCATGGGAATTGGAGGAATAATTTCAACCAAACGTTGTAGGTACCTACTTGAAGTAAATCCATTTGGCTAAACTGCCGAACGTCGACCACCGAATTGGCAATTTATACGCAATTTAACAGAAAGTACAGGTTTTACTGAGCCCTAAACGGACCCCCGTTTCTTGCGGATATCAGTCTAAGATACCTAAAAATCGTTCTAAAAAGTGTTATTTCTAGGTTATGTTTCGCTAGTGTTTTGACATTTCTGCGAGGATTTTCACATTAGAGAAACATAACCTAGAAATAACACTTTTTAGAACGATTTTTAGGTATCTTAGACTAATCTCCGCAAGAAAAGGGGGGCCGTTTTGGACTCAGTAAAACCTGTACTTTCCGTTGAATTGCCTATAAATTGTCAATTCAGTGGTCGAAATACGGAAGTCTTACAAATCCATTATATTCTTACATTAAAACAATGTTGTTTTGCGTCACGACAATTTCCTTAGAAAATAATATTCTTGTGATAACACTATATAGTTTTGCGGATATACAAATACGGGATTGTTTTGAACTGAAACAGTCTGTTTTAACTCAAGATAATATTTCTCTCCGTGTGGGTTTTTTTGATGAAAAAAATCAAGAGCAAAATAAATGTAATAGGTAGAAGTTTATAAAGTGTTACCACCAACCAAACTAGAGGGACAATAAAGTAAGAGAAGAAAGAACACGCTAAGAGTAATAGAACCGAGCAAGTTAGTGTACTAGACTTAGATGTTGAAAATTCATAAGGAGGTCATACCCAAAAACACATGGACCAACTTTATTTTACTTGAATGTACTGCCAAGAAACAATGTTCATTAAAGAGAATAAATCTTACAGTTAGAATGACATTGATTGACACAAATACGATTTTTAAGAAGAAAGTTCCGTCATTAATTTACGAAAGTGTTAATAACGTCAGCAGCAATCACTAAAATTACTTGATTGTTTTGTTTAGTTAATATTTCTTACTTTGTTTCTGTTCCTGCAAATTAATAATAGACTTACATTATATTATATATGCAGTATATCTGGTGTTAAACAATTTATCAGAACTTTTTGTTTTTAAATAATCCTTTAGAGGAACTAGCTGTACTTTTTGCAGAGCTTCCTATTTTATTTTCAGGCAGTGATTGAATCCATTCTACGAGATATCCCAGCTCATTCTCAATACTAGTAACTAGGTACTTTCTCAATCGCTTCTGCACGTATCACACATGCAGTTTCATCAATATATAATATAACCCTTTTTTAGTTACACCTGGTAATTTATTAAGGTATAAAAGAAACATAAACGGTCTAATGAAAACGTTTGCGGCACACCACTCCATCCTTCCAATCAGAATTCATGTGCATTCTATGAATTTTTATATTTACATATTTTAACACATTGTTTTCGTTTGAGTAAATGCAATCCAATACACTCAAGAAAGAGTTCTCGGAAATCTAGTGGTTCTAATTTATTCAGAGGAGCTGTATGATGAATGTTGTGAAAAGTTTTTTAAGATAAAATCCATTTATAATATGACAGTAGAACTGCTAGCACATCGAAACAAGATTTGAATACTTTTACAAATATTATAACTTATAGTCTTTACTTTGAGAGAATTGATCAACTATACAGGGAAAGCGCCAAATTTTGGATTTATCCTGATTAACGTTTAACAGTCATTGACTACATCTAAAGTATATGACTAAAATCACATATAAGAGATTCTCATTATTCACGTACTTTTGGCGAGAAGATCCTCAACTCTAGATCTTGACCGAGTTCGTTTTAAAATCTTCGATCGTGTAAAATAATCATTCGAGCTAATAAAAAACTGCAAAAACATTTTAAATACGAACGGCATCTGATATAATTTAATATGATCGTCGTTTTAGGGCAAGCTATCGTTAACGCAAGATCTTCAGAACCCTAAAGATCCATCGTTTAGCGGAGCTTCGAACCATCACTAATTGCAGGTGTCGCCCTGCATGGCTCAGATGCCTCACTCGATTATACGTGGCCGAAAATATTTAATTAAATGCATTTCCCGTTGTAATATCATATTTTAATCTGATAAACGCACGGACGACCGAAATCGTTCTACGGGCACGTCTGGACTTTACTTCTTTTTTCTAGTCGATGATAATGACAGTTAAAATTGCATTCTATAAATTGCATTGATAGATAGTATTTTTTTATTATTTAAATCAATACAAAATGAGAATTTGTTTTCTAGATAAAAGTTCATTTAATTAATAACGAAACTGTGTGCTTCGCTTTTTTGTTTTGAAAAAATTTGTTACAATTATTTTTGGTGTGAAATGGGAAAATTTTAAATTATCTGCAAGGCGTTGTTCTAGTTGTTGTAATGCTAATGGTGAAAACACATTTTAGATCTATAACCAGCTGTAAGTACATACATTTCTTTGTTGTTTTGATCAATAAAACTAACAAACTAATAGTATTTTTCCGCCAATTATAGTGCTGAAATTGATAAAACAATTGAATTCTTAAGACAACCTGACAAGAAAATATATAGCGGGGATTTGATGCCCCACAGATTATCTTTGAGGCCATCAAATTGATGTTTTTACTTCAACCATCAGTAGTAAACAAAATTTTTTAGACGAAGTTGTTGAAGGAATAGTTGTTCGATAGTTGATGTGACCTGCTGAAAAATTATATGCTTCTCCATATTTTCTGAATTGCACCACAACCTAAATTAGAATCTCTAACAATGCCTCATCGAGTTCTTGGAATAGATTTCAGAATAACCAGAAGATGATGTTTCTACTGCCACATGAATTATATAATCCTTCTTTGTCCATTTCAGCAGCAGCAAAACAATTTTCATTATTTCGAAAGAGTTTCAAGAAATATTCGGTTAAGCGACATGGGAGTACTTCTCGTTAAATACTTTTACTCTTACTCACATTTGTCACTGTGATAAATAAATTTGAATAACCATTGAAGGTATAGAAACATGTTATATAAGCGAGGGGCATACAGAATTTCATTAAGTTCTGAAATAAAAATATTTCTATTGTTCTTGGTAAATAAAGAAACTATTGTCATAAGGCTCACGCCTTCAGTTGTTTCAGCGTAAAATCTTTTTGAGACTGGATCAAAATTACGCTAGCTCGGAAAATACATCACTTGCCATCGAGTAATCCTATTACATCTTGGACTACTTCCTATTCACGTACATCGTCTTTTCTTTTTCTATTTATCCTTCACCTCTTTTTATCTTTCATCGTCCCATCATCTCTTCGTTTCTTTTAAGGTTTCTTCAGCTTTTTTCCATCGTTCTTCCTCATCTTGTTTTTTTGTGAACTTTCTCAGCACTTCCTTCGTTTTCTTGTCCGATTTCTTACCTGTTTTACCTACTTTTAATCTTCCTTCGCTTGGTCTCTCCCAGTTGCAGTTCACTTCGTTTTTCTGGTCGTCATTATTCTTCTTTCCTTTTTTATTTTCTGTTCTTTTATGTGGTCATTTTGGTTTGTTCATTCCTTTCTAGTAGTCGTCTCTTCATGTTTTTCTTCTTATAATATCTTTCTACCCCTGTCCTTTTCTCGCCCTAGTTTCTTTTAATTTTTCCTGAACTTTCTTACCACCCCCTTCGTTTTCTTCTCCTATTTCTTAGTTGTTCTTTACCTAATATTAATCTTGCTTTTTTTGGTCTCTCCCACTTACAGTTCACTTTCTTTCTCTACTAGTCATTCTTCTTTTTTCCTTTTTTTATGGTCACCATCCCTGTCCTTTGTTCCTACTTCCTTCTTCTCCCGTTCTTCGTTTCTGTTAATCCAGACACTTTTTCCTTCTGTTTTGCTTGCTTCTCTCTGTTCCTCCGCTTTCTAACAATCATCTTCGTGTATGGTCATAATCTTCTTCTTGCTCGTCACATTTCTGCTTCTTCTTATTATTTATTATAACCATTAGCATTCTCGTCCTTTATCTCTTATTCTCGACTCTTTGCGCTTGTTTGTTCCGTTCTTCATTTCCGATATTTTTCTTTCCATCCTTCTTGTTGTTACATAACTCTTCATAACTACTTCCGTTTATGTACTCGTCTTTCCCTTCTGTTTCTTCCTCTTACTTTTATCATTCTTTCTTCTACATTGCTTACTCTGTTTTCCTCACTGTGTTGCTCATATTCTACTTTTTAATTATTGCAATCTTTTGCTCGTGTTACCGTCAGATGGAACTAATAGGACTTTTTTCTTAACTTTCTTGTAAAAGGGTTCAAAGCTCGAACCACCACAAATTTTTTTTTTTAAGCGTCGCATTTAACTCCCAATTTGGACAATTCAGTAATTTTCGGGAAGTGGTCGATTAGTCCCCTTGAAGGCGCCAATCTTGAGTCTTTTCTGGTTTTATTGTTGCTATTGGATTGGAAGGAACCTGCAACAGAAATATTTTCTTGGGAGTGCTTGTTCCTACTTCAGCAGTAATTTTTTTCTTTGTTACCGATGATTTGCACGTATGTTTGTCAGTATGATCTCTCTTTCAGTAAATCAAATGCTGAAACAGTCTAATCATTGGAATTAAGGTATGATTTGTCTGACTTACTGAACGAGTCTAGCAATGGAAATGATTGAATTAGTAGATTATTGCTTTCTGTTTCACTAGCACTTCTTGATTTTCTTATTTTACTCCACACTTCTGGTTAATTTTTAATAATAGAATATTATCTTATTGTCTTTTATCTGACTTATTATTGATGTTCTGATTAGGTGAAATGTAGATACAGTGATTTTTTTGCCCATAATACTAAGCACTAAAGCTTAATTCCAGCGCCATTCTTGGTTCAGCTTCTCACTGAATGCGGTATAAATTAAGTTATTTAATTTTTTCCATATGGTCATGAATCTTAGATGTAATCTCTAAGAGCTATGCGACTATATGCACACTTAGTACACGGATATATGCGTACGTAAATAAATTAGAATATAATTAATGTAAATTAATTAGATGTTTCTCTTAAGCATCGCTGCTTTTAATTCCCAATATTTTATTGCCGTTTTACGGCTTATAATACCTGGATCTAACAGAGAACTAACGATCTAAATGGTTATTAAATCTCGTTTACGACTTGGGTAATAATTTCAGCGGACGTTTTAAAGTTGAATCGTTTAAATAAACAATATTGCTTATCACGTATGAATATGTATATGAAGGAAACCTTACAGCTGGTAAAATGTGTGTTAATAGAAAATTTATGATACGTATTATCATCGGTTATTAAATTTGCACATAAAGCAGTAGGTACTGTAATCGCAATGAAAATTGGTAAAAGGAGGTTAATTCCTCCCTATTTATTTCGTTTATTTTACAATACAATACAATACAATGATTTATTTCCCAAATAGTAACATTAAGACAAATAACATGTATATACTAAAGAATAAACAAAAAGGAAATAGGATTGGGTTCGGGTTGCCACTACAGTCGCAACAACCCGCTCTTCCACCCAGTCCCAAAGAGAGCAGAATGATCCGCACATTGACATGTTCTCTGCGAAATTAGACAAAACTAGATAAATGCCTGTAAGGTATATTTCGACTGCATGTATTGCCTTGTCTTAAGCACCGCTACTCCGCTGCCTCGTCCAAAGATGCAAAAGATATCTAGATTTAAACGTTGTGATTGATACTGCCGATCTTATTTTCATCGGAATTGAATTGTAAATAGACGTAATTTGATAGGAGAAACACTTCTTGAATTGCTCCAGTCTATGCATAGGCGGAGTTAAAGAACCTTTAAAGCGAATATTAAGTGTATGAACATCCGATCTGAATTTTATTTTATTATATAACTAAGGTGGCTGACCCGTGGTGATGATGCCATGATATATTGTAGCAGAATGAAGTAGCCTGCGGTTCTTCATATAAAGCCAGTTGGCTACTTCCAGTTTGTGAGAAATATGCTGCCTGCGCCCTATACCAAAAATAAGTCGTAGACATGAGTTTTGCGCTTTCTGAATTTTATTTGCATAGATAGATGATATACAGGAATCATATAAAACATCACAAAAGCTAAAATGCGAGAGAACTAATGATTCACAGAGAAGTACCTTTGTTTTAGAGTTTAGAAACATTCTATTGGCATAGATGGCTTTTAGTGAAGAATAAGCGCTCTGGATGCACATATTAATATGATCGGCAAAATTGAGTTCATCGTTTAATATTATACCGAGGTTGTTTACTTTTGTACTAAGTGGGACAGAATTATCGCCGACTGTAATGTTAATTTTATTACGAAATTCAGGATCTAACCTGATATGTTTTGGTCCAAATAGAATAAGTTCTGTCTTAAGAGGATTTTGAAGAAGCGTGTGACCCGCACGTGTTAAACGTAGATGATTGATATCCTTGTTCATTTCCGTACACGCTCTTTGTACTTCCCAGGGAGGAAAGGAGTGATATATTTGTGTATCATCGGCGTAAAAGTGACACTTCGCAAATTTTATAGTATTGGCAAGCATACTGGTGTAAATTGAGAACAATAAAGGCCCCAAGATGGATCCTTGAGGAACGCCCGCTCTAACACACTGAAAAGAAGATCTCACATGATCAATGACAACACACTGCTGCCGGTCAGTAAGGTAATTGTATAATAAGTCGACTGCACCTCGTCCCAAACCAATGTGGTGAAGTATACTTGACATGAGTATGTGATTAAGTGTGTCAAAAGCTTTAGTATAATCCAAAAGACACATTAAAGTTAATTTACCCTGATCATTATTTTGAATGACATCATCTATTATGTTTAGCAATGCAGTGGTACAATTAAATTTCTTTCGAAAGCCAGATTGGACGTCAGGTAATATTTTATATCTAGCTACGTATTCTTTGAGTTGTAACTCAATTATTTTTTCAGCGACTTTAGAAAGAACAGGTAGAATGCTGATAGGGCGCAGATCTTTAAGTTCTGTCACAGTTGGTTTCTTTGGCAATGGGATAACCAGAGATTGTTTCAAAGACACTGGGAATCGACCGGTTTTGAAACATGTATTTATTATGTGGGTGATATACGGCAAAATGTGAGGGCAGCATAATTGTATGAATGATATATTCAGACCATCAATCCCTGCACTGGTACTTTTTATAGGCCGGATTATATGGAAAACAGCATTATCGTCAACTATATGAAACTCAAAATTGTTATTGTTAATTTTCGTGTCCAAATACGACCGATAAATTTGATAATCAAATGATAAAGAAGGAATTGAACTAATAAAGAAATTATATTACATCTGGCTTTTTTAGATTGTCTGGGATATTATATGTTTGTTTATGTATTACACCTGTATTTCTTAGGAGTTTCCATAATTGTCTGCTATTTTGCGCATACGACTTAGATTTGTACTCTATATAAGCACGTTTTTCGCGGTTGATTGCGGCATTAGTTAAATTTCGTAGTTGTTTGTAGTACCTAATCCAAATGAATGGGATTATTAGACTTTTTAAACGTTTTAAGAGCGTTATCACGATGTTTTTGCATGACTCTTATGGTCTCGGTTAACCACGGAGCAGGGGCTCTATTAGAACGGAATTGAGTTAATGGCATATGCCTATCATAGAGACTAACTAGGTTATCATTAAAAAAGTCGGCCATATCATCGACGTTATTAATGTCGAACATAAGATAAAAAGGAATTGAATAGAGATCAGACTCAAACACAGTATAATTTTTATTATTTTATTTTATTGTATTGTATCACCTGTTTGTGTTGTCTTTATTAGTCAACTTTCGCAAGTATCATAAATAATTTATAAAGCTAGTAGGAGGGTTTATTACTTCATAATCAAGTACTCTTCTAATCAACCTGCTTCTATATATGTAAGCGTATTTACTATAACATATATGGTAGAACCTGTGTAGATACATACGTGTATGTTCTATGCTAATTATAATACCACCAAACTCTTATTATGTCTAAGTTGTCTGCGATGTAATTTTGACATTTTATACATGAAGATGTGTAATATCTTATCGCTGGTACGGCCAACGTGTGTCGACAAAACTATTTAATATTATAAAATATTGACAGACTTAATTGGACTAGAAAAAAATAACAGGGTACACCTGCTAGTCCCTACTAGAACAATTTAAACGTTTTGTAATTAAAATAACGGCCCCACAAATCGTTACGAAATGATAATATCCCTACACATAGATATTATACGTATCATCAATTCTTAACAACGGTTGCCCACATATGTAAGTGTGTACGTATGTACTCATACACGTGCATTGTGTAAATCTAGCGCTTCTAGAAAACCACATGAAACGCGAAACTGTTGGTTTGTCGAAGAATTACAAAACGAGTACACAAGCAGAGATTGGTAAATTAGTTGCACGTTGATAAGATTTTAGATTTGCCTGTAATTCTTTTCACATCTTTAAGTTGAAATTGAAGTTGCAATCTTTATACTGACAAGACTAAGTGAGGATTTATTGTGAAAATAACTTGAATGACAAATCAATCGAAAATGCAATAATTTGAAAAATAAAAAAAATGTTTTTCTCCGCAAACCATTTGTGATAACAAAAATGTAATTCTTAACACAGGAAACAGTTTGTTGAAAATATGTGTAGAAGTTTAAAATAAATTGTCACTATCCCAGTATAAGGTTCGATTTCGACAAACATGGGAGTCTACCGGACCTAAACCCAACTCAGGAGTTGGCGTAGGTGTCTATGGACCGAGATATGTGATATAATGTGCCCAGGAATGTCTGAAAATACGCTACCAAGGTGCACATATATACAGGGTGTATCATAATATATGCGCAGGACTTTAGGATGTGATAGCTTGTCCAAAAATTTGAAAAAAGTTTCTATCAACTTACCCTCTAAAATGCACCATTTTCGAGATACAGAGGTGTTGAAATTTAATTAAAAAAATCGTTTTTTTGGCAATATCTGCGTTTATCGTAAAGAAAACCGCTTTTGTAAGGATTTTCTACTCGTAATAAGCTAAGTTATGTGCGGCAAAATTTCATAATTCATGAATAATTCATAATTGGCGAAGATTTTGAAGGAGTAGTGGTTGTTTTTCCCCCCAATTTCTCCGCCACTGGAAAAAGTACGGTTTTGAGACGCCCATTTGAACCATAAATGTTTTCTACACAAAAAAGGTACTGTTGGTCATGAGCTCTAAAGTTAACCGTTTTCGCAAAAAATCAACTTTTATGTTGCAAAACATGGTCAATTTTTCGAAATAAAAATTTTATTTTACTAAAACATTAGACCAAGTAAGAAAAGCAAACGTTAACTTCATAATTGCATAATTAAAAAAAAATGATACAAAATTAGTCTTTTGAAAACTCTCCAAACCGTAAAGTTTGAATTTGTGTTCTTATTGAATGTGTGTGTGGTGTGTGTGGTTATGTCGACTGTAGAATTTATTATTAACAAGTACGCTTTAAGTTTTATAACAAAAGCTACCTCCTGTCAAAATAACAATTAGTTTGTACCTGCAAAATGTCAATTTGTATAACAAAATTAAAAATGAATTACACAAACGCTGAAATGTGCGGTAATTCGGCAGAAGCAAAGCGGTTATATCAAGAAAGGCATCCTGTTCGCCTAGTACCACACCATGACTTGTTTCAACGCATTCACCAACGACTATGGGAAAACGGAAGTTTTAAAAGGAATACTGCTGATGTTGGGCGGCCTATGGAAGTTGCAAATCCCCAAATAGAAGAGGCTTCCCTCAACGAAATTGGTAAAAATCCAACCACAAGTACCTACCAGAAAAATTTCTCACAACTCAAACCTATCTCACTCGACGGTTTGGAGAATTTTGAAAAGGCAACTTTTGTATCCCTACCACATCCAAAGAGTACAAGCCTTATTGCCAAGAGATTTTCCGCCAAGATTGGCTTTTTGTAGATGGATGCAAGGCAAAATAGCTCAAAATGCTGAGTTTGGAGCCGAAGTTTACCGATGAAGCATCTTTCTCGAAGGATAATGTTATCAATTTCCACAATTACGACATATGGGCAGAAGAAAATCCACATGAAATTGCAGAAGACCATCATCAGCAACAATTTTCTGGGAATATTTGGACTGCCATCGTCGGTGATCGTTTGATAGGCCTACATTTTACCGAACAAATTAAACGGTGCAGACTATCGAGAATTTCTAAAAGGAGTACTGCTGGGAGATGTACCGATTCAATTAAGACAAAACATGTACTTTATGCATGATGGAGCTCCGGCCCACTGTAGCTTGATTGCTCGCCAATACTTAGACGACGAATACCCAGACCGTTGAATCGGTCGAGAAGGTCCGCACTCTTGGCCACCGCGATCTCCTGAACTTAATTCTAACATTCTTAACATTTAATTCAACTGTGTATGATTTGTAATTGTTTTCTTTTTAATTATGCAATTATGAAGTCAACGTTTACTTTTCTTTCTAACGTTTTAGTAAAATAAAATTTTTATTTCAAAAAATTGAGCATGCCTTTCAACATGAAAGGTGATGGAGCTCATGACCAATAGTACCTTTTTTGTGTAGAAAACATTGGCTGTTCAAATGCGCGTCTCAAAACCGTACTTTTTTTTTTTTTTTAGAAAAACAACCCCTTCAAAATTTTCACCAATTATGACTTACAAAAAAAAATCTCGCAATCAACTTAGCTTATTATGAGTAGAAAATGCTTACAAAAGCTGTTTTCTTTACGATAAACGGTTCAGGCGCAAAAAACGATTTTTTAAAATAAATTTCAACACCCTGTATTTCGAAAATGGTGCATTTTAGAGGGTAAGTTGATAGAAACTTTTTTTCAAATTTCTGAACAAGCTATCACATCCTGAAGTCCTGCGCATATATTATGAAAGAGCCAGTCAGCACTAAAGGGTCTAAGGGCCTACATTTTTAAATCGAAGCTAACCTAGGACAGTCTCAATGCTTTGGCCCTAAGAAACACAGTCACATTCATGTGGGTACCAGATCATTGGGGATGTGAGAGAAACGAAACTGCCGATGGCCTTGCAAAGAAATGTGTTTTTATTTAATTTATTTATTAATTGGACCAGAGCCATTTTGTGGTTTTACCAAAAGCCGTACAAGAGCTTATTTCCAAAAGTGGGACAGCGGACAGAAAATCTCGTAATCAGGGCGAAATCTCTGCTGGAGGTCAACAGAAGGGACCATAGCACCATTAAGGCTTTACTTACTGGCCACGGCCCTCTTAGGTACCACCTGAAGCAGATGGGCAAGGTGGACTGTGATAAATGCCGATTCTGTTTCTGAACACAACGAGACCACAGAACACATGTGCAACTGCGAGGCGGTGGTTCGGCAGAGACTCCACTATCTCGAACTGGCAAACGTAGAACCGGCTAGTATTAGAACTACAGTCCCCAAAAAATCCTAGACTTTTTCAGAAGTGTGGAGATTAACTGGGATTAAAAGATTACTCACAAGAGATCTTAAAGGTCGCAGTAAAGAGGGGCAGCATTACCCAAATTCAAGAATTACAATTGCCATGAACGAAAAACTAAAAGAAAATAAAGTAAAAAAGAATTTAGTTTAATAAAAAAAAAAAGAAAATTGGGATGTGGCGTTAGTAGAGTGATAATTGGTGAACCTTATCAATGTCTCCATTCCTTTGATTGATGATCATTTTGTTTGAAACAAGGTCTTGACAGCAAATGTGTTAAAATTTTTCTAAATTCTTTGAAAATTAATACATTTTTTGTTATCAAACTTTTAATTTTGGCCTTGGTTTGTTGTGTCTGGCTTATGTATTATATAGTCCAAAAAAGGAAGAATTATATCGAGTTACAATGCAAATTGCATGGAATTCTAGGACAATGGCCAGCATATTTAAGTACCTTCCAAACGCTTAACTAGGTAACCTGCAAATTGAACACACAGAAAAAAGAACTAAAAGAATTCGATGAATGACACATTCACATCCATTACCGCTCAATTAATCCTTCCTCTAATTACGCATCGACCGAGTCCAATAGCTTTTTCGAAAGTCCGTATATCCCGTTCAGGTGAATAATAATCTAAATACCGCTGCGATGATAAAGCAATTCACTTAACCGCCATTTGCATATAACAATCGCCTATTTAGATATCGCGATGCGAAATGAACACAATGGCTGTGGAATGGTCGCGGGAAATAAGAAGACGGACGTCAAGAGGAGGTAACCGTAATTGCGGACGTTGAGCAACCGTCGTCGACCACTAATAGTGGAGAAGAGCCTTCCGACTTCGTTTCTAACCGTTGGGCGACGTGTGAGACGGACAGCGTCCTCGGTCGGCGAAAAACTACGTCCGGAAAAACTAGGAAAACTACTCGCGTTTTAATGTAATTGTCGTGTATTTTTTAATTGGAGACGATTTAATGGGAAACACTCCGTCCGGACTATGTTTTATCATTACCTATTACAAAGTTGCCGACGATTTCTCTATCTGTTCGTACTTGAAACGCATCGTGAATTTTAATTAGGGTGTATCCTTTCGCACGTACTTGCTGCTTTATATTTGGAGAGAGAAGTTTTATGTAAAGTTTAACTTAAGTGCTGTTAGATTAAGTATTTTAGGTAATTCTCGCCAAACAAGAGAACTGTACATTTTTTATTTATAAGAATAAATTGCTTTCTAAAAGAACACTTAAACAAAAATTGTTTGGAAAACGTTTTTATTGCAATATTGTTGTAGAATAAAATAAATACTCACAGTAAATGTTCAAAGTAACTACCAACGTTTTCTAGACATAAATTGATATGTCGTTAAATAATCTGGAGCATGTTTAAACCTTCTTGACCAGTATTATTTACAGCTGCCGTGATAGTATTCCGAAGTTCATCAGGAGTATGAGAGGTTGCTTGAACACTAAATTTTAAAATAGCCAAATAAAAAACAATCTAATGGCGTTAGGTCAGACGAATGTATTGGCCAACGTCCTCTATTTATTAACCTATTGTCAAAATATTCTACAAGATACGCTATTGTAGCATCAGCTGTTTCTTGGCCAGCACCGTCTTCTTGAAACTATGCATTCTGTATTTCATCATTATCGAGTTCATTAGCAGATGGTTCTAAAATATTTTGTATGTTGTACGCAGAATTAATCGTATCATCAAACAGTACTGGTGCCATAATACGACTATGTGTTATTGTGATCCACACTTCAAATAAACAAGACGTTTTATTGGCAAAAGCAAAACGAAAACAACACTTCTGGTGCTATGTTTGTAGTCCCGTGGCGGTTATTTCCGGTTGCTCTCCCTGTATATGGCAGATGCTAACTTCTCTGGAGCATGGTCACGTGATTATCTCCTTCAGAATTAAGTTGTATTTGCAGTTTCGACAACTGCTGAACGAGGGGAGGTTTGGTAAAATTTTATTTATTCTTTGCCGTACCACACGCCCAGAAAAGTCTCCTAAATTTCTTTTTAGTGTAGGTGCACCTACAACAACTTCCTCGGCTCTAATGCTTATCAAAATTACCACTCTTGCTTTGTAGCTTTGATGTATGGAACTGTATAATAGCAAATTTGCAGAAACCAAGAAAACGGATTAGAAATAATACTGATTTTATGTTTGAAAGCCTATTTTAAATACGCTAGTACTTAGCACACAAATCCATTTGGCTAAATTTGAATGTACACTTTGATATTAATTTTCCTAAACTCAACAGTAATTGGTGATTCCCGTATCAAGTTTTTACATTGCTTGAAGAGAAAGAGAGATTGCTTAGTACAGAACTTCGATAAAGCAGGAAGAGATCCTGACGGATCATCTGTAGGAGTGAATTTGGAAAGGATTTTTTACAAGAGAGAAATTGCCAGCACATTGGTCTCCTGACAAGATTTCCTAAGACTGTTGAGGCGCAAAATTTAGGAAAAAAAGTTTTGTTCTTGAACTACGGCCTAATAAACAGTCACGAAGGTAAGAGCAATTGACTATAGGTAGGGCAGTATTTATGATCTGAGTTTCATATTTTGTCGGTGACGCTGTTGACAATGTCTTGCTAGATCGCTACTTTTCTAGAGCTACCATTCTCTAAATCATATCAATTAATAGCGGAAAATTGGCCACATCCATCAGAAGTCAACAGTTGAGAGCTACGTCCGGCACTTTACTGTGATTCGTTAAAATTCTAATTTCGACCAATCATACTATAATGCTACATAGCCTCTCTCAAGTGTTGACTTCTGCTGGATGTGGCCAATGTTGCTCTGTTAATTATGTCCCAACAAAAAAAAAGGTAGCTCAATAGAAGTACTAATCTAGCGAGAAACTGCAATGTTGTAGCAAAGTATAGCTAGAGCTAGAACAAGTCTTGACAGGCAACACAGTTAACAAAAAAAAACAAATCGCTACCTGTAAAAGCATGAGCAAAGGGATGTCGCTGGGGATATATTTATAAAGGTAGTGAAGATAGTGTTATACCTAACAGACATGCCAAATGTATGAGAGTGTAACTTCTGATTGACATCTTAATTTATTCAAGCTATAGGAATATGACGTTTGCAGAATGTCGATGCCGATTACAGCGATGGAGGGGATCCTTCGGCTTCCTCCGCTGCAGCTCGTGTTGTGGTCAGAAGCAGTCCTAGGGGCCTATAGATCAAGATGTAATCCGTGCAGCGGTTTCTCCTCTAAAACAGGAGATCACACGAACATTTTCACCTACATCGATACCCCTCTTCAGTTTCAATGGAGGATACAATGATATCTCCAACAGAGCTACCTACCGCAAAAGTCCTCGTTCGCAAATAGAGGCGGAATTCATCCCGCTAGTTTGTGGATGCTTATAAAACGCCGAACGGCATGGAAATTGGGATTTAGAGAGATGGAGAACTCGCTGGCGTGGCCGTCAGTTTGGGGAGCTCCCGGTCCATCTTCCAAGCCGAAATAATTCCCATCCAGACCTGCATCGAACGGTAGAAATTTTGTCTGACAGCCAGTCGGCCCTAAGAGCACTGCAGGCTATCAGTTGATTCCAAGGTGGTACTTAATTGCCATAGAATGCTTGCGAAACTGACGGTTCATCACAGCACCACGTTGAAACGGGCGCCAAGTTACTCTCGCATCAGAGGCAGTGAAATGACTGACAAGCCAGCAAGAAGTGCCAGTGAACGATCAATCACAAGTCCAGAACCGACTTGTGAAAATTGTTACGGCAGCGTCAAAGTCTTTGTCAGATCCAAACTCGCTGCTAGACATTGCTCCCACCGGAATGCACTTGCCGGCCTAAGACACATCCAGCAATATGAGAAAAGACTGCGCAAGGCAGTCTTTCTGAGCAGAGATAGATTGAACTTAATCACAGGGACTTTAACCGGTCACTGCGAACTGAATAAACGCATGCATCGCATGGGCATAGTAGTAGTAGTATTCTCGCTTATGTAGAAACTGTGGAGTCGATCTATTAGATGATCCAGGAGTAAGTAAATTAACTCCTTACCAGGTTGCAGACTTCTTTGTCCGGTTTCAATCTGGTTGAGGGGACTGAAACGGCATGGGGGCACAATAGGTCTCTCTTATGGGCAAGTTTGCCTTTCGGGGTTGTCCCGTCCGTGCAGTCGGGAAAAAAATGTTGACCGAGTACCAAACTTTAAAATACTCGTACAGTGTACAATGTAGGCGACCACTTACCAAGTAAAAACATGTCTAGTGTCATATTATAACAGTGTATATAACTTTGTAAAAAAAATATCATAGTTTTGTCTCTTTATCTCGATAAATATTTTTTGTGAGAGGGCAATTTATATATACAGTGCCCGCGGAAAAGTCTGCACCATATGGAAAAAAAAATTACTCTTTTAATTTTTAAAATTATTGTTTTGTAGTTTGTTTTTGCATAATTAGAAACCAAAAACTAACCTAAAATATTTAACATATCGCATTTGCTCCAATGCGTAAATGTCATTTAAAAATTACCAACGTCCAAACGTGCCATTATTTGTCAAAATATAAGAAAATGCCATAAGAAAAAGTTGTTTGTACTTTCGCGAACATCCTAAATCCAAAGTTACAGTTCGTACAAAAATTTTAATTTAATTTTTTTTTTCATAATTTTGTAAAAAAACGCCTGTATATTCTTTTAGTGTATTTTTCTCTCGAATTCTGATAAAAACCTATGTTACTATATAAAAAACAAAAAAAAACAATTTGTATTTCAGAATAAGGTATATTTTTTTGAAATAAAAGATTTCGTTAAGAAAAGTGGAGGACATTCTTGGACTATTTTCATATTTTCATATATTAAAACTGTTTATTTTTCAAAGATAATGGTCAAAAAAGCTAGAAAATAACACTAGTTGTAAGATTAGAACATGTTATGTACCTAGCTCTGTCTGTTTTAAGCAAAATTTCTTTTAGTATCTCTAAAGCAGGAAATAACAAACTTATTTTTAAATTTCGATAAATTCACAAGTAGGCCTAGAAAATAATTGACAATTCTAGACATAAACAACTAAATAAATGTCAGTTTTGTGTATTTCTCTAATAGATTTGTTTAAAAATGTTATCCGTGGAAGAAAAATAGAAATCATTTTAATTCACGGAGAAAATAGAACCAACAGGGATACGGCAAATATTTTTAATCAAAGGCACCCTAACAAATTCGTTTCGCACTCTACTGTTGGTCGCATTGTAGATAAGTTCAAGTCATCCGGTTCAGTTGTAAATGATTTTAAGAAGTCACATGTAAAGTTCAGCAGCATGAAGAAAATGTATTATTAGATGTAATAGAGCATAAAACTACATCAATTGCTGCTATCTCCAACAGAATTGGGGCAAAAGAGACTACAGTGCGAAAAATTTTAAAGAAACATAAGTACCGTCCATTTAAGCCAAAATATGTCCATATGCTAAAAGAACGAGATTTTAACGCAAGATTTGATTTTTGTATGTGGCTTCAAGGAGAGCTCGAAGAAAACAGTCGTTTTCCCAAAGAAATCATGTTCTCGGACGAAGCAACGTTCTCCTCCAATGGAACGGTGAGTTCGCAGAACTGCAGATGGTGGGCTGATGAAAACCCTAACTTTATCATCGAATGCAGGGACCAATATTCTTTTAAAACGAATGTTTGGTGTGGTATTTTTTATGGTAGATTGATTGGACCCTATTTTTTCCGCGAAAATTTAAATTCGCAACGGTACTTGAACTTTCTCATGACAGAAATAACCGATGTAATTGACGATATGGTATTAGAAGAAAGATCTGTCCTATGGTTTCAGCAAGACGGCGCATCTATACATAGTAGACTGGCGGTAAGGAGTTATTTAAATCAATTATTTGGGGACAAATGGATTGGCAAATATTCAGCGTATCCATGGCCAGCGAGATCTCCTGATCTAACTCCGTTAGATTGTTCCTTGTGGGGGTATCTAAAAGAGAAAGTGTACCGCAAACGACCATTTCGAAACATTGAACATCTAGAAAACACAATACGTGACGTTTGCCTAGAAATTCCGGCCACATATTTTGTAAACATTACAAGAGAGTTTTCTAGAAGGACCGTCAAATGTATTGAAAGAGAAGGGAGACATACAGAGATGTAGTATTGTTAACATTTTTTTATTCATTTAGTTTAACTGTATAGTAACGGTATTTTTGTAAAATTGGAATTGTTGACTACGCTTACTTGTGAATTTGTTTAATTTTAAGAATTAGAATTGGTTTTTTTTAAATTAACTTTGTTGAAATAAAATTACTTTTTTTTCTCATTTTTAAAAGGTTGTTTTGTAGCTTTTTGACCTTTATGTTTTTTAATTTATTTCTAATGGTACACACGAAAATATGAAACTAGTCCAAGAATGTCCTCCACTTTTCTTTACGAAATCTTTTATTTCAAAAAATATACCTTATTCTGAAATACAAATTGTTTTTTTTTGTTTTTTATATGGTAATATAGGTTTTTATCAGAATTCGAGAGAAAAATTCACTAAAAGAATATACAGGCGTTTTTTTTACAAAATTAAAAAAATTAAAATTTTTGTACGAAACTTTGGATTTAGGATGTCCGCGAAAGTACAAACAATTTTTTCTTATGGCATCTTCTTATATTTTGACAAATAATGGCATGTTTGGACGTTGGCAATTTTTAAATGACATTTACGCATTGAAGCAAATGCGATATGTTAAATATTTTAGGTTAGTTTTTGGTTTCTAATTATGCAAAAACAAACTACAAAAAAATAATTTTAAAAATTAAAAGAGTAAATTTTTTTTCCATATGGTGCAGACTTTTTCGCGGGCATTGTTGTATATATATATAAATAAAATATTAATCAAAGAAAAAGAAACCAATACACAACCGTCATAGGCATATTTCTATTAGTCTCCCATTCAAAACAAATTCATTTTTTAATAAAATTGAAAGAAAACAAACCAGAAACTAGAAAATATTATATCTGCTAATATTATGTGTGCAAAGCGGTGGCCTCAAAATCGCCGTTTAGACTCTTTGATCGTAGACCTCGACACGAATTAGCCGACGAAAAACTAACACACAAGCCCATTTTTTATATACGAAGCATTAACTAATTTGTCATTCTACTGCATAAAATAAAAACGACGTCGTCTTGTTGATGGATGTTCGCTTTTCGTGATTTTTTTTTCGCCGTACAAAACTGAAACTTTCGCTTGACGTCTAATTGATTTTTCCCGTTCTTGTTACCTCTCTCAACTGCCCTAGAATTAATTTTTGGGTGTTTACGTACCGCAATTTGTTTTATGAGTGTTGCAATTATGTTTTAGCCTTTTAAAATTACGTTTCTTGTTTTATACAGCATAGATTTAAACGTGTAACAATTGTCGTTGACAAAAAAGGAATCTGATGATGTCGATAAATTCTAGTATGACTGTAGTTGCAGACTTACCGACGCCCAACATTGTCATATAACCTAATCTGTTTTTAATTAGAATAATGGGACCTTGTGTATTTATTATAATTGCATACATTGATTTATTTCTATGTACAGATTAATTGCACGAATTCATGCTCGGATTTTTTTCTTTTACTGTCAGTAATATTTCGATCTATTATGTAGTAAGCACTTACCGCACAATTATCTAGCAGTAAACGATGATTTATCTTCATGTTTTAAGCAATATCTAACGTAAATATTTCGACAATTCATCAACATATTTGAAATATTTAACAATAAAGTTGGTTGTACAGTATCAATTCGTTTTTCAAAATATAAATAATGCAAGATTTAATAGAACCGCAACATAGAACAGTTACGTGGACTGCTTCCGGAGA
Source organism: Holotrichia oblita (assembly GCA_023690525.1). Classification (NCBI taxonomy): domain Eukaryota; kingdom Metazoa; phylum Arthropoda; class Insecta; order Coleoptera; family Scarabaeidae; genus Holotrichia; species Holotrichia oblita. The sequence goes on from CM043015.1 coordinate 19,059,863, forward strand.
TCGGTTTGACATTTAGAGAAACCGCGGAGTAGACTTACTTATTGTCCAGTAATCACGCTGCTTATCACGTGCAGAAACCTCAACATCATATCAGAAGACAGTTTTATAAACTACGTAGTGGAGAAATATTACAATATTATAATAAGTGTTGATGCATACGTTTTTTATTTGTAACATTGTGTTGTTTTTGGAAAGCCATAAGAAGGACATAGTAAAAGTAGTACATAAGATAACACAAAATGTCTGTAATCTTTGTGAATAGCAAATATGCTAGAAAATACTAGGCATTGTTGAATTTTTCAGGTATGTATGGTGGGTTTATTGTAGTTACGAAAGTTAATCGATGAGTTTCGTAGAGTTCCTTATTGATAAACATTCATCTTCCCCGCAGCTGTTGTTGAGTGAAATTTTGTTGTGTTTCCATTCCATACTTTGGTTTTTTGATTCAAGATCACAAGTCATCAACGATTACCCCAGGTTTCATCGGCAGTAACGAATCTTGCTAGGAAGTGTGATGGCTAAGTTTGTCCCTGAAGACAACATTTTCAGTACCCATGGTGCAGCTACCTAAATCTTTAGGTGAAATTTCTGCACAACCTTCCAAAAAGAAGAACGATTCCTAAAATGAGCTACACGAATATACAACCAGACCATACCAATAAGACGAGCTGATTAAAATTGATTGGAGCCTTACCAAAAATTAAGTAGACGTAAAAGCTACACAGAAAGGATGTGTGGCAAACATAGTGGTCCAACGTTAATATTCGTGCAACTCACAAAACACGTGTCCTAAAAGTTCATTAATTATTTTTTCTTGAAAACGGCACAAAGTTAAAGAATAAAATCACGAATGTAAAAAAAGACGTTCATTGTAGCCAAGAGATTAATGTTTGTAAAAAATGTATGCAGCCTTTTCACATATTTTAAACTGCTATAAGTCTTAGATCTGTTCAATTCCCTTTCAAAGTCTTCATATTTAAAATGTTGATGCTTTGCATAGCTTCAGATTTAACGCCTTCAGTCGCCTGTGCGAGGTGGTTTGTGCTTGTTGTAGAGAGTTGTTAAGCTGTACTATTTGATTACTGCTGCAACTCTTTCCGTGTAATTTGGGTGTGTCTAAATGTGTTTATTGGCCTTGTTATGGGACTCTCCCGCCATTTATAATGCTGCGCTGTTAATAACTTTGCGACCAACAGCAGATGATGTATCCATTGGAACACAATTCTCCAAAAAAAAATGTTACCGTTCGCTTAAAACATTGAACCTCGATTGTCAGCGATAATACATTTAATGGAGTGCATCTCCCCAGCCCAGCCACCCCCGTACTTTCCAATTTAGTATAGGTATGCTATAATTTTGTGATTATTTTGTGCCGTTTTGTGTCTCAAAAAGAAAATTTTGTGTTTTCATATTAACCTAGTTATAGGGCTTTCTATTTGGCGCGGCCAGGGACATGCTAGCCCCGCCACCCTCTATTTAGAAATTTCGTATACGCTATCTTTTTGTGCTTATTATGTGTCTCGAAAAGAAAATTTTGTGCTTTCATATTAACGGAGTTAGAGCAAAATTCGGTCCTGCCATATCATTAGTCCCGCCACCCCCCATTTCGTAATTTCGTACAGGCTATCGAAATTTCGATAATTTTCGAGATAATTGAAGTTGTTTTCGAATTTTTCATAAAATAACGGTTAATTATATTTTAAAAACCAAACAATACAAAAAATACAGACAAAATCCTTTCTTGTCATGTACCTACAGAGATTTGTTATATAGATCTAAACTAACTGCATGCAGTTACAAGTTGATTTAGTATTTAGATAACTAAAATAATGTCACTATATAAGATGATTTTTTGTAGTAGTACATATATGGGGATAGAGATTTCCGAGATGGCGGGGCTGAGGACATGCCAAGGTTCGATTTTGAAATCGCTATAATTCGGTTAATATGGAAGCACAAAATTTTCTTTTCGCGGCACAAAACGGCACAAAATAAGCACAAAAAGATAGCGTGTACGAAATTTCGAAATAGGGGGTGGCGGGGCTGGAGGCTTGCATCCCATTTAATGCCCAAAATAACACTACATGTAACCAGCATAAATAATTGCCAACAGATGTGTTGACACAACGTGTACCTACGCGTGAACAAAGGCTTTATCCTCAGTTCCTCAGCAAAAAGCGTCCTAGTTTTATCAAAACAGCCAAGAATAACTTATCCGTAATTAGGCAAAATATATTTTAATTAGTAAAGCTCACCGGAAAAAGGACTCAGCTAACCTTAGTTTAACAAGGCGAAGTGGAAGTTTGTTCGTCCGAGCTGACGTTTAACCATCATAACTCATTCAACTTGCTAGAGATTCTATTCATATCGCATACATGAAGTTTGAGGTATTCGAATCCTTCCCAGATTGATGCTGCCCAAATAAGAGCTATACACAAAGTCATAATAACTGAAGTGTGACAAAACCATCACATCGTATGTAAATTCACATAAACCTTCTTAATATCATTGTTGGTATTTTGGTGAAATTGGAACCCAGCAGTGTCATAAACATGGCATAAACTTCCCACATGCAATGCAGGAGATATTTCGAGCGTTCTCGGTTTTGCAATCGTCCAGCGTTCGGCCGAAGAATCACAACCTTGAATGCAAATTAGTATGCAGTCGTGTCGTATATTAATATGCCAGGATCGGTGAGCTCACTTAACCGTCCAATGATGAATAGTTTTTTTTTCTCAGCGCCTCCGAAAACTATGGAACAAGATTTTAGTTTATAAAGATGGAGACCATGCTTTCTAGAAATACAGAATGCGGCAAAAAGATCTGACTGTTTTAAAGTAAAAACAACATAAAAATGAAAAGTGATAAAAATTGTTTTACTGCTTATTATTATTTCGTCTACTTAAGATCTGAGTAGGTGGTGGGGATTGGTAGCGATAGGCGCATCTCACAACCCACGCCTGGACATTATGCCTGTGTTGCTGTTCCGTAGGCGTTTTAATGTTGGTCCAAGAGGAAGAGTCTCAACTCGGAATACAATTCTGCTATGGGTGTGTCATTTCAGAGCTACCGGTTCAACGTTAAAACGGAAGTCCACAGGCCGTCCAAAGTCAATCTGGACGCCAAAGAATATCGATTGAGTAAGAGAAGCTGTGGAAACTATTCCTCGGCGCCAGCCGGACAAATGTCTGACTGCTCGGTATGACAAATATTGCGTTTTGATCTGCATTTCCACCCATATAAAATGGCGATTGTCCAGAAATTAAACCCTAACTACTATGCAAACCGAATAACATTTGCAGAGCAAATGATTAACTTATGAACTGATGAACAAATTTTGATGATAAGCGACGAGACACATTTCCATCTTGACGGCTACGTCAACAAACAAAACTTTCGTTATATTGGTCGGCTACAAATCCTCAAGAAGTGCATGAACGTTCTCTGCATAGTGATAAAGTTACAGTGTGGTGTGGTGTAACGAAAAGTTGTGTTATTGGGTCATGCTTCTTTGAAGAGGATGGTCGAACTGTTACGGTCAATTCCCACCTTTATTTGTTAATGTTGAAAAACTTGATCCTGAACTTGAACTGATCCTTGAACTTCACAGAAATCGTTTATTGCGCAGGAGGCGCAGCAGGATGGGGCAACTGCCCATACAGCCAATGAGGTGATGGACTTTTTGAGAGGCAAATTTCGAGCCATCTCGCGTTTATGGGGCCAACTCGCTCCACGGATTTGTGATTTTTTCTTGTGGAGATTCCTTAAAGCAAGAGTTTACACAAACAGGCCTCACACACTGTTCAAACTGGAAGAGGAAATCGCCAACCTGTCTCCTGTATTATTAGAGAAGGTATTCGACAACTTCAGTGCACGACTGGAAGAATACTTATTCGAAGAAGAACATCATTTAAAGAACGTTATCTTCAGACCTTGAAATCGGTTGTTTTGATGTCATTTTCATTGATTCACATGTACTTCCTTGTGTAATAAGCAATAAAACAATTTTTATAGTTTTTTATTTTTATGTTGTTTTTAATTTGTAACCGTCAGATATCTTTGCCGCACCCTGTATCATAAAAACATTGAAGATCATTCTTTATTAACGCAAGAGCTCTAACCAAATACTTGGAAGAAAAGAAGTAATACAGCTCAGTATCATCCGCATATAGATGAAAAATAGAAGCAACTCAGTTAAAAAATGAGCAAGTAGTGGACATATTTGCTTATTAAATACAAGAAAATTGTTTTCTATTTTCCCTTCATGTTAAATGTAAAATCTCAGTTGCACATTTTATGATTTTTGCTAAAATCAAGTTGACTGATAATTGTAGATTTCAGTAATTTTAGTAGTTTAATGGTTTTCATTTGTTGTTATAATTTGTTTAATATTATTTATTAAAAAATATAAAATCTATCAGAATTATCCTTCAAAATAATTACCTTTTTAAAAGTAGGAATTAAAAAGCTGAATAAATGGTTTGAAATCAAAAATTCCAATACTATAAAGCTGATTTTTAATTTATATTTCTAATTTTAACAATTTGCTAACAAAACTCCACAGAAATCGCGGTAGGAAGTAAGCGAAACACCTCGCAAAAAACGAGCCAACCAGAAAATGTCATAAATTAGAAAAGGATAACAACTATAGGACATAGAAACAGAAGAGGAATAGAAAGGAAAAAATACGAAAAAAAGTTTTAAAGTCAAACATTTCATAAAACGTAATACTACCAACGTAATACATCCTGTAGTATAGACAAATACGTTTGTGTGAGTAGCTAGCTAATTATAATAGAGTTCCGGGGTGGCCCAGTGCATCACAAGTGGGGGAAAGGGAGGGCGGCGACCACCACCGACCTCACGCAGTCTCCTCGCGTTGACGACGGAACCGCTGGCTGGTTGCCCGCGCGCGTTCGGTACCACACCAGGGTACCCCGGCATTGTAACATTTCAACCGTATCTAAATCCACATGCATACACTACACACATAGTCTAACTAGAATATACTCAACAAACGGACGCGTCTCCTCTTTAACCAAAGTATTATACTTGTATTGACTTGAATTTAACACAACTTTTAAGATGTTTAAAACTAAACGATCTTCCATTCTTAAATTTTGCCGGTAAATAACCGAGAAAAGTAACAACGGACGAGAAGTTGGAATTTTCGGGAGAATCGCCGTCGACGATTTAGCCGACAGGAAATTTGGGAATTTTTGTCGCGTATTCCGGCGAAAACCGGGGGAAAAATCTGTAGGAAAAATCGTCGCGAGTGACAGCATAATGTCATCACTGTAAGCTCATTTGCGAGCGATAATAGTTCGGTCACAGTTACAAGTGGTTTTTCGGAAGTTGCGCGCCTTTTTTCGAAACTGCGGGAGTAGCTCGATCGGTGTTTGTTTCTTTTTTTCAATTTTCAGGGCATCCTGCGATGCCAACTGTATAAACTTTGTTGAACTAACGAAAAATATATAACGGAAAAGTGACTTTCTTCTAGTGTTGAGATATGTGTGAATTAATTAATTCTGATAAGTTTGTAATTTATTAGAAATTGCTACTGCTAAATATCAGAGTGGTGTTTGGTAAACAATTGAAGTAAGTTTATTCAAACTTATTTTCTCAGATAAATCAGTATCTTAATGTTCCATACTAGTAAAAAATAGAACATTTATATTTAGTTTTACAATGTTATCTTAATTGAAATAATCAAATATCAATCTAGCAAATAATATTGTATTTCTTCTCTTTAAAACTTATTAAAACGAAAAATATATTACTCATATAAACACCCTGTTTAAAATGTTCGCACGCTTAGAAAATAAATTGCATTAAAGAAAAATTGGAACATAAACATCAAGAAAAAGCTGAAGTAAAAAAATTGAAAGACGAAAACAAAAAAGAACGTGTGAATTCGGCAAAAACTTTCTTCCTTTAACAACAACGCTATTTAAAGATATTTCCGCCGGCGGAAGCTGTGATACTCACACAAAAACATTTGCAGATGAAACCAGGACGATTCATTTTCATCTGTTAATACATGAATAACCAGATTAAAAAAAAACATACTACAAATCTATTTACATAATTAGTGACGAGGACTTTAAATAGTGTTACGTTCTACAATATAAACCCCTCAGTGTTTCTTAACAAAAGAAAAAAGAACTAAAACCACGTGTATTCTCCACGAGATCAAATTTGTGTATTAACAGTTGCCTACAAACAATTTTAGTTTCGTATCCGTGAAGTTTAGAACTACAATAAAACCATTTAAATCTCAGTGGTAGTGGACCTTTCGTATTAACTCGTGTGGGCGGACGATTTCTTCCGTTTTCAAGATGGACGATACCTGGGAATCAAGCGTCTCCCCCTTAATGTTAGGAGTGGGGATGGGTGACCTGAGGGGTATGGGTGATATGCAGGCGTCCTCGTCTTCGACGTCCTCCTGCCCTGGAAGGCAAGAGATCGTTAGGAACAGCATGAGCCACCAACATCAGAACCTAGCGCAACAACATCACCAACAGGATCTGCAGCAGCAACAACAACAACAGGGTGGTAACCCTGCGACGCTCCAACAACGCAGACAGGATATGCAGGATCTGGAACAGGATATCGGAAGGGAATTGGGTGGTGGTGGTGCGGAAATGCATCAGCATCATCAACAGCAATTGCTACATCCGGATGTTGGAGGTGGTAATGGTATGGGTGTGCATGATTACTATGCGAATCAGGTAAGAAATAATTGTCGGTCCCTATAGAGTTGAATTAATCTACACTAGAAATTTGGTAATAGCGGACTAGCAAGTCTTAAAATTACGTTAGATCCTGTTAATTTAATTTCAAAGCCTACAAAGTTTTATAATCCATTCTGTATTTTAAAAGTCTTCTTCATTAAAGATTTCTATTACTCTCTAGATTAAAATTGAGATATATAGCCGACAATATTCTGCCTACAATATTGTACAAAATGGAATCAATAGAAATTCTGTAATTTAAAAATAAATGGAAATTTATCTGAAGAAAATATAGAGCAGGAAGCTTCCAGCTTTCGCTATTGTACTTTTTTGCAAACTGATTTGACTGTCGTAGCAGTTAAGATATTAAAGAGCATTTATGCTACCTGTATGCCTTATTAACGTTACTTTGTAAAATAACACGCCAACACATACGTAGATAGCTAAATGGCAAACGTTCTGAATAAATCAAATCCTATCCTGATTTGTACAACTGTCAGTTGTTTTTGTGCTAAAAGCTCATCTGCAACAGTCAGTTATAGTTAGCCGGTTATGTTATTATTAATAACGAACTACATACGTGTAGTAAGTTTCTAAACCAATGTATCTCCCTGTCTATGAGTTCATGTCAATATCAGTTTCAGACACAACACATTCAACTGTCTTCCATAGTAATCCACCGCCAAAACTGTGATGCATACTAATTGGCCTCCGCTTATAAAAATTACGTCAGTAGATGAAAGTCTGTTCGGACTATCCACATAACTTGTACTTTTTTTGTTTTCAAATATTAAATCCTAGAAAAAAAGAAATCCTTCCGAAAGTTCATTTTGTTGACACTTTCCTAATAGAGAAAATAATTGGAAAAACAAAATTAACAGAATTTGTCAACAATATTGACAGCGAGAAAGAGTTTATTTAATTTTTTATAGGTTAATTTTTTCCAGTTGAAACTCGACATAAAAGTATTCGAGGATAACGTTATAGTTCCAATCTGTACGTAGAAAATCATGGGTTATATGGGTTTCGTGGTCTATACAGGGTGCCCGGATTTCGTAGGGACAACATGGATAACTTTTGTATTTGAAGACATAGAGAGACGGTTATTATTATTAAATTACCAAAAAGGTGTAGATTCAAAAGCTCACTAAGAATTAAATTTTCAAATTTTACTTGTCATGCTTCATTTGTTTAATATTGAATTGATTGGTTTATGTATGCATATCCCTAAACATGCCACCAAATATCCAACTTCATAATCATCGTTCTAAGTGGTGTAACATTGAGATGAGGTAGTAATAAGAAACACAATTCGCTGAAAATAAAATGATGTTTTAAACATATTTTTATTTGTAAAGAAGAATGTTACAAATAACATAGAACCCTGTTTAAGTTTAAAATTAATTTAAGTATTCAAAATGTTGCCCACGTTCTTGAGTACATAAAGCAACTCGTCTTTTCATATTATCGAACACATTTATTAACATGTCGTGCATAATTTGATTCGCCGCATTAATTACAGTCTCGTACAACTGCTCTAGATTATTATGGACAGTATTTTTCAAATAGTTAAACATAAAAAATCTAGAGGAGTTACAACGGGTGGCTGTAGTTGCTCAATAAATGGTTCCAAAATATATTCACGATAATTAGGAACTTATCGTGAATAACTGTAAAGGCCATGGATAAAAATAATCCTCACAGTTTGTTACTAATGAAAATTAGTGATATATAAAATGAAATTCAAATAATATAATTTAAAATTATTTTAAACAATCGCACAACACAACTTTAAAACTTATCTAAGTCAGGTATGCCAAATGCCCTCAAGCAAATTCGCTCTTCTTGTAGTATTCAGAAACGAAGTCCACCTGGATTATAAACCATGATGATTTAATGGAACTTCTAACTTTTGATATGCGTACAAAATACATCCTATTTTTCAAAGTTATCCATTATAAATTGAAGTAACAACGTTGACACTCCTGACAGGTTCGTACGATTACAACCGTGTTGTTTTCACAGATAACGCAATAAACAAAAAGTTGTGATTTCTGCCCATAACCAGAATAAGCTTAGTTTTCAAATTTTGACGAAATTTCCATATCATGCAATACATGATTATATTCAGAAAAAAAATCTCCTCTTAAAAGATCTACAAAATTTGCACGGTTCCAATTTAATTAATTTTGAGGTTAAGTAAGAATACTAAAAATTTGCACATAAGAAATTTGTTTTATTAAGCGTCAATAAAAGTATTTATATTACAATGTGAATTGATTCAAATCGCAGTTGAATATCTTAAGTAACAAAAAAGTTACGGCAAATAAAAGAAATTAGAAAATTTCAGTTTTTCTTCAATATTAAACAAACGAAGCATGACAAGTAAAATTTGCGAATGGATTCTTCTTGAGCTTTTGAACCTACACCTTTTTGCTAATTTAACCGTCTCTCTATATCTTCAAATCAAGAAGTTATCCATGTTGTCCCTATGAAATCCGGACACCCTATAGAAAGAGCATCTTTATTTTCTTCAAGAATTTACTAAGTATAAAATTAGAAGCTGTAAGTACAACTCAATTGTCTAGCAGACTCGACACAAATGTTTGATGCGTTTTGATGTGTTGGACTTTAACTGGTTTCAGTTAAATTGATTTTTTTTATTAACTGCATTTGCCAATAGCAAGACTTCCATTAATTTTGTTATGGATTTAATTTTACAATTAAATTTCGACACAAAAATATGTGAGGAAAAGGTTACGATTCTAATCTGTGCGGAAAACATGAAAAATTGTTACTTTATTTATATTTGATTTCAATAATTTAATTCCATAATTGGGGTTATGCTACGAGGGAGCGTTTTTATATTCGCGGAATGGGGGATAAGGGGTGGAAATAAAAAAACCAAATTTTCTTTTTTTTCAATATATTCACCTGCAAGACGGATACATTTTTCACATCTTTTAATTAATTTATTTATACCCTCATAAAAAAATGATTTCTCTTTATCTGCAAAATACGCCGAAACTGCCTCCTTGACTTTATCATCGGCAGTAAATTTTTTACCCCGCAGCTCTTTTTTCATTTTCGGAAACAGGTAATAATCACTCGGAGCCAGGTCTGAGCTGTAGGGTGGGTGATTCACAATTTCGAAGCCCACCTTATGCAGGGCAGCTAACGCAACGCGGCTCTTGTGGACGGGCGCGTTGTCGTGCAAAAGCAGCACACCTTTCGTCAATTTTCCCCGTCTTTTCTCTTTAATGGCTTCTTTTAGTCGCTCTAATATTGAAGCGTAATATTCTCCGGTTATAGAAACACCTTTATCTTTATAATCAATCAACAATATTCCTTCCGAGTCCCAAAATACCGTTGCCATGAGTTTCCCAGCTGATTGTGACACTTTAAATTTCTTGGGAGGTGCTGTGCCCTTTTACGCCACTTCATGGAGTCTTGTTTGGACTCAGGTTCATAATGATGAACCCAAGTTTCGTCTCCAGTAACAATTCGACTCAATACACCATCCTTATCTTCATTACAGTGGTCCAAAAATGCACGCGAACACTCTACGCGCTGTTGTTTTTGCGGCGGCGTGAGCATTCTCGGCACCCATCTTGCGCTGACCTTAGACATGCCGAGATGATCGTGTAGGATTTTAAAAATTGTTGTATCGGATACTCCAACCATTTCTGCGAGTTGTTTCTTCTTTAGTCGAGCATCTTCGGGTACAATTTTTTCAACTTTCAACCCAACGCGCCTAATCACCCCCCTACAACCCGCTCATTCCGCGAATATAAAAACGCTCCCTCGTATAATTCACAAAAATTATGTCCTAGGTCCGAATATTTAAAATTCAATTGCACAGAAACTGCATAAATTTTCATTCAACATTTTTGTGTAAAGTTTTTTTGGTTTTGTGCAACCTATTATGGAATAGCTTTTGTATATGCGATTTTGTATTTTCTACTAAATGTGTGTGTTTCAACAAACATATATATTTTTGGACCCATATTGAAATGAAAACTTAATTTTTTAGTTATTTTAACAAAATGCTGGTCAAAGTTAAGCGAAAAATTCCGCAGAAAGTGGCCAAACAGTTCATACAAATATTGAAATATGAAATTGAAAAAATTCTTCTGAATACAATTTCCATAATGGCATGAACAACATTTAGATTAGAAATATTCATTCAGTTAAACACTCCACCCTCTTATCTAGTAAGAAAAATAACAATTTTATTTGGCTATTGCATTGATGATGTTATAAAGCGGAATCTTTTATCTTTCAAAAGTTCATTTTACTTGATATTTAATGATGTGATTAAATTATTTTTTGCCCAACAATTGGGAATATATACAGAAATAAAAATAAATTCAACCAACAAAGATAAGAATTACTGTACGAGGTAATTAAAAAATGCCTATCCTTATCAAAATACTATCCTTCATGAAGCACAAGCTGCAAGAAAACCTTAAAATCAAATTTGATTGAAACAATCACTCCAATAGAATCCTGAGATGAAAATAATGAACTATAAATGTAGAGAATTATTTGATAACTTTAGATAATAATATATGTAGCTAACATGTTCTGATAATATAATGAACACTTATGAATAATATTTCCTTTGTTGGACATCAATGAACAACTCTTTAGATTTCGTTCTTATACATTTCTTATCTGTATCGTTAAATTTATAGACATAGGACATATGTAGGTATTGAAAACATCTTCACTAGAGTTGCTCTATCTATATAGACCTCTAGGCTGTAGCTCAACGTACGACTCAATGTACAAAGTAAATGTTATATCATTCTCCACCAATGCAAACTTTTTACCATATTTTGCGAGTAGTTTGGCGACATCTATCTGGTATAAGAAGTATTCGACAATAAGGTAAAATAATTTTTTACAAAATTGCAGTCTTTGGAATTATCAAACGCTTGATGTATGAGGATAAGTTCTGGCCTAACCAAGACATTTTTTTCCTAAATTTAATTTTTATTTTTCTATATAGGGCCGCTGTAAGTGTGCACACTTCTCGTAGCGATGCCTTTTACGAAGGTGATGCTAATCTCTACCCTCCGAGCATAATTTTTAGATTAGGGAACAAAAAGTTGGAGCTAGATCCGATTTTCTGCAAACGTGCTCACTTTTTAGCAATTTCTGACTCTGGCTTGTCAAGTAATGATGCGTAGTATGCTCCTGTAATGGTTTTTCATGTTTAGAAATAATTGATTAAGATAATTCCATGATTATGTCAAAAAAACAGTCACCATCGCTTTCTCAACCGAAAAATCTGTTTCTGTTTTTTTGAGAGCCGATTCCTCCTTTGCAGTCCACTGTTTTCACTGTATTTTTGTTTCGCGCCTACAATGGGGTATCCAAGTTTTATCTATAGCAAGTAATCCACGCCAAAACTTTTATTTATTATTTTTATTACGCTTAAACTGCGCCAACGCGTTGGACCTGTTCATTCGAACATGTATTTGGTTTAACGTGAGCAAGCACGGCACTCAACGCGCGGACAGCTTTCTCATGTCTAGATCTTGACTTAATATGAGACAAACACGTTCTTTGGACATGTTGATAACCTCAGCGCTGCCATCTTCACGTTGAGGTAGAAAATATTTCAGACCATCCTCGTACATCTTTTTGTAAGTACCAAAATGTACAAATTACATCACAGTTTGGCCTTAAATTAAATAAGATTATGTCATTTTGTTTCTATTTTCTAAATTCTAATCTATTCTAATAAATTTCTGGAAAGATTTACAACAATTATGTTTAAGATCAAGTTCAATTTTTTAACTCAAAACCATCTCTTGAAAGCTGCAAATTTTGGAAAGCAAAAAAAAATGCAAAAATGTTGTTTGTTTGCTTTGGAACGCATCCATTCAGCCAAAAGTGAGCCTCGCAGCTGAACAAAATTTTCTACAGAAAATGAAGATCACTAATAAAAAAAATCTTTCTGCAAAATCTTCCATCAAATGGATGGAAAAAGCCCCAATGGCTGTCAACAATGGCTATTATTTCCAAGTATATAATGGACCGATTCAGATTATATAGAAATTCGCACAGGCTCCGATCCTAGATTAATGTATGTGTTAAATAATTGACACTTCAAAAAAAAATCATAAAAGAAAACATGTGAACATGGTATGTCTCCAAATGGTTTCATATCACAAAAGACCAGCTTAATTAATAATTCTCAAGTCAAACAACGGTTGGCAATAAACGCCCTCGTTTTAGATGTATTATTACCCATTTATCTTAAGATTACAAGAGATTTATGTGTAATTATTATATTAAATTATCTCAAAAACATACTACCCAATCTGGTACTTTTTCAATTTTGTTTTAGGCAACCTGTTTATTTAGGTTTTTTCCGTTTCACAAGAAGGCCGATATCTTAACCCGTTAATCATTATACCATACGACCTTCCACCGAATAAAATATAAACACAATTAAGCTGTGATATATTCCTACCGATAAAATCTAAATATTTATTTAGATTATTTACGCACTTATATGGTCCGAACAGTAGACAGAATGGTGCCATTTCTCTTTCCAAACATCTGGAAAATTCGCGCGATTAACATAAAGTCAAGGTGAACAGTTAAGACCGTACGATTTAAGCGAAAAAATTTATACGAACAATATCTACAATATTTATACTGTGACCAGCAGCCGCGTATCACATATGTTGTATCAATTATGAAGCGTGTGTATTATGGCTTGTATGTATATCTGCCATAAATGTAGCGTGTCAAAATAACCCTGAACATGGTCAACGTAAATTTCTGTATATATATGTCACTTTCGATCTTTATCTTATCACATTATTTCTCTTTCTGTAGTTTACGTTTAGAGTTAGGATTTATTGCTGGTTAATAAGTTGTAATGGTTTCAGATATAATTAAATCAATTTAAATTAACATACGCAAATGTGCGTGAAAATTGAGGCGTGACTATAAAATTTTCCTATAATTATTTTCTGAACTTCATGTGAGTGTGCACGTTTCTCCCAGCGATGCTCCCATCTCCTCCATCCAAATTTCTGTCCTCCGACGGCAATTTTTGGATTAGGATTTTAGGTGTGCGCATTGTCTTGGCAAAATAATTTCTTTTCTGAAAATGTGGCCGATGTATGCTCCTATAATGGTTTTTCGATTAAGATAACTCCATAATAATCCTAAAAACAGAAAACAGCCGCTATCACTTTCCGGGACTTTTTAGGACCTGATACCACCCTCTTCCCAGTCTACTGTTTTGCTATATTTTTGTTTCGGGCGTACCATGGCGTATCAAAGTTTCATCTACAGTAATCAGTGCCAACACTCTGATTTACTCCTTCTAAACTGAACTAACACAACGTTGGAACTGTTCATTCGATAACGTTTTTGGTCTAAAGTGCAGCAGCTGCTGCACCCAACGCGTGAACAGCTTCCTCATGCCTAAATGTTGATTCAATATGTGACAAACATGTTTTTTGGGCATGTTCATAACCTCTACTACCTCTCTAACTTTAATTCGGCGATCGTCTAGCACTATTAGGTGAACTTTAGCGATGTTATCATCGGTGGTTACAGATTTTGGACGTCTCCAAATGTTCATCGTCCCCTAAGCTTGCTCGGCCACGTTTATGTTCTGTTGCCCAAAATTTCACTGTGGTAAATGATGGTGCAGAGCCTCAGTATTGATCGTCCAACTCATTTTTAATTTGCGTTGACGTATTGCTTTTCAAGAACAAATATTTGTGACGGATCGATACTCGATTTCGTCCATTGCCACAAAAACACTCACATCGACTCACTCAAACGATTGTCAAACAACAACTGCACATTACCCAGCTTTTATTGGCGAGTGCTGCCACCTTCACGTGGGGGTTGGAAATATTTCAGGCTGCCCTTGTAAGTTTCCGCTGATACAACACACCCTAAATTCAATATCGTAAATTAAACTGCAGAGACTGTAATAAACTGAACAATATTTAAAGAAAACTAAATGTAAATTATACAGGGTCCGGCAAAATAACCTCCCACATTTTAATCGTTAATAAAAACGCCATTGTAAATGTTGTTTAATTTTTTTTTTATTAAATGAAAATGTATAGTTTGCCATTGGTTTTCATTAACTTTTGAAAATTACAGACTTCAAATGGCGACTATTGTTTGTGATACACATTGGAAGGTGATTTTTTAACGTTTTCATTACTCGAGCAGTCATTTAAGGCGATATTCCTGAAATTTCTTAACGTATTGCTGCTTTTAATTCGTCAATGGTTCGGGGATGGTGTTCAAAGACCTTCGCTTTTAGGTAACCCCAAAGGAAAAAGTTGCATGGGGCAAGATCGAGTGAACGCGCAAGCTATCCAATGTCTCCATGTAATGAGATTACGTGTCCTGGAAACATCTCCCTTAAGACGTTCATGGACCTTCTGGCCGTGTGAGCCGTAGCTCCATCCTGTTGGAACCACACATCCGCATGGTTAAGTTCTTTAAGTCTTGGGTCCAAAAAATTACATAGCATGTCGATATACCGATCGGCGGTTACGGTAACCGTAACGCCTCCCTCCTCAAAAAAATAAGGACCCCAAACGCCAAATGACCCAACAGCACACCAAACAGTAACGTGTGGGCTGTGAAGTGGCCTTTCATGGAACTGCTGCGGATTTTCTCGTGCCCAGTAACAAAAATGTTGCTTGTTCACACAGCCGGATAAATGGAAATGGGCTTTGTCACTGGTTATTAAAAGCCCATTTTGTGGGATGTTTTGAAGAATATCGTTGCAACATGTTCTACGATTTTCCCAGCTCTTGTGTGATCATCATTTTGTATAGGTGGAAGTGTAGGTCTGCGTGTAAAATTCTTCGCAGCGAACGCAAAGCAGCGGCATGTTTAGCAGCTGAACGAGTAGGAGATCGTTCCACAGCTTCTCCAACAGCTGCAATATTTGCAGGTGTCCGAACACTTCTGGGTCTACCGGTTGGTTTTCTTTTTAAGGCTGAACCTGTGGCTCTAAAATTCAAAACCCAAAGCAGTATGCGATCTGGAACCGAAGCATGTCTACCCAGTGCGAAGTTCGTTGCGTTGTAATCACACATTCATTTTTCAAAAATGTTGACAGCACGATGTTCGCCCGTTCAAATCATTATGACAACTAAAATGGCAAGGCATGTGCTACCAACTGAAAACACTAAGCTTCACTGGCGCGGGCACGGTGACGATGCAAAATGTGGAAGATTATTCTGCCGGACCCTGTATAAGAATTGTTTCTTGGGTCATGTTTTTTTGTATCTTGGAACAATAAAGAAAATAATTATATTTTTTATATCGATTGAGCTATAATTAAAGAAATTCTGTATAAAATCTACAGAAAACTCCAGAACTCGTTTTGAGACTTCAATAGGTTTTGGAGAAGGAAATTACAATATAACATAATTGGTATTAACGAAAGAGACATCCTCATTACTAAGAATAAAAATTCTAGATGTTGTTGCTCCAATTGCTGTTCTGTAGAATCGGACATTGTAACGGTTGTCAAAAACATTGACTACTTTAGCCACAAAATGTATATTTAATAGGATCTTCAGGAACCTCTCCATTTTCTCCTGGAATCATTGGAAAGTAAATCTGTGATCCTTAAATAATTTTTTCTCACGCTCTATTGCTTTTTTCTGGTACTTTTTATGATTGTCTTTTCCTCAATTTCTTTGTAATAATCTTCAATTTCTTTTTTTTCAGTTGGCTTTGTTAAGAATTTAGTTCTCTTTCCTTCTTTTTAATAATACAAGTTTTTTGGGAGATGCTTTTCGAAATGGTCTTACTCTTTCTATTGATAGAAATGCATGATATTCTTTCTGTTGGTTTGTTGATGGTTGAGTCAGTATGGTAGATTGTCTTTCAGTGTGAGTCTGCTCATTGATACAGGGTATAATATTGTTCTTTCTCTTCATCCAGTGATCGGTCGTTTAAAACGAAGATAAAAGTTCAATCTTACCAAATACGCCATCATCTAAAGGTCGAATTCCTGTTTTTGCAAAACTCGTTTAAATATTTGACATTGTAAACGCCTTGGTGATACGCATATTCAATTATTATTTTGGAGATACTGTAGATGCCTGTTGGCTTTCCCGAATTATTTATCCCAGCCACTGATTTAAAGCCTAGTTATATAATGCTTTATAGGAGGAAGTATACGATGGTATAGTACGGCACGTTCACCTGATGTAACACTTCCTATTTGATTTTGACATCTTTTAGACAAAACATATAAAGTTTTGTCTAAACTGATACATTTTCTTCTGCTGATTAACGTTTCTCTAAGGTCACATCTGAATGTCTATCTTCAAATCTGCAAAGTTGGTATTGCTTTTTTATTATCTTCTGCTAACTTGTAGGTGCTAACTTAACTTACAGCACAGTTCCGTTTTTTGTAGTCGGTAGTGCAATTTAGTTGCAGTTAATAAGAAGTTGCTTCATTAAAAGTTTGTTTAATAGTAATATCAACGTCATATTTAAATGTATTCTCACTCAAAGATTTATGATGATTTCTGACGTGATAGCTGATAAACGTGGTCTTTGATTTTTTTCTAATTTGTGCTGTCTTACAAAGTGGCAAATTTCGAAGAGGAACATCCTCTACAACAAAATTATATGAGTCATAAATTTTGAACAAATACAGCATCATCTAGTTTAAAAGCGACCAACTACGTTTGATATGAACAATACCTTTCTCTTCATATTTTCATCTTTTAAATCTGAAATTTATTAAGTTAATTTATTAACTCTAGAGAATTTCTCCGGCTAATAAAAGAAATTTCATCTATTCAACATTGCTTCAAATGTTGCTTAAGAGCTAACCATTTCACCTTTTTCTATGTAAAGACCATATTAAATTAACCGCAGGCATTTTTTTTTATTAATCTATTAGCGTGATATAAACATATAGGAAATACTTATCATCGAATCACCTTCAACTATTTCTCGACGAAATGACCCCGCAGAACGCGATGACTAAATAATAAAAATCGGTACAAATTTACGGGGAATTTCCTTAAATCCGCACGGCCGACGTTACGGTGACACAAGGCCCGCTGTTCCGATAAAAACAATGATGGATGGGTTTTAACCTCTCGAGACGCTTTTTCCTCGATGTCATGCATATAGCCGCTAATGTTTATACATGTACGACGGCAAATCGTGCACTCGGATGTTTTGCGGTTAGAGACTTTCCTTTGCCGCAACTTTCCAGAATCACCTCCCAATCGTCTGAATAACCTGATATCTATTATCCGATATCTGTTTATGTATTTTGAATGCAATGTCTGGGAAAATCTATCATTGTTTTTATGTCTTTACCGGATATCTATGCGGATAAAATTGCTTAAAATAAATTTTCCATGCTGTTATTAAAATAGAATTCGCGGAAAGTATTTTAAAATTAGAATTTCCGAAATGAAATCAAACATTGTTTGGTTAGCGAAAGAATACATTAATAAATAAATAATTTAGATATACTTCTTATTGCTTTTAATTAATTGTGCAGGTTTTATCTTACCGCGTTGTAGATGTATTTGATCAAGTTAGTAAGGCAAGCTGAACTTTTAAGGCATAACCATCAATTCTACTATAGCTGATCATAATGCGATGAGTGATAACAGTAACTGATACGGGTTTATTAATAACTATTGTAGCAGAAAAATTCATTTAGTATAACAATGTTTTTTAATCTCTGGAAGACAAGGTGCAGAAATTTGTATATGCCATTAGAAATGAGAAACCCAGAGTTCCACTCTTGAAAAAGGAATTGAAGGAAAGGAAAACTTGTAGCATTGATATTATCTGAAGTCTTGAGAAGCTTTCCGATAAACAAGGCAGTATTCTGTCCAAAAATTGGTTCAAAAATTTGTACTCAATACTCCTCTTGTACATGAGAGGTCTAGACACTAAACTAACTAGATTTATTAACAATGCTAGAGCACTATTATGTGTAGTTAATAAAAAGAAACCAATTCAATGAAATATTAGATGACTGATGATTATTTTTTAAGTAGATAGTTAAATAAATCAAAACTGGTTAGGTTTAGGTATAGGAAAAATTACCTATTTTAGTAGAACAAGTAGAATTCAAGGTGGAGTAGCGATATATGTCAATCAATTAATTAGCAGCAATGCTGGTTTTAGGTGTGATAATATTGATGCTATAGAAAATCTATCCATTGAATTGCATTTTGAATGTGTAGATATGAAATTTTCTTGTACGGGTTTCAGGATCACCCTAATTGTGGTCTATAGGAGTTGCAATGGGGATCTTGTTGTATTTGTGGAAAGACTAGATGAAGTATTACGAATTTCTAGTAAATATGTAGGCTACGAATTGGTGCTGTGTGGCGATTTTAACGTTGACTTTTTACATGAATCTAAAGATTTGAAATTGCTCACAGGTTTATTTGATGTGTACAATCTTAAAATTACCATACAAGAACCCACCCCCCATACAGCACCATATATTTCAGAAACATTTCCTTTAGGTTTCCAATGTTTCGAAATGATATCATTTCACTAATAGGATTGCAGCAATGTTACATTTATGTTTCACAGTAACTAAACATCGTGGTTTCTAAGGTTATATTTCAGTATCGCTTCATAAATATTACATATATTTCATTAGCAGACTAAACTATAAAATTGACGAAGTAATCTATAACTTTTGTTCAAAGAATGCATAGTTGATAATTATATTGTAAATATAACATTTTTAATGAGACGATAATCTTTTGTAACGGCTGCGTTGCGGAGTCGGTTATAGCTTACAACATTGAAGTTCGCGCATGGCGCATGCGGCATGCCCACGATGCCTACCATCCCGCCATATGTTGTTAACGCCGCAGTTTACGCGGATTTTAGTTTGCTGTTGTGTTCAGTGTTGTGTAAGCGACGTTTGTTTACAATATGGTAAGTTTTATTTGGCTATATTTTTGCCTGTAGGTATAGATACAAATAGATTCTTTCTTGCACAACAATTTGATCACGTAGCGACCTAACCTGTACCTGTAGATACATTTGTTTCATTGTTAATAGATACAGTGAGGCAGCATCAACCTCAGGGTACAGAAAACGAAATAGCTGTACGTGTTGCCCCATGGCTTAGACAAGCAGCATTATGTTTAGCTAAAGAAGAAGGGTACATTCATATTCCGTACTCTAACCTACAATCTTTTATTAGGAGGAAACATTCGAACATAGAAGACGCCTGAGTTAAGATATGTAATAATTACTTATATATATTCACTTAAAGATAAATATATAGTACTTCATCGTTACTTTATTCCATCTTATATACATATATACTAAACTATTTTTAAATAAACTGTATTTATATGATATATTTTAGATTTATTGTTCAACCTTATTCACCAGCAAAGTTTTTCATCTAAGATACTCTTTTAGAACTTCATCAATCTTTTAATTTGCAACATTACAGCCTGTTGGACTGTACTACAGTTACTATCTCAATATTAAGCCGGCTATGCACAGAAACAAGGCAAATTAAATGTACAACTTATTCTTGTGTATTGCTTTGTATATTATAAAACAAGTTAACATATATATACGAGGCTTGTGACTTATACATCCACTTGATTTGAACTTAACTGGCTTCCTGTAGGTATATCGTCACCTGGATGCAGAAGTGGCCTATCTCTACTTTTGTGCTATTTCGACAATATCTGTTGATTTTATACTACAAGTAATTTTAAATTTGATGCGGAAGGATCGCCATTTTCACAGTTACTGCTGATAGCAGTCAAACCTCGACCTAGCTTGTGTTCAGCATCTAATATAAAAGTTCTTGTAGTATCAAATCAACAGATACTGTCAAAATATCAAAAAATGGGGATAGGATAATTTTACATCCAAGGAACGATATATATATGTATACTTATACAAATCGATACTTCTGACATATTTCATATATATTCATTGTAACATCAGAGAAATGTTTCACACATTGTTCAGTTCTGTATGAGAAACAAAGCAGAAACATTTCGAACTATATTGCAGAAATATTACAGAAACATTACACTTTTTGAAACATTCGCGGACAAATTGATATTTATGGCATGTTTCATAAATGTTTCAAATATGTACCGAAAGGTTCCAGAAACATACTGTATGATTCATAGTAACACTAGTGAAATGTTTCAGACACTATTTGGTGCTGTATGGGGCCCGTCTAAAGAGTTGTTTGGATAATGTTTGTATTGGTGGTGGTTTGTATAATTATAGCAGTAGAGTTGTTTATAACGGCATCTCAGATCACACGGCTCAAAAACTGACGTTACCATACGTTTCTGAATTATCTTGTAATGTAGGTAGAAACCGCGGTCTATGCCAATATAAAATCTGTCCAAATGTCAATGCAGAGTTTAAGCAAGTGTTATCTGTCGAAGACGGGGAAAGTGTTCTGTCGGATGATTGCGTTAATACGCAATACAGTAATTTCATAAACATCATAAATAATAACTTTGACATATCTTTTCGTAAGGCAATTAAACATTTTCGTATTATTAATAAATCCGGTTGGATTACACAAGGAATCCGTATTTCCTCATGTAAGTTAAAGGAATTGTACAAATTAACTTTAAATGGGAACAATGAAAGTATTGAACATTATCGAAAATATACTGACTTCCAGAAAAATTGCAACACCTAGAAGCTGTTTAACGATTTTATTGAAATTTTCAGAAAACGTCTATTTCTATGAAACAAAGTTATGATTAAGTTTTAAAAACAAAAGAATAAAAGCTTTAAAAGTTTTTTCAATATTGAGTTGCTCCGCCACGATTTGTAATGCACTCATATAGACGCCTTGGCATGCTATTAATCAAGTGATCTATAGCTGCTTGTGGTATATCGTCCCAAGCTTCTTGAATCCGTTGTTGAAGATCGTGTAAATTATCTGGAGGGTGCGGTAAATTACCTATTCGCCTACCAATCATATCCCATACATGTTCAATGGGCGACAAATCAGGCGACCGAGCAGGCCATGGGAGGACGACAATGTTAGATTCTTCCAAAAACCGTGTTGTAGCCCTTGCCGTATGAGGGCGCGCATTATCCTGCTGGAAAATGGGATTTTGCAGCCCCTGAAGATATGGAAGGCCAACTGGTTGTAGCACATTGGCAATGTAACCAGGTGCGTTAAGGTTGCCGTCAATAAAGACCAAGGGTGATCTGCTACCATAACATATTGCACCCCATATCATAACTCCTTGAGCGAGGGCTGTGTTGCGTTCCACAAAAAATGTTGGATTTTTACGTTCTCCACGCATCCGTCTGACTCTCCTACGACCATCGTGGGCCCACAAGCAAAATCGGGACTCGTCACTAAACACAATTTGATGCCATTCCTGCGCCCAATTAACCCTTAAGTTGCTCCACTCTAGTCTGCGTAGACGGTGAAGTGGTGTAAGAGGAAGACATGAAAATGGACGATATGAACGCAATCCATAAGATCTTATCCGGCGATAAACAGTTGACATTGACATTCTGAGTCCTGTACCTCTCATCCAATCATTTACAATTGATCGAGTTGTTGAAAATCTATCTCTTGTGGCCAAAAGTCTTAAGCGACGTTCTTCGCGATCTGTAGTCCTTCGAGGACGTCCAGATCCACGGCGACGATGTTGAACCCCTTCCTCGGACCATTTGGACCAACACCTCAATACCGTTGCAACATTTCGGTTTACACGACGAGCAATTTCTCTTAGCGAAAGTCCGGCCTCTCTCATACCAATAATACGGCCACGATC
Source organism: Holotrichia oblita (assembly GCA_023690525.1). Classification (NCBI taxonomy): domain Eukaryota; kingdom Metazoa; phylum Arthropoda; class Insecta; order Coleoptera; family Scarabaeidae; genus Holotrichia; species Holotrichia oblita. The sequence continues at coordinate 19,082,412 of CM043015.1, forward strand.
AAAATCACTTAATTGGAGAAAATGTTGATGTTGACGTACTCTCGGCATTGTTATCAAGTGCAGAATGAAATTGTGACGTAACAACAACAATTTGCAAACTTGACAGTTACTAAATGGTCTAATACTTCAAATTTATAGTTACTATGTGCTATGGAAACAACATGCAAAAAAAAAAAAACTACTGGCTAGATTTTATTCAAATTTTAATCATCAATTTGTTTAATGAAAATAAACGTTTCCTGAAAATTTCAATAAAATCATTCGACAACTTCTAGGTGTTGCAATTTTTCTGGAAGTCAGTATATAAGCAAATATACAGAAAGGTTATTAAAAATGGTAAAATCCTTCACAATAATCGGATAATAGGCAGGTCTTCCAATAAAGCTAAAGCTGCTTGGCAGATAATAAACTCAAAAATTAATAATATAAATCATAATGAAACTATAAAATTACAAATAAATCAAAAAGTAATTACTGAACCAAACATTCTTGCAGATATATTTAATAATTATTTTAATAATATATCTAACTACCAAGAATCTAATTTGACGTGTACGGGGGATATATGCATTAGTAGTCACTCTAGCACATTTTTTTTGAGTCCAACAACAGAAACGGAGGTAAGTAATATAATAATGGGCTTGAAAAGCTCACGTTCTGCAGGTCATGATAAAATTAGTACTGCTGTGTTAAAAGAATGTTTAAATGAAGTTGTTTGCCCATTCACTAATATAATAAATAATTCTTTTGCCTCTGGTGTGTTCATAGAAGAACTAAAAATTGCTAAGATTAAACCGATTTTTAAAAAAGGTGCACGCGAAGATATCGGCAACTATCGTCCGATCTCTATTGTGAGCACATTTTCAAAGGTCATAGAAAAGCTGGTGGCTATCAGGCTCACCAATTTTCTGGACAAGTATAACTTACTAAATGAGAATCAGTTTGGCTTTCGAAAGGGGCGTAATACAACATCGGCAATACTCAGTTTTCTTGATGTTTTGTACAATAATATTGATGAATGCGGGGGTGCTTTTTGGATCTCAGTAAGGCCTTTGATTTGGTAAGTCATGATATTTTACTTAAAAAATTGGAGTGCTATGGTATTAGAGTGGCACACCACTTCAGTGGTTTTCTAGCTATCTGAAGGGTAGATCACACTTCGTGGACGTGGATGGCTGGCATTCTAAAAGTTTAGATACAATACGGGGTGTTCCTCAAGGCAGCGTTCTTGGGCCGCTCTTATACATAATTTATGTAAATGATTTTCCACTAACGAATTCGGTAATGTATGCTGATGACACTTCTCTGCTAGTTTCTACCAATAATGCGACTCAAACTCGTGTTGAACTTAATACCTGTATTACTTCTGCAAGTAACTATTTTATATACAATACTTTGCATCTGAATGTCAGTAAAACTGTTTTTTAGAATTTAAACGCACTTCCTTGGGGTAATTATTGACTCCCGATGTGATTGGAAGAATCATATCGATAACCTATCTGTGAGATTGAGTAGCACCTGTTTTCTCTTTCTGAGACTTAAGTCCGTGATAAGTTTAGAAGTCCTACGAATGTTCTACTACTCACATTTTCATTCTGTAATCTCGTATGGAATTTTAGCTTGGGGAAGCTCATCGGATGCTGAAATGATTTTTAAGTTACAGAAGCGGGCTGTCCGGATAATTGCTGGTGTAGCACCGAGGAGAACTTGCAGGGAACTATTTCCTGATTTAGGAATAATGATTGTACCTTGCATCTTTATATTCCATTTGTTATTGTATGCCTTTGAAAACTATAATTCTTTGCCTAAATTAAATCGCTGTCATTCATATAACACAAGAAATGCTAGTGTTCTGGAGATTCCGTCACATAGATTAACCTTCACTGAGAGAGGTCACCGTTACTTAGCCATAAAAACTTTTAATAAGCTGCCTAATAAATATAAGCAGTTACCATTTCATTTGTATAAGAACAGTATTAAATATTTGATGATCCTGAAACCTAAATGTACTTTTATTATGTATGTGATGTTTTGTATTTGTGTATTACTTTAGGACTTTTCTTATTTTAGAATTTGAATATGTTGTTATGTAACCTTATGACGTATCCTATGCTCGCATGTAGTATACAGGATCAAAATATATTATTATTATTATTATTATTATTATTAATGAAAATAAAAATAAGCGAGTTAGTGAACAAAAAATTAATATTTTAAATAAATATTTTACGAGCTGACACATGTTGGTAAAGTCATAATTCGCTGTGACAAAATTTGAATCAGAAGCCTTTTGATTACAGGAGTATAGTGATGTATTTGGACTGCGTCTTTCTCGAAATCATTAGTAGGTATCATCAGCTACTTTTGTTTTTCGGGGTGTCTTTGTGCAAAAATACGCCACGTCCGTTTAATAATTCTATTACATTCCCCGTAAATAATGATAAAATTTAAAAAATCGTCATTTGTAAATGCTAAATTTGCCATTACTTGCTATAAAACATGAACTATTAAAGAAAATTATGAAAACATATCTAATGCATACATAGACAATTTACTATTAAGTTGTCACATGTTTGTCAGCCACGGCCTACGCTTTATTAATGTTGAAATATTAAGTTTCGTTATTGTTAAGTAAAATAATAAAATATCTCAAAACCGGTTAGATTTAGGTATAGGGAATGCTAGCATCAATTAAACGAGAATGAAGATAGGAATTGAAATCTGACATAATATATAGGGTGTTGCATTTAAAATAAGCGAGTTATAATTGTTTGAAATTGTTGGAATTGAGTGGTATGTGGAAAACACTCTGCATACAAAATTTTACATTTCAAAGGACGAGGCACTTTAGTGATGTCTTGCAATTCGCCATGTCAAATTTTAAGTCAGTAGCATGTTTGCTTGCAGCAATATCGTGATTTATTTGGGACCGTGTTTTTCTAGAAAAATTAAAAAAAATTGTAATATCTCAAAAACTATTAATTTTTAGTATAGTACATGGTATATGAAATTTACTCAAAATTTGATAGAGAGTTGAAAAATAAAATAAAAAATACCATGTTCTATTTATAATAAGCGAGTTGGTATGTATTTCCGGTGTACCGGAAGTAGATCATTCATGCAAATATTATATTTAAAATCAGCATTATCGATAGCGTAATCTTCTCTAAATTTTACATTTCGTCTATTACTACATACCCAAAAACTTCTAATCAAAACTCTTCGCGCCACACCCTGACCTATGCAAATTAGATGCATTGTCTAACAGAGAATACCAAAACTGTATGTTAAAACAGCACCAAATATTTTAGATATTTTGTGAGGGCAAGTGAGATAGTTCTACGAATATATGTATCTTTCAATGAGTTCCTTTTTCTTTTGGCGTGGATATACAGTATGGGACAGGAACAAATAGAGGAAATAACTAATGATCAAAGGTATGGTTAGCGAAGACAGCAAAAATTCATGCCTTAAAAATGGTACTTCATGGATTGAAGTTAAGATAAAGATGGAAATAAAAGAAAAGGAATAAAACGTGATTTTTTGTCAGCTTGCGCCGTACTCAGTTTTGCACCTGCACATATATCTTATACGAAATAAGTTAGAACTTATTCTATTCTTCGAGGCATAGATTCTACTAATGCATTGCAATAGGTTGGAGTAATATTATACCATTCGTTCTGTATACAACCCTATTAATCCAGAGCATTTGATGGTGATGAATGGTATTCCACGTGTAGACGTATTTTTAAATGAGCCCAAAGGTTTTCCCTTGGATTGAGGTCCAAGCTCTGAGCAGGCCAATGCAATACTTGAAACTGTTGAGATGTTAGCCAATTATGTATTGATTTGGTTGTGCGTTTAGGGTCGCGATCTTGCTGAAAAATTACTTCGTTTTGTGGTATAGGCATGTTTTCTACTGTTTCCAGTAAATGAGCTTCCAAAAATTTTATGTAGACTATCGCCTCCATATCATTAGAGAGCCACCACCATATTTGACAACTATTTTAACATGCTTTCGCTACTTACTTTCTACATACTACACACTACAACTCCTCGCTATTGCCAAATCGACCAGCTTCCATATTTTTTTTGCAAATAATAAATGTGCTTTAATATTTTTATCAGGCAGCAACGGTTTACGTTTCTTTGTTAGTGATCTATAATTGTGGCCTTGTAATATTCTCAATGCTATCTATGTGCTATTTATTTTTCCTGTGCCTTCTTTAAAAGATTTGCTGCCATAGATACAGTGGATGTCTCCTCTCTTTCTATGTATCGCACTAAATGTCGGCTTTCACGAATGGATAGTAATGTTGGCCCCCTTTAGATGCAGGCACTTCTGAATAAAACTTTCTTCGTAATTTTTGTACAAAACTTTGACTAACTTTACATTTTTTGCAACTTCTCTTGTTGATAAACTTAATTTTAGAAAAAATATTTTCGTTTTTCTGGTTTTGTTGTCACATTTCTTCATTTTTTTAATAGCCCGTTGTTGCAGCACTTTCAGTCAACCAAACTGAATGAAATTAAACTAAACACTAAAGATTTATGCTTACCGTAAACTACCACATTGTGCAGATTTCTACTACTACTGTGTTCAATTTTGCTCATCAATGTATACTATAAATGATCGTGGTATAGTATAGATGATAATGTTATTATTATCAAGGAACTGAAACCAGTAAATAAATTTACAAACAGATGGGCAAATATCAGACTTCAGAACTTCAACTTATAAACCGCTTCTGCGTATTTCATGCACTTATCTTTCATCATAGCGTGTACTTACTGGTCACAGTCTAACTCAGCCACTAGGGCATGATTAAAATATCTTTTTGTAGCTAAATACTAATAAATTCGTTTACAAATTTCAACCTCTATCGCATTTTTTGCTCTGCTAAAAGCGATTTATTTGCAGCTGAACAATTTTTTAATTCACTAGCTTTTAATCTTTTCTGTGCAGTCCTAATATTATCAGGAAAATTGACCGCCTCTATTGCACTGCTTGCAAACTCTAAGGGATTGTTTCTTATAAAACTTATAAATATTTTATCTCGGTTGAGCGTAGATATTTTCTATGGCCTGTTCCAATTTTTCTACTCCATCTGTGTTGCTCTCTCCAATTTTGTAATATTTTATGCACCGCCAGTTCTCATGTAGACCATCCCTTTCTGAAGTATTCTTGCCTTCGTTATTTCGCTAATACGATGTGCCATCATGAACTCTATAAAACACCATAATGACTAAGACGATGTGGCAAGTCAGATGATTTTGGGGCAATTAATATACCAATTTATATGAAGATATTTCGTAAGCTCTCTTCTTAGCTCGTTGAACTGGATAAACAGCTCCAAAATTTTAGACCTGAAATCGCTTTAAAGCGAACTACTTTGTATAATTGTTGTCATCGATCCAGCTGACCGTCTACCATTGAGAATGCGCGTAATCTACATACCTAGAAACTCTGCTGCAACGAGATGAGGTAATCAGATGATGATACTGCCCAATAAAGTTAAAGTAAGAAGAAAAGAGACAGCAAGAAGCTCCTATATTGGTAACGGTAGAGAATTTCAGTATTTGCTTTGCTACAACAACGAAAGTTGTTGCATGGTTATCCCTGAAAGGATTCTTGAGCAATAGAAAACAAACTAATGACCAATCGCTGTTGAGCTAGAACTAGAACGGAAATAGAATATTAATAATATTGAAGAGTTAGGTTTTGGTTGACCAAACTAGAAACTAAAAGCTTTGTGTTCTCTTTGGCAACAAAAAAAAAGTTGCGCTCATTTGGTTAAACAACAATGTTTGCAAGAAATCGTTGGAAGAAATTTTGAAACCGTTTCATGTCGTTTTCATCACTCCCTTTGATTTGTAGTTTATTTCTATCACCAATACCAAAGAAATGTTTCAATACAAACAAAAGGATTGCAATACCTCTATATATTTTGCATTTTAATCAATTTTACAATACAGGACAAAACATTTGTGTAGATATGATTCGTTTACTATTAAACTGCGTAATTAATTCCTGTGATAGTCTACTTTATCTTTCGAATACATTACAAAAATAAAATTGGTAATCGACAAATCACGAAACTAATTTCGAAACTTGTATAATCGACTCTCCAAGCAGTCTACCAATCATAGTCTAGCAACATCTTCAACTTTAGGAGCATCAATTAGGCAGTGCAATGTTTACAAATACTCGAACAAAATACAAATAAATCATCTCTTCAAGTTCTAAAAGCAATAAAATGTTGACGGAGAGATTATCTGCTTTGATTTCGCAAAATTGCTCTCATTATCCTGATATCCCAAAGCTACTCGACGATGTATTAATCGATCAACAAGGTCATCAAGTTTTCGACGCGAACACATAATGAACGGTTTTTGCACATAAACAAAGTTCAATTTCCTATTCAAAAGCACCGATTCATTTAGGATTATCAATTAGGAAATAATTTTTTACGCCCACGCACAATAGCAATCACGGGGTTACTGTGTGTGTTTGTTTATTGGCTTGTGTGTGAGTGTCTAAGTGTAAGCGTAATTATTTTCTGATAAGCCCCGTTGATATTAACGTATGTATATAACGACGCTTGCATTTCCTAGAATTTCGGCAACTTTACTCCGGCAAATGGGCCCGTTCCCCCATTATCCAAATACGTGTGTAATTACCTAATGGGATTTTTTTGTACGAAAAGATGAAACAGATCGTTATCTGAAGCGGGCGCGATAAAAGGACGTTTAATGTAAAGCATATACTTGGACAAATATGTACGTTTAGTTGCTACGACAAAATGTATGCGCGTGAAACGACTTGAATCCAATCACAATGCAGATGATATTATGACAATTCCAAGAAGGCGCAATATCAATATTTGATATTATATATTGTCATCAATTCCACCAATTGGCCGCCGGTAAAAATCGAGGGAGATTGTCGCTTTGTAAACGCAGGCGAAATATTTCGTCGTGGCAAAGGTGTGTGAACTTATCTAGATCAGCCATCGTGTTGATGGCCCCAATATGTCTGATCCCTTCCTGATGGTATATCTTTAAATTAACGTACAAATGAGATACATTGAATAACCTTTAAAATCGATCTAAAAAATTGGTAGATTAACAGGAGGTACCTAGTAAGGAATTTAGAGTCTGAACGGAATATGTTCTAGCGACAACACTTGCACGTTTAGTTAAATTCAATAAAGTTATGGTGATAGTTTAAGATGATTGAGCACACATGAATTGATATAATCAACAACTGGCTCGATTTACTTTTAAACTTCTGACATATGCGGGCATCCTAATTTATTTATTTAATTTTATCCATCCTCCGAAACCAATTCTTAAACCAGCTTTCCCAAGTTTCACTAGATAGTAAGGCACACTCATTAAGCCAAGCCCTCACTGGACAACCGCTTTCCCTTCAACTTCACTTTCACATTTGGCAACAGCGCAAAATAGTAGGAAGCAAGGTCTGGACTGTAACGAGGGTGCTAAAGAAGCAGCAAGAAGCAAGCAAATTCGGTGTAGTGGTATAGCCAAAATCGAATGTTAAAAACGAAAAAAATTTAGTATTTTGGTGCAACCTTACATTAAGCGGCTTTCCAACAAATACAGATACTACTACTGAAAAAAACACGTGGAATAAAAGTTGCAGAGAATAAAATTTCACGTTACATAGATATCTTAGTTTCTAAATACATTCATTTAAAATTCGATATTTGGCATCATTTCGAAATCGTTTTTTTTTTTTTGGACGTTTTAAGTAATTTTATCGGGACTATCTTCAACGGGACTATCCTCACCAATTTCTGCTTCTACGGCAATAACAGGCACATCCTCATCCGCGAAGAATGCTGAATTCGAGCATGACTGGCCGTTGCAGTTGAGGCATGTTCTTGAACATTTCATGCCTACTTTTCGGCAGTTGCATTTCCCTGTACACTCCTTTGTACATTTGCAGGAAACAGTGTTGAGAATTTCAACTGGAGCTGGATCCTTAATGTTTATGATGGGGAGAAGGCCAAGGACCGTCCTCCTCCATCCCCAGCTCAGACGATCCTTTGGTCTATCATACCAGCCCTGGATTTGAAGGTACGCCAGCAGAATATGTTGGGCGGCGGTTGCATTTGTTGGAAGTAGAGGAGCCAGCTCGAAAGTTGGCTTTGTTAGTGATCTTGGAAATGTCTCGTAGCGGATTTGGTCTGAAATGAGAACCTCAGGATCGGCATCTTCATAATGGAAAACCTTGACAGTCTGTTGTAATGTCGTGTTCTTTTGAAGAAGCTTAACAAACTCCAACTTCCATTGGAGATAGAATGCAGAGGTTGTATCACATTCACTGATTGCATGTAGGAACAGAATATTCTGTTTGACAACGGACGAGAAGTTGAAGTACTTGGGAGAGTAGGTGTTCTGAGTGGTTCCCTTTCCAGGTTTCATGACGTAAATGGTGGATGAATTTGGTGCTTTGGCGGTTAATAGAATCAATAGATCGGTGTCCTCCCCGATTATGATGACCGTCGCAAAGTTATCTGTCAACTGATTGGCAGTGTTGACAATAAGGGTAACAGCATCCTCAACACTTTGCCTTACTTTATACCCATTCCGTACCAATTTCTCACGCAGCATTGAAATCAGCCGTTCTTTGTTATTGTCGTTGGAGATTGCACCAAAATACGATTTTTTTTTCGTTTTTAACATTCGATTTTGGCTATGCCACTAAACCGAATTTGATTTTTTAAATGTCAGTCGACGCAGAATTTAGTCCTCTGTATTTTTAAATAGAACGACATTTTCCGTTCGACGCACTGTTTTTCCAGCTACAAGCGAAAAAAATAAAAAAAGGTGCACAAATTTGGCGGTTTTTCGGCTACTAAAAGTTAAGCGCACTACCTGGGATGGTGCAAACTCAGATCACATGCATTTAGGACCAAATAAAGATTTTAAAACGATTAAACGAAATTAATTCCTCAAAATATATTAATTTGATTGGCCTAACAGTTTAGTTTACAAATTCGAAGTATTTGTTTGTCAAAAGCACTCCTTAATACATGGAATTTGACATGTTTAGTAGTTTGTACTTGGTTAATAAAAAAAAAGAACCCTTAAAATATCCTCAAATTATGTTGTAGAAATACAAATTTATTACATTACATTTTATATTTGGTGAATAATTAATCAGAATGGGAAAAATATTCAGATGACATATCCAGTGCAGTATTATCTTCCCAATAACATTTACTAACTCTAAAATATCCGAATCAAATTGCCTTTTTCTAGAAAATAAAAACTTGAATATCCATCAGAACTTAAAATTGCGTTATTAATGACCGAAGCCCCATGAAACAAAATTCTATGTACTGAAGTAGGCATATAATACCAATTGCACAATTCAATGTATTTTTGTGCTGTATCTAAACAGCATTTTCGAAAATTATTACCATTAATGTCAATACCACTATTTATTGCTTTTTAAATTACTCCAAATTTATGAATTAAATCTTCATTGATTCGAATTATTTCAGATGACAATTTAGGGTTTGCAAAACATCGTCTAGCTGTATTTTGAATAGTTAGTTTCCTAGTTTCTAGTTTGTTTTTAGGTCTAATCTATAGGCTATGTGTAACAAGCACTCAAAAAATGTACGATGTAAGACACATAAGCCAAACTGAAATGTTTCTTGTTGTTCAGGAATATTATTCCAAATTGTTAATGGCATATACAGGGTGTTTAAAAAAGATGCGGCAATATTAAAGGGGGCGATTTCCCAGGTCATTTTATACAAGAAAGTTCCTATAAACATACGTCCCCAAACGCTTCGTTACCGATCTACAGCGTGTTGAAGTCTAATTTAAAACAGCAGTAAAAATTAGATTTTTCCAAAACGCCTTGAGATACCATAATGAAATTTTAGGCGTGTTAATAGCTGTGGGAGACACATACTTTGCAATACAACATGATGTTTTACTCGTACCAGTGGCGCGCGTATTGGCACGTCACCGGCTATGAATAAAACAGGACTGTTTAAAAATATTTTTGTACGCATGATAAATGGATATGCACTAAAATGTTTTTTTTACTAAAAACGGTACGTCGTACGATAAAAAGTTAAGAGAGCTTTTTTCTTCACAATTGAACAAAGACTAAAAACATTTATATTGTTAGAAAAATCAGCGGCGTCCTATTTTTTTCTTGCAAAATAGCCTGTGACGTTCCAATACGCGCGCTACTGGTACAACTGAAATATCGTGTTGAATTGCAAAGTATGTGTCTCCCATAGTTATTAACATGCCTAAAATTTTATTATGATATCTCAAGCCGTTTTGGAAAAATCTAATTTTTACTGTTTTTTTTTAAACTTCAACACGCTGTAGATCGGTAACAAAGCGTTTGAGGACCTATGTTTATAGGAACTTTTTTGTATAAAATGATCTGGGCAATCACCCCCTTTAATATTGCCGCATCTTTTTGAAACACCCTGTACACATAAAACATCTCATCCCAGAGGAAAGAACATTACATATTTTTCCATCAACCATAGTTAATTCTAGCAAAAATTTTATTGTGTGTTTATCAGACACAAAATATTGTAATATTTTCAGGATAAAACGTCTTTTTTGCTTTTAGAATATCGTGGTAACTTGCGAACCGAATAAGCTGCATAATGTTTTGACTGAAAGTTAAGTTTCAACTGATTGGGTACAAAGTGGGGGTTTCTTTTATATGATCTGAATAGGCAAACATTGGCAGCTAATTTTCTTGAATTTCCAAATCCAAATAGCTAATTTACGCATAAATGACGTAATTACCGTGTAGGGTTGTGAACAACTAAACTTAATCCTCTACTTAAGCAAATTTTTACTCAATTCTACTGAACTTTGAAAGCAAATATAGAAAAACTTATGTAAATAAGATGCATTTTATTTACATCATCAAATAGAACTATTCAAGATTAAAGTACTGCAATTTTAACATTGTACGAAGAAGTTGAAAATATGATATTCAATCGCGTTTTTCGCGTTCTGAGCCACTGTCCTATGTTATGATAAAGTTGACTTTGAGCACAGGCTCTTCATCAATTTGATGACGTCAAGCAGGCACTCTTCTGTATACCACTTAGTTATGATTATCTTTTGACAGCCTCCCCAATTCTAATCGACTTGAAAAATACGGCATCTTCGTTTTTACAGGGCGGGATCTTCTAACAGCTAGTTGATATGAGTGTCCTCATCATCAAGGAGCCAAACTTTGTTTTAAACTTGGTTGGACACATCATAATCGTACAACCAAGTCTCTCATCTGCTACGATGTTGTTCATATATCGAGATTGTTCCTTAGCAAACATTTTTATCTCCCGGCACCAGGTCACACGACGTGTCGTGTCATCTGCTCTTCAGTTAGTCTATGCGGTACCTAAAGACAACACAGAAATGAATTGTCGGTCCATTTAGTTCTAAGATTCCTCTATCTACTGATGGGTCACACACGCCTTCGTTAAGCGTTGTCGACCGCGCAGTATCTAATGTTTTCCTCCATAACCGACATTCGTGGCCTTCTTGCTCTTCCAGGGTCCTCCAGACAGAAATTTCCCCTTTCCAATTCTCGGTGCCACCTGAATATAGTTGTAGGAGGTGGACAAGCATCACCTATTGCAACAATCATTTCTTCTAAGCACTTGACTACGTTTAAACCACGCGCGAAGTTGTACCTCAAAATTTTCCGTATATCATTTCATGACCACGATGCCATAGCAAGCACTCTACCCTATCAATGGTAATAAATAACTAAGCTCACGCACTTAGTGCAACGTTTACTGTGCAAGTATAAACCTCACTTAGCACACAGCAACAAACAGCCTCTTGCGACTTATTGTAGGGTCATATTACAAATCTTTTGCATGATTAACCTTTTGACTCATTCAAGAGCCTTCTATCCACAATGTTTGTTCTGGGTACATTTTTTTCTATTTCTGCTATCATGCAGTTCTTGATTGATTCGACGTTAATCGAGAATGGTTTCCCACGTCATGCTAAATCTAGCAATTGTTTCAGCATCTTATTCAGTATTTGCTTTAAGATTTCTTACCTTATTACTTGACTCAATCACGAAATGTTTGTATCTCTATTGCTCTTTATATGTTTTGCATTCAGTTTCCATATTTAGTTCCATGTTCATATTTATAGGACGAGGCAAAAAGTGGTTAGAGCACACCAAAAGATCACGGTAATTCGACGATTGAGGTTTCCGTCTCTAGTGTGGTTTATATGATTGAAGACTATTTTAGGGAGATTGCAATCAAATTTTCTAACAATACAGTTAATCATAGTAAATCTTTAATCAAGAACATAACAAGAACTCCTTAACGATATTGCATTTATTTCTTTCTATATCTTATTATCTCTTTTTTGCATTGCTATTTCAGTAGCAAACATTTCTGTATACTTAGCGAACGTTTCTGGGCATGTGTACAATGAATTGGTCCCAAGACATTACGCTGTGGGACACTTCTATTAATCTCATTGCAGTTGGATAACCCAACTTGTTGGTCCTGTTTGCTGATCTAAATACCAAATTGATGGGCTGGAATCAACTGTGCTTTCCGACAAGAACTGATATCAGTCTCTTTAATAGAACTTCTTAATATTTTAGTCCCAATTGATCTTTAAGCTTCTAAAAAAATTCACCATCTTCCTAGAGTCGCATGCCGTTCTGCCGTTTTCCAGGAAGAATCGGCATTTATCACTGTTCACTTTGTCCATCTTCTTAAGATGGAATCCAAGAGGATCGTGGTCGTTAAATAAAATACGCTGAAAATATAATAAACATTCTCGATTATCTTAGGTTTGAAATTTAAATTCAATGCAAGGTTTCTTGTACAGTTTGTCACTGTTAAAGATGCGGTCTAACGTTGTTTTTAGTTAAACTACAGCATTACTATGATTCAATGAGTTCTACCCTCGTCTTTGCAAGGCCATTTAGCAGTCTCAGTACCCTCACATTCTCAGTAACCTAATACTCACATTAATGCAACTACGTTCATTTGGATCAGAGCTTTGAGGGTGAGCTTAGACTCAAACAATGCATATGACCATTAGTGCTGCATAGTGAATGTTTTAGAGTTGAGTCAAATTTATTAATAGGAAGAAGAAAAGTAGCTCGAAATATTTTGAATTGTGTTGGTGTAATGGATCATGGGAGGGGTAACAGTTTTATTTCGAATTATTTCGTAATGGTTGGTAATTTTGCAGATTGCGAATATGAACAAAGAACCGTGAAATAAATGAGCCAGGCATGTAATCTGAACTGAAAAGATCATGAAGCTCGCCATATATTTTACATCATATCAGGCAGTACAGCTAAAAATTCTGATAATAGAAATATGATCTTATTAATTACTAATTAATCCATCAAAATATCAACACAATTTATCAAGTCTATCACAATGTATTATTTGTAGGTCAAAGAAAAAAGTCTCATGTCAAGTCAAGAAAAAAGATGTTTTAAGGATTACTAGCTTGAATTTCTCCTCTCAAACTAAGTTTTGTGAATTCTGTTACCTGCGAAGGAACGATGTTATCTGCAATTTTGGCTGAAATTGTTGGTTGACTTAATTTAAATTGTCAAGGAATAACAGACCACAATGTTTATAAAATACTGATCATAATTATCGAAATGAACTCATTTTAATCTGAGTAATGAATATTTGATGTTTTTTCTTTTCAATTATCATTGGTATTACCCATTTTCTTCCTTATTTAACGAGAAATGTGTGTCATAATCTAGTGGGGTCAGCGACAGCCATGCATACTACGTACAACAACATACATAAATGCAAACACACAATAATAATTAATGGCGGACATAACTTGGACAGGCTTATCTTCGGATCTACATGTGTGTTCAAATTAGAAATTCTGATAGCAACATACACAATATTCCGACTATATATGTATACGCATACATGTGTTTTGTAGAAGCTAGTTATTAAAATATAATTTGTGCGTGTACAGAAGCATACGATGCTGAAAATATGATGTGTATAACCTTCTAATGTCTTCTAACATTGCTAATGAGACGTTCAATATATTATGTAATTGAAATAAATCAAAAATTATTGACTAAATAGAAAGTTAAATCCACATAAAATTAATATAATAATTTTTCGAGGACTTTTTGATCGAGGTAACTGGAACATTTCATGTTTACTATCGAAACCTTGTTTTCCCATTTACATCACGTAAACGAACATTTCAAAAAGAAAATTTTCCGTTACACATTCTCGAATTTAGAAACGTACAAAGCACGCGAAATACTGATTCCTCCATTAAATGACGTGCATGCGGTGCCCTTAATACTGTTGTTGAACAAATCAAATGTCCAAGCTATTTCTAATATCCCCGAAATGAATGCATTCAGTAAAGTAGAGTGTATAACCGCTATACAGTCTCATTCTATATGCATAACGTGTTGCTATTGTAATGCGATACCTACACACACTCACGTTTAGACACGAGCTTAAAAGGGTTTGATATTTTAGAATACTAATGATTATTGGCGATGTGGTAGGTGTAAAAAAATATCATTATCATTGCAAAATGTAGTCAAGAACATTTACTTGTATTCATAAAAATAACTATTAAACTCAAATGAACAGCAGTGTATTTTTTAACCATTAAAATTAAGAAGTACAATCTACTAACAATGGTAAAAGTGAGAAAAAAATTATGTTTCTAAATGTGTCTAGAATTTTAACCCAAGAGTAATGGACTAAGTTCGGTAACCTCGAGTGTCACTAATTTTATTATGAATGTTATTTATTATTCATTTATTATATCTAGTAAATAAAGTAAGCAAATCAATAAAAAAAACTTTTATTTAGTAAACAAGTTGAACTGCCGTTAGTGATTAGTTTCCGTGAAAGATTTTTGCTGACAGTTATTTGATTTGTTTGGAATGTGATTTGGTGCGTGGTCTGGTCATTTGTTGAGATCACAGTTTCACAGTATCACATCTTTCTAAACCATCGACTTCAAATGTTTCTGTAACTACAACTTGGTGATCATGTGTACTGAATATCTGGCTGACATTGTTGTGCTTTTGAAGTAGTCCTGGAAAATCCATTGTTTCTGGCTCACTGCTCATGTCATTCTCGGAAAAATTTCTTCTGAAGTTTGCCACTAATTCCACGTATTGGTCTCTTTCTAAAGGTTACATATTCCTAAAAACATTTGCCAAAAGCGTTCGCCCGATTTTAATCGATACAAACTCAAAAGTTCCAGCTCACTTAGCGTTTCATTCAATATCCTAAAGTAATTTGCTTCAGTTAACTTTTACCATTCATCAACTACTACCACTAATACACCCAAATAATGTACCAATACAGTTAGCGTGTAACTGCGATATCAATTTGAAATTTGAGGGTTCAGCTTCAATATCTACAAGCCATAAACACAACTTGCTGATATAGGGTTAAATTATCTCGATGTTTATTATCGCCATGTTATTCGCAAGGTTACCAGTGCGTACATACAGGGGAGACTTCCGGTGGACGAGATTATGTGGAATCACCTAGGTAGATCAAGTTCAACCAAACAGAACCGAAAGAAACAAGTAAAAAAACTATAGAAAGATCGAGATTTACTGTAACGTTTGCTGAAAAAAGCATGTAAAAAAAAAGAAGAAGAAAATGTTATAATAAATTGAATAATCACCTACAACTAGGTACTTTTTTGCAACTGTATAGGTGTGCTGCAAAATCTTGTGCTAAGCTATTGAGCAATCTAAGCGCTCACAAATGCGTCGGTATCTATTGCCGCACCCTGTATCTAATTGCGAAACTTAAAGCATTGAAATAAAAATAGTATTTAACTTAATAGTTGACGTTAATTTAATAAAACACTGCCTAGACTGATCAATTCTTAAACTAGAACCAAAATGTCGATGTATACCGAAAACAAATGATGATATTCTACAACTTAATATTTCCCAAGATGAATGCAAGATAGTTTGGTGAAAATGAAGTGGCCTACATACCACTAAAAGTTTTTATAAATTCACAATAAAAACTAAAACTAATGTCACTTCAGTTTAACAATAGAATTAGTAGCAGATGGCAGATTGTGGTGACTTATACAGAATGGTTGGTTTTTCATTGTCCAGCCTACATCAGCTTATTATCAAAAATACAAAATAATGTTAGAGGAAAATGTTTTTTATCTTGAGATAGTCTATCATCAAGTGTTTGATAGTGATAATGGTATTGCGGTTCTT
The DNA here is from genome assembly GCA_023690525.1 of Holotrichia oblita. Taxonomy (NCBI): domain Eukaryota; kingdom Metazoa; phylum Arthropoda; class Insecta; order Coleoptera; family Scarabaeidae; genus Holotrichia; species Holotrichia oblita. The sequence goes on from CM043015.1 coordinate 19,098,694, forward strand.
ATTTAACTAAGAAAACGTTAATGTTTTGTAAAAGAGAAATGAACATGAGCTTCACAAACAGTGAACAAGTTGATATGCTGTGCTGTTTTCACAGATCAAACAACAATAAACGTCAGGCTGTTCTCTTATATCAAAATTTATATCCTGACAGAAGACAACCTCACGTAAATACTTTTCAAAATTTAGGAAATTCTCTGTGGTTAACTGGCACGTTTTCAAGGCGTATAAATAATATTCAAAATGGACGAGGAAACAACCACGGTAATGAAGTTGTTATTTTGGCTTACTTTAGAACCAATCCAAGAACTTCTGCAAGACAAGCAGCGTTTGATTTGAATATTTCTAGACACGAAATTATTTATATTATATTATACTAATAATTTTACAATACCATTAAACTACTTTTTCTCTCAAGTCGGTAGCTGCTGAGATAAGAGCAGAGATAAGCCGTTGAGATAAGCAGCTGGCAGTTGGTAGGGCAGGACTGATGGTTCGGAGTTCGAATCTTACAGGTGATGCTCGTCAAATTGGTACTACATTCAACCTACCATTCGCTATTGGAACATTATTAAATTTACGGTTAATTAATGTTGTAACATAGCCGGCGAGGCACATTTACACACACAATTTACACAGCAAGAGCTAAAGTTTGTAGTCTCTATAAGCAATTATTACCTCTTTTACTCGTTTCCCGAGTTTACCGTAAAGTGAAATATGATAACCCCGAAATAGGTATTTCGATTCTTTAAGAAGAGCGAAGATACGCCCGCCTACCGAGGTAATCAAACACACACCGTGATAATAATGACCGTACAGAATATTTAAGCGTAACGGGATGGTTAGAACAAATTCGGTGATCCAGTGCGTGGCCCTCTGAACTAGCTAGCCGGGAGGGTTGGTTCGGAGAAAACCTACAGATGGTACTTTTATAAGGGGCGCCAGGACTTCCAATTTTCCACGCAAAGAGTTAATCTTTGAAGCTGTGCCTACACTACAAATGACGAGTATTCCGAAAACGCTAAATACTTACGGTATGATCTTACTCGCTGTATACAATACTTACGACAAATATGCTTTCTCGATCTTACTTATAAAGTTGGAAAATAAATACCTGACTACACCAAGAAGGAACTATTTGAAATCAGAACGTCAGTTTGATTTGACATAACAGGTATATTAAGATAATATATACACACGGTTATCTACGACAATGCATTCGTTATAATAATCTTAAAAGCTAAGGGTTTAAAAAAAAATGATGTTGCAACAATCGGAATTTGAGTTACTATTTAAACACAATGTTTACGCTACCTTAACTAGTCTTAAATATAATCCGGGGTGGTCCTACGGTGCGTTGCTTCTAGTGTTTCGAGTAAATCCTCCGTACTGGAGACGATATGTAATCCAATTACAAATCACTATCGGTAAAAGGCCCTGAATCACTCGCGCACTACGGCGAAAATTACCATTAACGAGACGAAATGACTTCACACACGAAAAGTGACCTAAATACCGAACACTACCGGAATTAACACCGACGCGAATCTTAACCGTATCTCCTTCGTAAGGTACCCCAAATCACACACACACTAATCTGGATGCACCGATTTCTCGCCCCAGCGTGATTGGAAGGGGAGATGTGCTGTCCAATAATTTGTTCGCCTTATGTCATCGTGATTCTTATTGGTGGTTAAAGTATCCGTAAACAACTGCAGGTGCATGAACAAAAAATTATGCGAACCAGCCGAAATAGCAATTCGCACACTATTTTCATACAAGGAAAATACTGTGCATTCAAATTGAACCACAAGGTTTACATAGAACTAAAGTATATTGATAACAGTTTGACTACAATGTTTGCAAAGTTAATGAAAAGACACATACAATATTTCTTACAGAATTTCTTTATGAGGTTAAACAGTAAATACAGAAATGAATGTTTGATGTGAAGCGTTACTATATTCTTTGAAACTAATAAATAGGTATACATTTGTACAAAGAGGTTATTTAGTTCGTGCAGATGTTACCTAAACCTTGAAACTATTAATTATTTTATGTGTTCGAATGCATTGCGTAGCTACTAAATAAATGATTAAAATTACAGGGTCGTAAATAGAAATTGGACCGTAACACAATACAGTTTGAAAAGCTGCCGTAGGTTACCACAAAAAATTTCTAAGATCCAATATTGTTGGAAGTAGACATTTATTTTGCCAAAAGTTGGCAAGTATAGAAGTACTCCCGTTTCTTTGGTACCTTTCGCAGGAAAAAAGGTCCACGGGTGAGTGTGGGGAATGTATCTTTTATTGCAATGGCAGAATATCTTCAATAAGAATGACGTAATTGTCTGTTTTTTATTTCTCAAGAAATTACACGAGGTGAGTCATTCCAAGCATTTTTTCCAGTTAGGGTGTTGTCAACATGTTCGGCTTTCAGAATATTTTGAATCTATGGGCCAAGAAATATATCTTCTTTAGTTGTTGCTTCACTTAGCCTTGGGAATTTTTGACGACTAATCTATATTAACCGCCTTAAAAAATGTTTCATTAGGCTCAATTTAATGTAAACTGCTGCCGACAAAATCTTTTTGAACTCTATCAATGGCATGACAGCCCCATTCATACAAGAAAACTGCAAAACTAGTTGCAATCCAAGTAAAAATGCAACAACGTTTAACTTGCTTCAAATCTTTCATCGGTGCTCATCGTATTTTGTGGTTGTCAATAGATACCTTATATTGTCTTATGATGCTTTCATGCAACCGGAAAATTCAACAGAAATATATAGTAGGATATTTTCAATATGCAATACCTACTTCCTTTAAACGCAATTTCTTATTGCATGTCAAAAAATGGTCCTAGGTCTTTGTGACGTTTACCAAAACCACATAACGAAACATTGTTTTCTAATAGGTTCCATGCTTGCAGTCTTGATTCCAGTAACTCTGCCTTACGTTTTGAAAGATCTAGATCTCTTATGAAATCGTTTAATTCAGACTCGGTTATTTTGTGCGGTTGGGAGTATGACGAGCTTGATGTGAAATTAGGATCGCATATCTTCTTCTTAGCAAATCGTTATTATTTGATTCGTAAGTGACTGATTGTGGGGTTCTGCGATGGAGGATTTGTCACTGGAGGGCACATTAAACCACATAGATAGTTTTTATGATTAACCAGTTTCTCATATCAAATCAATGATAAATTCTCTGCAGTCATTGTATGCGTCTGCACAGTTTAATGCATTCATCCTCGATTCAATTTTTTTTTCAAACTTTTAATTTATTTAAAATAATACTGACAGGTAGTATATAATAATTTTATCTGACGGAACTAATACCGCAGCTCGATTAATAAATAATTGCGCAAATATAAATCTTATTTGCAGTCTCTAATTGCAGCGTATGAACATCCCTTCACTGATATTCTCATAGAAAATCTAGCGTTGTACTGCGGCGTTTACGGCAGATCCGCGTTTCTTTCATGTTAAATATAATTTAGTTAATTAGGCGTAAACGATGATACACATTATATTTTTATGTAAATCCAGTTGTTATAGTACATTAACTATATTAAAAAAGCACAATTATATAATTATATTAATTTCAGCACATACAATTTTTCATGTGGAAACCTTCCTTATACAGGATCAGATCGCCTTGTACGACAATTAAATTTTAATTGTCGCTAATACAATGTAAAAGATGTATTGTTATTAGAGTAGATGAAAAATTATGAGAGGTTGTATAGAGGGACATTATTTAATTAACAGGCTGTACTAATTTATTTGATACGTCAAAAAATATGTAAGTATACAGATGTCCGTCTATAATATTCTATAAATTAATTAAACATGCCGACTGGACGCCTTCGGATAGACCAGGCAGTCCCATAAAAGTACATAAAATATGTTATGAGAACGTCTTTTGTCTTCATATAATAAACTAAAACGTATGCAGATCCTTATCTAAGGATATAGAGTAACGAAACAGTCTGAGGCGATTTCATGTTGTATATACATACATATAGTAAAACACCTGCTAAAAATATTAATTTCACACACGAGCTGTTTTAAGCCGGAGAGAATATGAGTGTTTACATATTTAACTGAGGCAATTTCTTACGTCATGTTTCATTTTGATGGAAGAAAAAATTAAAATATATATTCGAGTTAATGCATAATATGTAATAATCGTACGTAATCATTAAAAATCTGTGGCAAATGTTGCAGATTTTGGTTTGAGAGAAAACAAGAAATTAATAACGACATGGAATTTACGAACATTTCCTTTGGTTTTTCATTTCCTTTGGTTTTTTGTTTAGGGGACATGAATATAGATTTCCTTGATGGAAATTCTCAATTAACACTTAAATTAAAACAATGTTTGAATTCACTCAATATGACTCAGTTGATAAAAGAGCCCACTAGAGTCGCTCGATCTTCTGCCACTTTGCTTGATCTCATTGTTACCTCTGATGCGCGTATTATTAATGAATCTGTAGTGAATCCTTCTGAAATCTCGGATCACGATTTAGTCTATTGTAGAATTAAGCTGTCATTTAATAACACACTCAAATTTATTACTTACCGTGATTTTTCCGCATTAGATTGTGATGCTTTTCTGCTCGATTTGCAGCGTATACCATTTCATTTCATGTTTAATATGAGTGTAGATAACAAGATTATCTTTTTTAATCAGCAAATTCTATCTTTATTTGATCACCATGCCCCGATTAGAAAAGTTCGAATCACAAAATGTAAGAAGCCGTGGATTACGGAAAATATAAAGTTTTTGCAAAATTTACGTAACAGGGCTAAGTCTCGATTTAAACGAACCAAATCCATAGCTCATTGGAACTACTATAAAGAGCTTCGAAACTATACTACACTTGCAATTCGGAATGAGAAAAAAGCTTACTTCGAATTTCTTGTAACTCAAAAAGATAAAAAAACGCTCTGGTCTGAAATGAAAAAACTAAATATCACTCGTTCGCGGTCACGTGATATTCCTTCGAACCTGCTTATACCCGAGCAAATTAATAAGTTCTTTATAGAAAATGTTCCAATTCTCGCACAAAACTCTGAAGAAATTAATAATTTATATCTCCAATCGACTCTTCTGAATAAGCCATCTAATTTTGATGTTCATACTGTAGATAGTACTGAAGTTTTAAAATATTTACTGGAAATAAAAAGTCATGCGGTCGGAGCTGACAATATTAGTATAAACATTATAAAATTGACGCTACCTCACACATTGCCCTATATTTCTCATATAATTAATTGCTGCTTACATGACTGTACTTTTCCTAGTATCTGGAAATTTGCTATTGTAGTTCCCCTGCCGAAAAATAATAATGTATCTAATTTTTGTGACCTGCGACCTATTAGTATTTTGCCAGTAATGAGTAAGGTGTTAGAAAAAATTATTCACAATCAAATAAATCAATATCTTCTTCAGTATAACCTTCTTCCCAGTTGCCAATCAGGTTTTAGGCAACATCACAGTTGCACTACAACATTGCTAAAGGTGACAGATGATTTGATTGATGCAAGAGACAAAAACAAATTAACGTTGCTGGTCCTGTTAGATTTCAGCAAGGCCTTCGACACCATTAACCACGACACTTTGCTTGCAATTTGTTATCACATTGGATTTACTCGATCTGCAATAGTTCTATTGAGGTCATTTTTACGAGACAGGTATCAGTCTGTTCGTATCCTATATACAGTTTCTGAACCATTAAGCTTATTACAAGGAGTACCGCAGGGCTCCATACTGGGCCCACTGCTCTTCTCAATATATACGATATTGTTATCAAAATCCGCAAATCGTTGTGAATTGCAAATGTACGCAGATGACACCCAAATTTACAAGTCCTTTGACATTAATAACATTGATGAGGCTTTGCTTGATGTCAACAGTGATTTGGAGGGTATTCGGAGTTTCGCCGAGATTCACTCTCTTAAAATTAATCCGTCCAAATCTGTTGCCATTTTGTTTGGAAGCCCTCATTGTGTTTCACGATGTAATAATATACAAGTTCTTGTGGATAACACCTATATCCCATTGTCGAATAGCGCGAAGAATTTGGGTCTAGTTTGCGATAATACTTTTAGATACAGGGATCACGTATCCAAAATGATTAGTGTGTCCTATAATAATTTAAAATTACTTTATCCGCATCGAAGTATGTTTAACACAAAAACTAAGGCAATGCTTTGTGAGAGTTTGGTGTTGTCTACTTTCTCTTACGCTCTTCCCGTGTATGGACCGTGGTTAGATGCTGCAGATCGTCGTAAAATGCAGTTAGTACAGAATACTTGCGTAAGGTATATCTACAACTTAAGGAAATACGATCACATATCTCATAGGATCACTGGACTTAATTGGCTAAATATGAGCAATCGCATACTATTTCACTCACTTGTACTATATAACAAAATAATTTATCAAAAAAAAGCTTATTACTTATGGAGCAAAATTAGGTTTCGCTCTGATGTGCATAATATTAACATACGCAGCAGGGGACTAATAACACCACCTATCCATTCTTCCACCCTGTTTCAGAGATCGTTCAGCTACAATATATATTTCTTATATAATAACCCACCTGCTTTTCTAAAAATATTACAACCTATTGCGTTCAAATGTGCAGTTCGTCGCTACCTATTTGAGATTCAGTGTTGCTGATAGATACTTATGTGTTCATTATGTTTGTTACTAGAATTCACAGAGTTTAGAGTTAAGTTTTCTTAATACGCAGCATTTAAACTGTATGAATTAATAACTAATTCAAGGATTTGGTGTAAGAGCAGGGGGTAATGTTTGTAACAAAACCCATCTGAACCACTCCTTGTGATTTTCGTAATTCCTTTTTAATTTCCTTTGTTTTCTCTTTATTATGTATATACACATGTATACTTTTTATATATATATATTTTTTTTATATATTTTTTTTTGTTGGTTTTTGCTGGATTACGAAAATAAAGACATATTATTATTAAAGTTAATAATTAGATTGGGAAACAGTAGCATCTTTTCGTCGATTGTATACTGAGAAAAAAAACTTTTCAGTCTCCCAAGAAATACACTCGGGAGCAAAAAAATCGACTCAGACCGCACTCTCGCAGAATAATGTCCCTGGTATAAAAAATATAACATAAATTCCAGTTTTGCTTTTCAAACCTTGAAGTTCAAGATCTTAGCATAAAAATGAGTGCACATTCTTCTAAGTTACATTCCTTTTTCTTTGAAAAAATAAAGTTATGTTTTAGGATGGTAAAACTTCAAAACAGACGCGGAAAACTTAAAAGAATAGACTAGGTAATATCAAGTACATTTTTATTTTAATTTTCAAAAAACATTATTAATATTTAGTGTTACCGCCCCTAGCCCTAATTACCGCTTGTAAACGATTCTTCATGGAATGAATAAGTTTAATCGCGCTGTCTTGCGGGATAGCGTCCCACTCTTCGGTAAGTGCTGTTTAATAATAATAATAACAATAACACGCCTTTATTCCTCGAGCCTCGAATAATATAATACATACAATAGTGAGAAAAAAAAATAAGAACAACCAAATAAAGTATGTAGTTCAAAAGAGAAAAAGAAAATGTAAATGAAGTAAAGAAAACACAAAGAATGAGGCGGAGTTCAGGTTTAACCTGTTCTTCCACTCAACCTCCGACTAAGCTTAACCTAACTTAAAAACTAAAACTACAACTAAGAGAGAGTTAGCCTATATATATATATATAGTTATACAAAATTTGTGCCAAAATGAAAATCAAATCTACATGCCACCCTACTGCCTTCCCACCAAATAGCCAAAGAGACACTTCTTAAATGTATTAGTACACGGAGTCATTTTGATTTTAATTGGTATGCTATTATAGATTCGCGTAATTTGGTATGAGAAGCTCCTTTTGAATTGTTCCAACCTGTGCATCGGTGGAGTTAGAGTACCTTTAAATCTTACATTAATAGTATGAACATCCGTTCTAAATCCAAGTTTACGGTATAAATACGGCGGTTTTTCGGTAAGAATAATTGTATGAAATAAAACAGCAGCGTGCAGCAGTCTCCTATTTTTTAAATTCAACCACTTCAAATCATTCAGTCTGTGGGACACATGTTCACCGCGCCGTATGCCAAATATTAATCTGATACAGGAATTCTGGATTTTTTGCAGCTTGCGCATATTGTATTAAGAAATACATGAACCATACAGTGAGTCACAATAATTTAAACGAGACAAGACAAGGGATTCGCAAAGAAGTTGTTTTGTTTTTTTATTAAGAAATATTCTATTTGCATATATTGACTTTAAAGCAGCATATGCTCGCTGAGTACACGCGTTTATATATTCGTTAAAATTTAATTCCTCGTCTAAGATAACACCCAGATTCCTCACTGCACTCTTCAGTGGTACAGGTTCACCATTAACAAAGATATTTATGCTTTTTCGATATTCTGGATTCAATCTGATTTTCTTAGAGCCAAAAATAATTAGTTCGGTTTTTGCCGCATTTATACAAAGTAAATGTTTTGAAGAAGCAACCACTAAATTTTCTATATCTTGATTTAACTTAATGCATGCATCCTCTACTTCATTCGGAAAAAAGGAGTAATAAATCTGGGTATCGTCGGCATAAAAGTGATATTTACAATGTTGAATGTATTTAACAAAATGGGACGTATATATAGAATACAACAATGGACTCAACACGGACCCCTGTGGCACGCCCTTCACAACTGGAAGAAATGATGAGAGAGCGTCACCGACTGTGACACACTGACTGCGACCAGTGAGGTAACTATGGAACAATTCGATGGCAGAAGGACCAAGTCCAATGTGATATAGTATTGCTAACAGTAAATCATGACTCAGAGTATCAAATGCCTTCGAATAGTCCAGCAAACAGAGTAATGTAAGTTTTCCTTCATCCAAGCTTCCTATCACGTCATCAACTATATGTATGTAACAGGGCCGTATTACAGCTGTGAGACCTTCTGAACCCTGACTGCATCTCTGGTAAAATGGCTAGTTGTGTAACATAGTCCTTTAGTTGACCCTCAATGATTTTTTCGAAAATTTTTGATAATACCGAAAGTATACTTATCGGGCGTAAATCATTAAGCTGCTCCGCCACTGCTTTCTTTGGTAAAGGAATGACAAGTGATTGCTTCCAGCACCCAGGAAATCGACCAGTACTCAAACAAGAATTAATTATAAAAGTTAAATAAGGCAAGATATGCGGACAACATAACACAATAAAATTAATATTGAATCCATCCACGCCTGCGGAGTTTGATCTAATTGAACGAATAATTTGAAGCACAATGTTATCATCAACAGTAGAGAATGCGAAATTACCCTCTATTCGACGCGTACTAGTGTAATGGTGACAAACCACCCTATCCAAATGTAAAGTGGGCACAGAATCTATAAAATGCTGATTTATCATATCAGCGTTTAGCAAGTGCAACGGAATTTCTTTAACGCGTTTGGTAACCAGGCCGGTATCTCTCCATGTTTTTTTACTATTTTGGCCAATTTTACTAATCTTACTCTCCATATAAATACGTTTTTCAGTGCGGATTGCTTCAGTTGTTAGATTTCTTAGTGATTTGTAATAATCCCAGTGACTGGGGGATTTACTATGTTCATATCTCTTAAAAGCACGATCGCGTAAAGTTTGCATAGTTTTTATGGTGTCAGTTAACCATGGAGCAGCAGCTCTAGTAAATCGAGATGTTACCAGGGGCATATGAGTATTTAACAAATTAGCTAATTGATTATTGAAAAAAATAGCCATGTCGTCTATATCGGTCATGTCATAAATTTCGTAAAACGGAATTGAAAGGAGATCGGCATTAAAAGCACCATAATTAAAAGACTTTAGTGTTCTATAAGTGTGCCATTTAACATTTGACCTGGTAATATTGACGTTTAATTCACAAAAAATTGGAACATGATCAGAGATATGTAGGTTTGTTATACCTGAGTTTAAAACCATACTTTCGTCAGAAACAAATAGTAAGTCGATTAGGGTGGAACTAGTACGCGTAACGCGAGTCGAGGAAGTAATTATTTGAGAAAGACCAAGAGAAGCCATTGCATCAATAAGGGACCTTGCGGGTAAACTACCATGAACATTTAAATCTATGTTAAAATCGCCGAATAAGACGATCGAATCGCACCGAGGCAAAATCTCAGATAAAGTGGATTCAAGTACATCAATGAAATTGTGATAATTCTGTTGAGGTGGTCTGTAAATAATACCAACTGCGTAAACCTTTCGATTAAGCTGAATAGATATCCACAACTGCTCAATAGACGAGTCGCAGATTATTAATTTATAAGTTAAATCCTTTTTAATGTAAACTCCAACTCCACCGCCACGTGCGCATCGATCATTACGTAGAAATGTATAAGTATCTATGTGTAAACAACTACTGTCTATATTATTTGAAAGCCATGTTTCGGATAAGCAGAATACAGAGAAATTATGTAAATGAAGATAATCACTAAGGTCTGGTAAAGAAGGCAGCAAGGATCGTATATTTAAATGTGCCAAAGTTACCTTATTAATCATCAAAACACTAAATTTCTACCTAAGTAAATTAAACAAAAAAAAAAAAAAAGAAGTGATTAATAGTCAAGAACTGATACTTAACGACTACTTACGACGGTAGTGTAATTAATAAAACTAAATTTTAACACAATAAGTAGCCATTGTTGCGGCAAACATAAAACTACACACATAAAAACAATGTAAATACATGTAGTATATATGATAAAAGATAATATCAAAGATACTTTTAGAGAAAGCACAATAAAGTAGCACCAGTACAATAAATACGTAAATTCAGAAAAAGCAAGAGCAAATACTAAAGGGTAAGCAAAATAAAATAAACAGCAATACCGCTCCATATTAAACTTAATTCAATCCAATCTAATTGATAATAAATAAAACAGTACATATAACAGCCATTGCTCAAACAAATTACAGAATACAAAGGAAAGTCATTTGATACGCGAAAGGTCTTCTAGAGTTTCAATTTTATACTTGGACGATCCTACCTTAACGAAGATACTACCATCCAGCGTATAGATATTCTTCCTTCCGTATTTTTCTTTTGCACGACGGTATATATCATGTCTGCACGCCGTAAGATCTTCAACAACCATTAGTTGTGATATTTAAAATGACTTGGAGCGAACCACCAAAAATTTATATTTTTAACGGAGCGATTTGCAAGCACTATTCACACTTCCGCCATTATACTCTCTTTGAAGTTCAGCTCTCGTAACTGGTGCAGGATTTCTAGACCGAATTTTCCTTTTGAGTTCATCCCACAGGTGTTCAATAGGATTCAAGTCTAGGCTGCGCGCCGGCCAGTCCATAACTCGTATTTCAAGTTCTTGCAAGTAATGCCTTACGGGAACTGCACTGTATGGACGGGCATTATCTTGCATGAGAATAAAGGTTTCCCCGATAAAACCAACGTAAGGAACGACATGGTTCTCTAGAATTTCTTGGATGTATCGGTCCGCAGTCAAACCTCCTGCTCGGCCGCCGGTTTCAATAAAAACCAGCTCGGTTTTTGCGTCCATAGAAATGCCAGCCCACACCATACAGGAACCTCCTCCAAAAGCCACCTTTTCTGTTATGCAGCATTGTGCGAATCTTTCTCCCGGCCTTCTGTATACTTTTGCTCTTCTGTCACTGCCGTGAAAACACACTCTGCTTTCATCCGAGAACAGTACAGAGCGCCATTGCTCGTTTGTCCAATCAACATGCTTTCTTGCGAAACGGAGACGAGCTGCTCGATGCGCTGGGGTCAATTTTAGACCCGTAGCTGGCCTTTTTGGACTAAGCTTAGCTGCCTTGAGTCGTCTTCTGACTGTCCACCGACTAACAGCCACTCCCCGCGTTTCTCTGAGCTCCCGTTGAATTTGTACGCCGGTGAGAGCCCGATTTCTTAAAGAGCTCTGGACAATGAAACGGTCATCTCTCACTACTGTGCACCGCTTTCTGCCCGAGCCTGTTCTTCGATGAAAGCTACCATTCTCCTGGTATCTTCGGTAAATTCTTGACACGGCAGACTGACTCATGTGCAGCACACGAGCGACTTCCCGTTGATTATGGTCTTGTTGCAATAATGCAACCGTTTGAGCCGCTACTTCGGTTGTAGTATCCATTAGCAGCCAATATTCCTAAATGTAGCTGACGGAAATGTATACCAGTTGACGTTTGACAGCCAACTAATACAGGTGGAAAGCCTTTTAAACGACCTACTGGTTTGCAAAGAACAATGATGTCAACTTATACAAAATGTTGTGATTATCGATCACAACAAATTATAGGGTAGTCTAAGTGTATAAGAAACGTAAGTTAAAAGAATATCCACTCATTTTAAAGCTAAGATCCTGAACTTAAAGATTTTGAAAGCAAAAGTGGAATTTAAGTTTTAGTTTTTGTGCCAGATGTAATTTAATGCGAGTGTGCAGTCTGAGTCGATTTTTTTGCTTCCGAGTATATATTCAATTAAAAAACAATTAATTTCAATCCAAGGTTTCTCGTAGCGCGGTCTGTAATGTCGAATATTAATTCTCAGTTAGTGTTCCACCCTCATCCAGAAAATCAACCGTGATTACTCCATGGCAGTCCCAAAAAACTGAAGCAAGAACTTTTTGAGCAGATCTTTGAGCTCGAACTTTCTTAGGCTTTCTAGAGTCAGAGTGTCTCCATTTCATCGATTGTTTCTTTGATTCTGGGTCGGAGAAATATACCCAAGTTTCGTCTATAGCAACAATACGGCTTAAGAAGTCCGCATCATTTTCAAACCACTCTTCTGTTCAATATTCCAACATTTGGGGATCCATATTGCAGACATTTTTCGCAAATCGACATGAACTATATGCTGGAGGTGTTCCTATGAAATATCCAGTGCCTCAGATGTTCATTTCGGTCCAATTCGACAGTCTGATAAAATCATGTCATGAACTGCATCAACATTTTCGCGGATGGATGAACTGCTTCTTCTCAATATTCTCTATAGTTTGGAATTGGTAATAATAGATGTGGATTTGGTTTGTCATGGAAACTTTTTCGGGAGTGTTTCAGAACGCCCATTTGCAGATGTGGTTCTGAAAGCAGCTCAGCACCAGTTCTCAATCGTTTCACAAGAAGCGCAATACCAGCTCTCAACCAGCTAAGTTGTTTTCTAAACTAAAAAAACATATCATTCTTATTCTTGGAAATGGACATGGCTTAAGATGCCTATGGCTCCAAAAAATTTCTTGCGACAAACCGAGCCAATTATCTTGAAACCCGTCAATGGACTAATTACCTCTTTATTGTACAATCAAGATGGTTAAAAACAATTCACAATCAATAATTATGATGACCATATGAAATTCCATTGCCATAAAACCATTTATATGACATAAAGCCATACAGTCGCTATTACAGGTTCCTTTCTATTGAATTTATAAAGCTATTCTTGAATCACCTTGATAAGTTTCCTTACATAGACCAGATTGAATTCAAATAAATGCTTGTTTGTCTCAAGCAATATTCCATTTAAAAAAACGATCATTTATTTCAGAAAATGCATAATTATTAATTTCAAAGAAATCAAGCAATATATTAAATGGAAAATATATGTTAAGAGATTAATATAATAATAACGGTAACCCCCATAACGCAATAGGTGAACCGGTAAGAAAATAATAAAGCACAACTGACAAGTCTATTAATTTCTAACACCAAATTCTACTCGACCCGAATTTGACGGTAAATCATCACGAAAGAAAATCTAGAATGGCAGCAAATATTTCCGAACTAGTTTAGAATCACCTTTCGCGAGCCTGCATTAATCTACTTGTGTCAACCAGTTTCTTTATTAGCTGCATAAAATTATTATATAATCAGCAGTGCGGTCTCTAACTGTGGCAATGTATTCTAATGTTTCAACGGCTCGTAATCCGATTATCCGCATACGGTCCGGTTTTTATGGACATTATATAGATACATAGATATATACATATCTATCTGTACCTATGTCTTGATGTTTTCTCGTTTAAAATGGAAGTGGATATCAAAGAAAACTTAAACCTGTTGAATATTCAAATAAAGTAACATGCGTTTGCTATAAATTTCGCAGATGTATTTAATTCTGTCTATAGGATACTAATCTTTTTCAAGTGTTAAGACGTATACTTGAAACTGAGGCTTAAAAGGCTCGACTACCGTTTGACAGTTGGCGATGTTGCCACAGTGTTTTTGCATAATATAATGTTTTTATAATTCATTTAAAACGTACTTTAAAATTTACTTTATACACACATGCGTAGACGTATTTTCAATGTTCATAGCAAATTTCAGTAATTAAATCTAAAAATTAATTGAGTAATCTCTATTCCCCTATCAAGGTAAACGGGAAAATAATAGACAAATAGACAATTAATAGACAAAATTTTAAATGTAGAAATATGTGTGTGAAGCCCAATTTTCAAATTATATTGAAATAAAATCAAGCAAACGATTCATAGAATTATGTACATATGGCACCGCTGTAAAATAATCAGCTGGTAGACGACCCTCTTAATGTAATGATTAAATAGGTATAAATTTAAATTGAGAACGCAACCTTTGCGACAGTAAGCATTGTTTGGTAAGGACGATGGGAGATTCTCGCCTACAATGGTTTAATTTGATTTCAAGCAATGCCACTGTTGTTGTATATCGACAAAATTTCTCGCCATCTCCTACTGGCTGCAAAACAATTTATCTTGCGATTTATTGTAATTATAAAATGTTTTTAAATATGAAGCAACTGAAAAAAAATCTCGTTCAACGGTGATTTTTTTTGGAAATAAACTCCATAAACGTTTTCGAAATTTCTTCGGAAAATTTGCATTTTATAGATGCAAAACATGCTAATAACGTGCCATCAAAAAAAAACATAATTGGTGTAGGCTATGTAAATGCTTTTCATCGTTGCTTTAGCCACTACCACATAATCACATTTATTATTTGACATTTTATTGTAACCAAAGTTTATAACCTCAAATTAAATGTCAAGGAATAAATGTCATTATCTGAAAGTGGCTAAAGTAACAATCCATTCACATAGCCTACTCTAATTACGATCTTTTTCGATGTGTCTATATAGTAATGAAGGTATAGGTTCTGTGATAGTCGTAATTGGGCGAATTTAGAAAGTGTCAGGCATTACATTTCAGATTTGTAGCTAGAAACTCAGCATATCAACCTAGTTTTGGTCAGTGTTACAAAATTATTAAAATTCAATTTAATCTGTACCTTGAATATGTGCAAGACCATTTAATTCCAGCTTTAGGTACTTTATACCATAACACAAACACTCTAGACATAAAACATTGTGGTTCCAGCAGGACGAGGTCCCTGCGTATTTTGCGGCTTATTTTAAGATTTGGATTTAGATTTAACTGAGGGTGATATTACACTGCGACCTGTTGAACTATTGTGCCCCCTTGCATGAGCTGTAAGCTGCCAGTCTAATAGCATTAATAAACTGCAATGACTGTAATGGTTTTAGAAAAGATACCTACATATTTCTTCTTTGTCTATGTCGTCTTTGCCGAGATAATTAGCTCGACTTTTCGTGATTGCGGTACAGTTAGACGTCAGGTGTTCCAGATTTTTGTCTTCCGCCATGTAGAACCTGCAGTCTGTTCAATCCTATCCTTGCCATGGGGGAACACATGGCAAGGATAGGATTGACTAGGTGACAATACCCCGTAAGAAGACCTATGACGGTGCATAGTCTGTTTCTACTTAGTTCTTGCAGTTTTTGCTCTATGCTCGTTGTAATTTCCAAGGAATATCTTGGAGTGTCTAAACCAGGGAGATTCTCCCAGTGGGGTACCATCAGCCTCTCCTTTCTACCTCCAACACAAGGTGATCATTTTCAATACAAAAAACAAAAACAAAATTTCAACATCAACAAAAAAAATCATGTTTATCAGGAATAAAAACAAACCTCTACGAAAGAGATGCTACAGTTTTCTGCAATCACTTTGCACCTAAATCTAGATATCAGGTTAGAGGTGACACCATAAGTTAAATTTATAATTTAAATAAAATTCTGTAAAATTTTCTAAATTTCTTAGAAATTATTCACTATACATTATGAAACTAATAATTGGACATAATAAAATTAATAATTAAAATTAGCTAAATTAATTTACCTCATTTAGGAAGTGTGTGTGTGTGTGTTGAAATCTTCAGTCTTCGCTATAGCTGAATCCGGTTCTGCTGAGCGTCCCCCCTCCAGGTTTTTTTCTGTTTTTTATAGGTGCTTAGTTAGCTCAAGCTACGATCATAGATGTGATGGTATGTTGTCCTTTATGAGACGAGAAGAATTTTTTTTACTAACCATACACGAGTGGCTGTTTCAGAAGGGAGTCTTTGTTGCTACTCGCGCGGTTTGTATATCATATGGTTGTCAATTCTCTGCTAATTCTCTAAAACACGTGCCAACGTTGTCATCTAAACTAACACTTTAAAATTCACCAAACAGTACATTGACTGGAGATAGTTTTTGAATACAGGCGACCTAGATCCCCCTTCTACATGTCACAAGCTACTGGCACAAGAACACAAATTTACAAATATGGCTCTTACTTTTGATAATACAAAAACGGGGGTCAAATTTTCGGTCAAATGGAGCAACATTTCTAAATATAACCTATATACATTCTGAAAGTTGGAACGCTATTATTATTATTTTATTTTTTGCCATACCTTTTAAACCATTCAAGTATCGATTTGTAAATTTTGGAAGAGTTTTGATCAAAAAGGATAACATGGAACAAATTGTAAGATTCCTAATTTCGAACGGAGATGAGCTTAAATATTCTTATATAACGAACTGTATATTGCTTTGTTAATAATTGAATTTAACCGTTTCTAAAAATCGTATACATCACACGGGTTATGAAAGTAGCTTCACTAAAATTCATTCTCCGCTATCTACATACATATATGTATAACAATCGTATTTCAAACGTATCCACAGAGAATACCTATCGGATACATTTCGCGAGAGCTTTTAACCAACTTTGTAATGAAAATCGACCCTATTAGGCGAACAGCACAAGTTCAAAGTTGTGTAAAACATTTCGAACAAGGCTGATCTTGATAATTAGCTAACTATATTTCCCTCTTACACTTTGCGGGTTGCGAGAATGTCTCGCAGCCACGAGGAAAGTTCACAGGAGAGTGCAGGTGTCTCAAAAGTTAGTGACGTCGCAACACGTTAAGCGCTGACGTGCAACAAAACAATGCAGGTATATTAAATTGACGTTGTCCACTCCGGAAGTTGCTTAATTGCATCTATTCCTTAGGAAGAACACGTGTGCAGGTTTATATCCGCGTGCGATGTGTGTGACGTGAAACATGCGACGAAGGTATTGTCTGTTAAGTTTAATCCTACAACCACAAGAATTTTTGTATAAAACGTATGATAATCGCAAATAAATAAGATAAACGCAAGCTAGATTAATCAAACAAAGAAATAATGAATTATAATTTACACGATCTCACAGGACGATACCTACATGATTAATTATAATAGTGGCTTACATTAAATCACTCTTCTAACTCGCCTTATATTCAATCTTAAGAGAGAACAGGGTAAGGTCAGATAGGAGAGGTAGTGTTCTAGAGAAGGAGCCCAACAAAAATACAATTAATAAAGATTGTATAACTCGTACATACTATAATAACTATTCAAAGAGTAATAAATTACGTATAACCGCTAGCGTATGTCAGCCGTTTTAATAGTTTGATTCTATCTCGTATAACATAATTAAAAATAACAACGCCACTGCTTGTACTAACTGACACTTTAATTTCACAGTAGATGGCGCTTCATTGATTTTATTTCACCCCTACTTTCAACTATCTCAACGGTAAGAAAATTAATAAATAAATTTGTACGCCGTCGCAAAAATTAAATAAAACTACTACTTCAAGTATTTAGATGCATTATCGATGGATGTAAGGAAATATTTATCATGTACACTCACGAAAAAAATAAGGCTGAGACTTTATGCGAAAGCGGACAGAAGAAGGAATATGATTTCTATCATACTTCCACCAAACCACACCGTTTTGCATAAGTATGGATTAACACTTCCGTTCAACTTGTAATTTACGATCTAGTTAAGAGAATAAATTAAAGTAGACTGACATATTTTTATGTTACCGGAAATCGTAACCTAAGTACAAATGTCACTTTATACCTTTACGAATTAATCCTGCAATCTTCTTTGAAGAACGAGGCGTTTTCGCTTTTGTACTGGAAGAGGAAAAATATGTGCGGGACACATGAGACTTAAAAGTGTTAATTTTAGTGGAACAGGAATGATTTAAGTGAGCTCAAACTCACAAAAAAATTAATTAAAATGTTTCGTTAACGTTCGTCTTCGAATTAATCTTCTTCTGTATTGCATAATACCACAGACAGGTAATACAATTTAATTAGACAGCCTGACAACAACTACCAAACTTGACTGTTGTCGAAAATGACATCCTTGATCAAAATAAATGACATTATATATCATTAACGTCATTGTGACAGCTAAAAATGCCACAATCAACAATTTTGCAGAAAACCATTTTTCAAATTCGAATACATGATGGTGTGAGCATTAGAAATATTGCTACAGAACTGGATGTTAGTACTGTAATAGTACTGTGTTGTGGGCCAAAAATAAAATTATTCAAACTAGAACAAGGCAATGTTCTAGATGGAATAGTGCTTCTACAGCGGAGAAAAACGCAGAAGTTTACGAAGAAATCCTTTCAAAAATGCCATAACGGTTAAAGAACAAACAGATTTCCCAGCATCTATAATAACCAGAAAATAGCAGCCAATAAAGTTTTGCTCGCAAAAAAAACCAGCAAAACAGAATTGCGTTTCCCAGCAAATACATCTGCCGCCCAGAAAATGTTTGACATAGCGTTAGCGTCCGTCATCTTGTCGGCAAAAAAGAATGCGTTATGATCCACAGCTTACAAGAACGACTAAAAATTCTGGTAGATTTTCCGTACATGCTTTTTTTTTTTTTTAATGTGGTGGGTGCTTATTTGCAGTGACTCCGTAAATTGTATCGCTTGTCTGGCTATCACTGCAACTCTCGCGGTGTAGTTTTTTGTGTGTGTATGTTGTGTTCAATTGGCTTTGTGACAGCATCATATCGCCTTTTATGATGCCGCGCTGTTAATCACTTTGCTCCCAACAGCGAGATCGAGCAAGTCGATCCGGGATTAAACTCTCTGAAAAAATGTCACCGTCCCTCCAGAGAATTGGACCCCGGCGCCTATCGTCCTCTCACGACAATAGTCAGCTGCCTAACCACTGCGGCCATCGACCCGTTAAAAACAGTATTAGTAGAATATGGTAATTTTTGTGATATTCTTGGAGAAGATATAATATAAGTTGAAGGATTATGCACTCTACAAAAACTTTTTGAATAAAAAAGAGATAACAACAAGAACAAAAATGACGGTGTATCAAGCAGTATACTTACCAGTCTTAACCTATGGAGCAGAAAATTGGATACTTGATGAAAGACAAACAAAACTACTACAATCCAGTGACGCATTAGACAGATGCTGACAACGAAATCATTAAGAACTGAAGTAGAAGAAAAGAAACTGTAATGGTGGGGACACTTGATCAGAATGAACGAAACTAGACAGGTGAAGCGGGTATGGGAGGTAAGGAAAATCGGGAAAAATCGGAGAGGACGACCCAGAAAAACGTGGAACAGCAGTACGGATAAACTTCTGAAAAAAAGAGGAAGAACATGGAACGAGGCGAAGGCCCTAGCCAGAAACAGGATAGAGTGGCGTGAATTTGTTGAATCTGTGGAACTAAATTAAGAGAACTTTACACCTCGACACCTTCGGGTATAAGAGGTCTTTGATTATGTATGTATGTATGAAGGATTATGTTGGACGTGGTTTAGTTTAAACCTTAAATAGTAGTGTTAAATACCGCTTAAGGATGAAACTATCGTTTCTATTAAATTGACAAGAGCTGACATACTAGTTTTGACATAAACCAGTGACGCTTTATTTTCATATCGCATTATCCCATACAAATTGAAGCAGTACAAGAAATGTTTAATGTCTTCAAGGCGATAACACCAGATACAATATATTTCGCCAAGGAGAGTGCAGTATACAACATCCAATTAATAGGTAAATACAAGATGTGTTATTAAATTCTGTTATTGTTTAGACCTACATTCTATGGCCAATTGCACCAGTGCAGCTTAAGGGTTACGCTCTACTAAGCCCTGCTTAGTACTAAGCGGCGCTTACAAAAACATTACATTGCACCGGGTTTGTCAGTACGCAGCTTAGGTAAGCGACAAATGGTTGTTGATACATCATAATTACCACACTTTTGGCTGTCAATTGTCAGCTGGCTGTCAAGAAACTCGTGTTTTTTTGGTGTATACTATTGGTTTTAAATTTCAAATTGTGATCGCAATGGAAGCTAAAAGACAACGCGCGTCCAATTTTA
This sequence comes from Holotrichia oblita, assembly GCA_023690525.1. NCBI lineage: Eukaryota > Metazoa > Arthropoda > Insecta > Coleoptera > Scarabaeidae > Holotrichia > Holotrichia oblita. The sequence continues at coordinate 19,119,288 of CM043015.1, forward strand.
CTGCAGACGAAAGAGTTGCATTATTGAACATTGTTAAAAATTATAAACATATCTTGGAAAACAAAAAAACCGATGCTATAACATGGCGGGAAAAGGAAGGTATATGGTTACGAATCGAAAAAGAATTTAATGCAACAAGTCCGGCGTGTATAAATAGGTCCCAGGAACAATTACGGAAATGTTATGAGAATCAAAAGAAAATTGTACGAAAAATAGCTGCAAATAATCGTTTAAACTTATGTAAAACTGGAGGTGGCCCCAGTTCATGCAACGACAGTAATAACCCAACATATGACTTAACAATGTCGATTTTAAGCCAAAAAAGTGTGTTAGGTCTAAACGACAGATTTGGTGGAGATCGAGAGGAGAGCAGGAAAACAAATGCTCCACTGCTAAGCAATGATGAGATTGTAGAATTTGAAGAAGTGGAAGATTATGAAATGGAACAAATTATACTAAAAGTTGTTAACGATGAGGTACATTTTTTACAATAATTCTTAAAATATTTGTACTTATACATTTACTTTCAGGATGATGCTAATACAATAAAATCACCAGAGTCTGGAGAAACTTTTAATAAAAAGAAAGGACTGATTGAGGTAGTTATATTTTTTTACTATCTGAGAAGGTGGGACATTCAATAATTTTGAATTTGTTTAGAAAGAAGAAAACATCGTTTGGCAGCATTATAAACCAAGTGACCTAAGAACGCCACTACATAAAACTTTAAAAAATGTAGTGGGAAAGCCGGCAGCAGTATCAAACAAAGCTGAGGCATCTACAGCAGACAATGCATGGTCAAGTCGACGTAGACCTGCTACTAGTGCCAATATCATGCTGGCTAGAAAGTTTGAAGACCTGGTCGATACAAAACAGGAGATAGCCAATATTCAGCTAGAAGTCCTGAAAAAGAAAGAGATGATATTATCGAAAGAGGTTTTAGAGAGAAGGAAGAATTTTTAATTAAGAAAAATCAAATGTTAGAGATTCATGAAATTCAAAAACAATTATTATTGTTAGATGTGGAGGTTAAAAAAGCTCAGTTAGATAAATTACAAACAATGTAATTGTATTTCATTTATTTGTGATATAAAGCATTTTTAATAAAATATAAAATAATTTTATACAGACTTATTCTACAAACACACATATTATAGATGTGAAAAATATTGCTGAATAAACTGTTGCCTCAATAATTGTCCAGCACCAACTGGTTCATTGTTTTGAACATTTATGTCTGGAATTTGGCCTGCTTGAATTAAATGTTCCAAGATATGATCTTCGATCTCTTCTGGTAACGGAGGGGGATTTAAGTCATTCATTGCCATTGCTGTATTATGCAATACGGAAACTGCAGCTATTATAGTTAATGTATTTTCCACTTTTAACCTAGAACCATATGCTAGAATTGGGAATCTTCTCTTCAGAACGCCGAAACAACGTTCGACAGTATTCCTTGTGCGTATGTGTGATTCATTGTACCGCTGCTGTGCTAGAGTTTCAGGATTCAAAAGTGGTGTGAAAAGATAACTCTTACAAGGATATCCACTGTCTCCTGTAAAACAATAATATAGCATTTCTTTTCAGTCTTTTCTCACCACAAAACATACCTAATAACAAGCAGTTTCTGTATAAATTCCTTTCAAAATTTCCTCGTACTGTGCTGTGGTTGAATATTGTTGCATCATGAGCTGATCCGGGCCACCTAGCAACAACATTCATAATTTTGAGAGATGCATCACAAATTACTTGAGTATTAATCGAAAAATAACCTTTTCTATTTCTGAACAATTCACCATCTTCACCACCTGAAAATAAAAAGAATGTTTGACATGCAAACTTGTAGTAATATAAAAATAAGCTGAATGACTATGTTTACACGAACTCACCACAAGAACTTTATATAAACAGCTGCAAACTAAAGTAAAATAAAACCTGTGTAAACACAAACCTGCTGCTAAAATTTCAGCATTTTTAGTTAAAATACCATTACTCGTCTGTGTAAACTTAGTTTTTCATGTTCTTCACAATAAAATTACCAGGAGACTGAATTTTTATGTGAGTACAATCTACGGTTCCAATTACTTTCGGAAACCCTGCAATATTAAAAAAATTCTGTTGAACTACTTGAACTTGCTGTCTATTTTGAGGTATTCCTATATATTGTGGGTAAAGCTCTGCAATTGCTTCGGACACTCGATGGATTATTCGGCATGCTGTTGATACATGCATATTCATAAAATCAGCCACTAGTTGTAAATGCCCTCCAGTAGAATAGAACCGTAGACATGTTAAAAGTTGATTCATAGGCGAGACACAGTTATTGCTAAAATAATGGTAATGATTACCTTATTTTAATATGTATGTATATTATCTACCTGTCATATGGGTATTCTAACTGATTTTCAATCTGTCTTAAAATATCCAGTGTACATTCTCTTGATATGCGAAACCGTTTTCTAAAAGCCACATCACATAAATCATCAAACCAGTTATTTCTCTCATATAATTGTCGTGGTATTCCAAAACGTATAAATTCGTAAATGTACCAATCATCTTCGTCATGCTCCAGATCCAGAGCGATATTTAGTAAATCCATTTTAATTTACGCATACAATTATACCCACAAACGCTAATATTATTGCAACAACAATTACAATAACATGTACGAAATTCCTAACATCAGTTAAATTTAACGTAATGAATATAGCTTTTCATGGTTAAACGACGTTAAGCCACACTTTGAGTACCGCTTAAGTTAGGCGGCAGAAAAGTCATATTAAGCGACGCTTACTATACGGTGCAATAGCTGCAAATATTTAAACCCCGCTTAATTTTTAAGCCAAACTCGTGCAATTGGCCAGTGGCTTTCCGAGATTGTTCAAACTTGAATATCTTTTGAGATCATTTTTATAAATTACCTAACCTTCGGTTTCGATATTACAGGTATACGTGACAGATATCATCCAAATTGAAACTTCACGAGAAGCGTTAGGGAATGACATTTTATTTCGTCGTGTTCCACGAAGATAACATTTTTGTAAAAATATTTTTAATGAAAATATAAGACAATATTCAGAAACTATATAAAAGCGCTTTGTTTTTTAGTTTAAAAGTTAGAAATTCAATTTTCAATAATAAACAAGCTTTTCGTGGCCTAGTATGGTCTGTTTTAAATTTAACACATTTCACTAGATGGCGCAGAAACACGCCAACAAAATTTTGTTAGAAGTGTCCAATCTATAGAGAATGAAATGTATATATCGGGCGATCGAGAATGATTGTCCGTGCCGCTACCATGATAAAATGCGAACATGACCACAACATTGCAAATTGCCGCTCACCTGAAATTGTTTTCATTGACGTTGCGAATCGTTTAATTGTAATATATAGGTAGGCAACTTAACAATCTCTTGTGATAAACGGAATTGCATAAACAAGCAGATATATGAGATGTTAATATCTGAATTACTTGGGATTAAATTTGAAAAAAACCAATTTATAGAGAAACAATTATTTATTTTAAAAACCAAATGTAAAGATATATTTTATAATAATTTTTTTGAATATAATAGATAGTAATAGTAACGTTAATAATAAAATAAATTTTATTCACAAATTATAATCAATATGGCCACCATTATTAAGTAAACATGTATCGATTCTTCTCTTCATACCTTGAAATACATTCTGCAACATTTCTGGTCCAATTTCGCCTATTGCTATTCTGACAGCTTCCTTCAGTTCGTCTAATGTGTGCAACCGTTTGCGAAATACTTTATTCTTCAAATAACCGAACAGATAAAAATGTAATGGGGTAAGATCTGAAGATCTTGGGGGCCATCTGTTAGTGATAATAAGCCGATTGTCATGAAATTGTTGTAGATAATCAATAGTCTGTCTTGCAGTGTGGGCAGTAACATTATCCTGTTGAAAGAAACTTGTCGTTATCTCATTATCGTGCAATTGTTTTATAAACATATTAAGAATTCCACGATAATTTGCAGCTGTAATTTTTTCTTCAAAAAATATTGGTCCGATAATTCTTCTTCGTGACATACCAACTTAAACACCAATTTTCAGAGGATGTAGCTGTGTCACATGGTAGACATGAGGATTATCAGCTGACCATATTCTATAGTTTTGTGAGTTTACGTATCCCGATAAATGAAAGCGGCGCTTAAATTTGCATTGAACCATTGACAATAATCTATACGTTTATTATAATCTAATGCGATTCATAATCCACGTCGATATCGGGAAATTCCGTGGTTCCATTGACCATTTTATCACGTTCTCCACTTTGGAAATATGCTTCCAAAAGAAACTTCTCTTGGTCCAAACTAAGAGGCATTATAACCTAAAAACTAAGTTTTACTTGTAACATGTTTTATAAAATAGGAGTAATGCTAATGTACCGCAGTCGCTAAATATGAGCTTAAATAGCTTTTAAAAAGACTTTTTGATGAAAATAAATTCCTATAATAGGTAAAAAATACACAATGAAGAAGCAAGAAAATAAACGGACGCCAATGAATAAATAAACATCAAAAATGACATATTTTCACTAAATTTTGTATACTGCTAACTTCATACGCATAAATGGAAATAAGTACACACTTATCGACTTGGGAAAGTAGTTTTTTTCAGACAATCTTTCTCGATCGCCCGATATTATCTATGACTAGAACTATGAAAGTCTATTGATAGGAGAGGGTAGTGGTAGTTAAAATTTAATGTATCCATTTTACTATTGTCAACTTTTTATATCAAAGAAATGTCAGTGGTTCTGTCAAATACTTTACCGAACCACCAAACTATCCTAATGAGAATACACAATAATTAATGAAAATGTGCAAATTATAAAATGGTTTTATAATTTGCCATAGTATTTGACATAACCACTGACATTCCTGTCGCTCAAACAGTTGACAATACTAAAATTGATACATTTTATTTGTGTTAAGAGTTGATCATAATGAAAATTGAACTGTTGGCTGCATTATAGCACGAACCGTATTATTGTTAGCATAGTTACCATAGAGTTGTTATTTGACATGTAAAAACATATTTTTATGTAAAAACGTCAATTTTGCAATATACTTATAATATTAATAAGAAAAACGTGTTTATTCTATCAGAAAACCATTAAATCTAACAATTTGACCTCCCACTACCTTCTCCTATCAATAGACTATCGTAGTTCAAGTTGATATCCTGTATATGTTTTTGTGGAAGAATGAATGACTGTACTAGTATACGTTCAACTACTCGTCTTGTAAGGATATTCATAGAACAGGAGGAAATAAATTTGTTACCGTGGTCAACAACGAGGCTGGCTCTAAACTTGATGGAAAACTTGTGGGGTAAAATGGTGAAATACTTGTAGCGAATAAACAGTGCAGAAAATATTGCTGAACTACAACAAAACATTCGCCAAGCTCGGAGAGAAATTACCCCCAATTAATTTGACCTACGTTGACAGATTCACACAACTTATGGCTAGCTAAGCAAATCTCTAAAGTATAGGTTTGCATTTACGAGTGTTTTATTTCTGAAAGCATTTACAAGTCAATAGTTAATCTACACGGAAAACCCGAACTGTTTGCTACTTTAACTGAATACTAAATGAAAATTTGTTATTAGCAAACAAATTATTTTGTTAAAGGATGTACAATGGCTTGCAATAAAATCTCGTACACTAGTTTTACCTGTATTGATTTCACTTTTTTTAAAGACATTTCTAATTTGACGTTTCAATCTAAAGTCAGCTTACATTGAAAAATAATGTTAAAAAGTTAGATTGCTTGTCATTAAGGTGTACGAGATTTTATTGCAAGCCAGTGTACGTGATGTAACAAAATAATTCGGTAAAATACTTTCTTAACCTAATGCTAAACAAATAAAACAATGGTTTCAACAAAATCTATTTGTTGTTTTTAAGCAAGTTGATTATACAAATAACACATATTTTTACCGCTTTGCTTAATATATATTCATATTCAATCATAAAATTTGGTGAATCCAAGTAAAATTTGTTTGGGTCAAACAATCCAGTCTTTCCGTGTAGCAAAAGCCAACAGTTGAGAGCTGTTACGTAGCACTATGCTATGAGTGGTCAAAATTTAAACTTTCACCAATCATAATAAAATGCTTCCCAGCCTTTGCATCTGTCGGCTGACTACTGAATACGTCCAGTCCTTTCAGCGTCATGTCACGTCTGTATCATCCCTGAGCATGCCTAGACAAGAGACCTTATCCTTTGCTTTCCCGTTTTAGAATGCTGGTGCTACAACGAAGCGAAAATACATTGAAACGAGTTCAGTACAGGCGCATTTATAACATAGCCCCAACAATCAACATAATCTGACCTACAGATAAAACATCGGTAACACCAATACCACAACATTTAGTCAATTATTCCGGACACGCGTTTCGAAGGCTCCCGAGCCCTCATTATCAACCGATATAAAAATCCTTTCTCCTGGTATTAACAACTATTGCAATTGCCCTAACCTAATTTATAAAAATTTAAAAGTTAGATTGATTAGTTTCCACCTTACTATTTCGAAAATATATTACTTGCCGAACATTCACTAAGACCCATGGTTTCAAGAATCAACTCATTTTCAAATCATTTGTCCAAATAGCTATCTAACGAATATAAGAAATTCTCCTTATACAATGAGAACATGAGACTGAGAGAACGTGAGAACAACTGTGAAAAACTCAATTGAATTTATCAAATACAGAAACAATATTGATGAACATGTGAGTGGATAGAGGACAGACCTCACATGTAAGAACCTAGAAACAACTACAGAGACGTGCCGATCAAATTGCAAATGGGTGTCAATCGCTTGGCGTTCATGGCAATCTCTCTCACCTCCAATCGTGATCGTAGTTGGTGGAGGATTTCGTTTCCTAGAGAACCTGAAATTGCTGTTGCGACACATTTAAATGCGTTAATCTTTATCCATACATCTTTGTAGAAGTCTAATAATTAAGGCACCGTTGTGTGATGACATATAGATGATAGTGCGATCAGCATACATCGCCAACTGTGTAGTAATAGAACGGGGAATGTCACTGGTGTAGAGGATAAATAACTCCGAGCCCAAAAACGAGCCTTGCCGATAGGTACGACTGGATAATCGTTATCAGATCCATATTCATCTCCAAAGGTGACATCCTATACAGTAAACCGTCATGCCATACAAGTCAAAGCCTGAAGCGAAGACTAGAGAAACAGCTGCAGTCGAATGTTGCAGCTCAAAGGTAGTCTTTATTTTCTTAGTGAGCCTAAGAAGTTGAAAGCCTGCCGGCGAACCCCATTGAAACCTAAATTTGTCTAACGGCAGTACGTTGCCTTAGACAATGGCGTTCTGAAGCCTGAAGCAGACGTCAGGAAAAAATCCATAGCTCAGCATGGCATTCAGGATGATGACCAAAGTATCTAATATATTTTCTGGTAATCGTTTTAGGTCACAATTCGCGATGGTATCAGACTTAGGAGTCTTTCCATTTTATCTGACAGCGATGTTACGTTTAAGCTCCTCTAGAACAACAGTCAGTTATTGCTGACATTATTAATCACGAGGGCAACCTCACTCTGTACAGAGCCGTAGAGACACTCACCCTCGACGCCTTCAAACATAATGCCAAGATGTTCGGCAAATGTACAAATCTAGTAAAGGATATACTGTTCTCGAAATTTATAGGGAATCAGTCAATTTGTTGGAATTAGGATCATGAAGTTATCGTAAGGGCAGACCTGCAAAACCAACATCACTTGTGTATTTCACGCTGTGGTTTATTTAATAACAATGACTTCGATTTTTTGGCTGTGTCGCTAAACTGTCGCGTTAGTTGAAAAATACTTCATATATGCCTGCAATATAGCTTTAGACACATGAAACACAATGTAAAGCAAACAATCAGCCATTATTTCGCTTCAAAAAATGCGCTATTTCATATCCATTCACGATATAATCTCGCTTCATAACACGGGAGACTGCCCTCCTTATTATTAGGGAAAATTCGATATAAATTATTGCGGTTTTATTAAAAATCGAAAAATTCCTTTAAATTAAAAGCTCATTCCACGGGTACGCTATGATTATGCATCGCACGACGTGTACAGTGCGTTTCAATCAGCTTTTTTGCTGATGGCGTGGGATATATGAGTCGGTTATGGAACGTATTAGCGTTGACCCATGTAGAGAACGCGCGATTTATTTTAACAAGCGCACCATGAACGTGTGGTTTATATGGTATACGATGTAATGATACATTACCGACATGTTACATATTGCCTATAAACTTCTTATACGGTTTCTCGTCCAGTAAATCAGTTACGATCAAATTGTCTACATGGAGGGGTGTAATTTTGTCGTACGTGTAATCTAGAGCGGTTGGATGATGGTGACTGACCAGCGGCGACTCGTCGCGAATTTATTTATGTAAATCTATGATATTAAAGCTCATTTTACCACTCTAAATAATAAATGGATTAGAACAGTTTGGCACATATACTTTTATTATTATTACAAAAATTTAGAAACCAAATTGTAACACCTCAATTTCCTTTACAATTTAAATAAGCTGTCCCAAAATTTCTTACACCAAACATATTTAAGGCTGATCCTTTGAACCTTGCGATGATATCCTGACACCCTCCACCAGTCGATGACTTGCATTTTGACGTCGCAATTTTCCTTCGGCGTCATTCTCGTTGCTCAGACTTTCCGGATTCTCCGAAACTGTCTCTTGGGAAGCTAAATTTCCTATCCCATCTTCCAACTTTGATCGTAGCGTAATATTAGTTTCCTCAACCGTACTGGCGACTGCGCCCACATCAGAAGTTACGCCGCTAGCAACATCCCTTAATGCACCCGGTTCGCAATTTTCTTCACGAGCGGCGGCTGCTGCTCCTTCTGGCTCCGTTATATCGGGCTCTGAAGGTGCTGGATTCGTTATTTGTTGTACCGAACTTTCTTGAGTAGGTGATTCTACATTTCGAACTGAGTCTTGAACTTCCACTGCGTCCAGCTTAACGGTAGCATCTGCTGTTGTATTCACACAGACGCCACTATCGCATTCTTCGGGAGGAACAGCGGCTCCAGCTTCAGAATCCATGGTGTGATGTTTATATTCGGTCGAAATGTCAATTTGACGTGTGAATTGACATTTATGTTGTTGATTGTATCCTACGATATTTATCAAGGGTTTCGTGGAGTTTAGTATTCTAATCCATGAAGTATTGATGCAGATACTGTTGTCGAAATTACATTAAGAAAAATGCTTTTCATTTAGACTTCTCTAAATGTGGGAAATGGGTTTAAGAAGTCCATTTGAGTTATTTTTGGAAAGATGTTATCTCCTAAAATATATTTGCATAAAAATGATATCCCCTTCGTATTTTTACCTGCCCATTCCATTTATTTGACCCAATCAAGTCGTTAGGACGTGGCAAAAATTTTTTTGAAGAAACCACCACCAACATTTAAACAAACTACATATGTATGTGTGGTGACAAGTACTTTGATAAAAAGTATTCTCCTGACAATAATTTTATATATCAAAATTTGGATATATCAAGTCTGATGTTTGGAAGAAGTGCCAATTCGAACTTACTGTGGACAATGCGAAAGAAAGGAAGAACTGCTTCCGCTGGGGTGCTACAAGGATCGCTTTTGGACCCGGTAGCGGTCTTGATCATCGTTAATGATCTTCCTCAGGATGTCCATTTGATGATGCAGCTTTTAGCACATCATGGAGAAGCGACAGACTAATCTGTGCCTTAGACCACCCCATGACAGCCTTGTAGTTAGGAGCCTCTCTGCTGTTTATTTAGTCATGACGCCCGACAACCGACTGAGCCTTCTCACGTTGACACGATACTTCAGTGCTTCCGTGCGGCGAGGTCGTCTTTGTGTAATACTTCAAAAAAAGCTCGCTGTCACTTCAAATCAAAATTATGATTTATTATGTCTTCGTCGTACCCCACAGCTCACCTCAATCGCCTAGAAGCCCAACAAAACTGAATTCCGTGAATGATTACGGTTGCTAAACTTAAACTATAGGCATTCTCTCAATGAGCTGCCGTCTATAATTTTGTGGGATATTTTCCCACTTTTGCTGAAAAACCTGCCGAAGTTCTTTAAGGGTAATTAGATATTAGATAAGTATGTGGGCAGTGGCGCTGCTGCCTTTAGTCACAGCGACCTGATACATAGATCTACTGTAACATTGCCTTTCTAGTTGTTAGACTAGTTGGGGATTTTTGATGAACCTTAGAATTACTCTGGGATTTCCGTCCTGGATGGTGATGTTGTCGGATATAACTGGCAGCAAAAAATTTACAGAAAATGTGTTCTACCGTCTATCGATCTTCTTGACATAGACGGCAGATTTGATCTTTAGCTTTTCCGAGTTAATGTAGGTGGTACTGCAGGGCCACATGACCTGTCAGAAACTCTGCCAGCACTCCAGGGTCCCCTATGCTCAAGGATAGTAACGACTGTGATGTCTTAGGCGATCCTGATAACGGTGTCTTCGCCTGCTTTTGTCTTGCCGCATTCTGTCAATGGGAGGTTTCTCTGTTAACCTGCCATTTGTTAGCTGCTTATTTTAGGTGGCTCTTTTGCAATCTACAAGAGGGATAAGGTCCAATGAAAGGCATTTTCGCTGCTTCTTTGGTAAACTCATCTGCGTTCCCTTCGATCCTTTGATGACTTGGGACCCACTGAAGACTTACATGGTTATGGCGTCCCAATTGCCTTAACTTCAAGGGTAATAGGAACAGATGATTGCAAACTCTTCTACCGAGCATATCCCACACATGCTCGATAGGACTTAAATCCGGACTACCATTCCACACAACACCACCACATACAAATGGACTTACCTTACTTATGTCAACTTCATTCAAGCAGTCTCTCACTACTCCATCGATCTGTGACCTAGCGTTGTCATGCATGAGAGTTGTCTTCTATAAATTGTGCATAAGGGACAACATAGGTTTGCAGTACCTTTTCGGTGTATTATTATTTTTATTATTATTATTTTGTTCACAGCTTTTGACTGGATCTATCCATGAGGTACGGTATGATTCGGTGGCGCTTGTTACATAAAGAATAGCAAGTTATAATAGATATGGGAAGGATGTAAAAGGGAAAGTCTAGCCTAGTCATCGTGTTCTCCGAGTGTATGCCTAATTATATTACAGGTGTTTAGGAGGATTGCCTTCTGCATTTGGATATACGTGTCGGGTCTGATTCCCAGATTCTGTAAACTTTCCGCTAGTCTGTGGGGGATCTCTCCCGTAGCCCCCAGTATGACAAGTACGATGATAACTTTCTTTTGATGCCACATATTTTCAATTTCCTTCGCCAGCGGTAGATATTTGGTTACTTTTTCTTGTTCCTTCCTTTCCAGGTTGTGGGGCAGGGGTACTGCAATATCAATTAGGTAGGTGGTTTTTTCAGGTATATCCATTACGATGATGTCAGGAGTGTTAGCCTGGATATACACGTCCGTCGGTACTTCCCAATTCCAGAGAATCTTGCAGCGGGGTGTGTCTAGCACTCTCTCAGGCGAGTACTTATAATAACGGGGTTCCTCAATCGGGATGTCATACCGTTCACAGAGCTTAAGGTGCAAGATCTTGGCGACGTCATTGTGCCTATCGGTGTATTGTTTGGGAGCCAGTACAGTACATCCTCCAATCAGGTGGTCGATTGTTTCTTCTTTCTGCCCACACATACGGCATCTATCGTTTTGGACACCCGGAACCTTCATTATATGTTTACGGTAGGATTTTGTAGCTATCACTTGATCCTGGATGGCAAAAATGAAGCCTTCAGTTTCCGCATAGAGGTCACCACGAGTCAGCCAGGTGCACGTGGCGCGTTTGTCTAGATGGTCGCCCTCCATCAGGATTGTTGGATATCGTCCGTGCAGGGGCTTCCGCTTCCACTGTGTTAGTAAATCCTCGGCATTGTTAGTACTTGCCGGGTGTGTAATAGTTCCATCTCTATCTGTCAGTCGTAGCGGCGTTAGGTTTTTATCGGATTTTGACACCGTCGCATGCAGGTCACTGGTCTCACTTTTTGTGTGGAAATGTTCGCAGGTTGGCAATTTGGCGGGCATGTTGGTCAATCGCACGGGGTATTCCTCTTCCACCTGCTGTTCTGGGAAGATGAAACCTCTCAAGCGCGCTCCTAGGATGGTGGGCTCTATGAATCGTGAACGGAGTTCAGTGTTGGTCCAGGACAGGATTCCGTAGCTATACGTCATTAGTGGTATGGCGTAAGTTGTTATCGCCGCAGAGTTTATGATCGATTCTGCTGGCTTGCATATATCCAAGGTACTTATAGAAGTTCTGCTCCTCCATTCCTGCTATTCTTTGTTCATCGCCCGCATCAAAATCCCGGCTTTGTTGCCATTTTCCTCCCACAATAGCGTGTATTTTGCATTTATCCACACCAAAGTTTATATTTATATCCTTGCTGAACTTCGTGGTTATATTTAGCAAGGTATCAAGGTGTTTTCTGCTGGTTGCATAAATCTTGAGATCATCCATGTATAACAGATGGTTTATACAGGTCTCAGTACCGTGGAAGATGTAACCTTTCTGACAATTTCTCAACGCTGTCGTTAGGGGGCGCAGAGCTAGGCAAAACCAGAGGGGGCTCAATGCATCACCCTGGAATATTCCACGTTTTATGTCGATCGTGGGAGATCTTATTATACCCGTTGGAGTATAGATGGTAAGTATGGTCTTCCAGCGGGTGATCATCTCCTGCAGGAAATTGGTCATTCTCGGGTCCACATGATAAAGTTGCAGGCTTCGAAGGAGTCATGAGTGAGGCACACTATCAAAGGCTTTTTGATAGTCGATAAATGCTGTATGTAGTGGTATCTTTTCCTTCTTAGCCTGTCCCGTGATGATTTCATCGATGACCAGTTGTTCTTTGCATCCTCTGGAATTTTTCCTGCATCCCTTCTGCTCCTCGTATAGTAGGTTATTGGCTTCAAGGTGTGCATATAATTTATTTGCCATTATCGAGGTTAATAGTTTGTATATAGTCGGGAGACACGTGATCGGTCTATATTTAGCCGGATCTTTAGATGTTATTTCAGTTTTCGGGATGAGGTATGTGAGTCCTTTAGTTATGAAGGCCGGGGTGTATTATTATTATTATTATTATTAACAATCGCCTTCCTAAGAATTCAGCTTCAGTCGTATAGTCGTGGATTTCTCTAAACAAAATTCTCACCAATTAGCAAAGGTAAACCCCACATACGATTAGCGTGTATTAGCGTGAAACATACTCACCTTTCCTCCTAACAATTTCTGTAATATAAACCCAAAATTATATGACAGCAAGTCATAGATCATCCAACGACTTACACACAAACAAGATAATAACACGAACGAAAACGAAAAACACATGTAAAAATTTACAATTGCCTCCTGCTTCTTCTCCGTATTCTACTTCGCGAATGCGTCGACCATACATGGAGGAGGGGGACAAGAAAGAGGAAATTTAATATAACATCTAACTAAAACGTTTTATAAATATGTATGCGGCGGCCAATTAGTGGGAAAAATAATTAGTTTTTGTGGTAACATTAAAGAGCGGTAATAAGAGAGTCAAATTGGAGAATATTACACGGGCTTATAAACAGGGTACACTACTACATACAAAACATATAACAGAACTAAAGTTCCGGACGCTCTTGAAACAGCTGCACCACGAAAAACGTATATTAAAAATATATTATAATAAATTCCGTTCTATATTCATGAAGTTGAATGTGTACCATATACAAAATACAAAGTAGAAATTCTACGCCATAAAGGAATTTTATAGCATCATAACCGTTGAAAATAATTTATTTCCGTAAGAACAATAGTTTTTAGCCTATTATAGTTTGAATATTTTCTTCATAACGTACTTCGTAATTATCTTACTATACTATTACTATAAATAAAGGTTCATGCTGCACGGATCATAAAATAAAGCAATATCAGAAACTGCAAATTAAAATAATTTATTATGATCTATAGAAATATTACTTGATCGTTATTCTCTTTAGTTTCGGTGTTAGTTACAATTAACGTGAAGCAATTCCGTTGTATAGAGTCGTGATTTGACTTTTATAAGGCTATCTTTTTTTAGAGAAAATAGGCAACCAAAATAACGTCAGTTATCTGCTATAAAGAAGATGCAAACACGTCTTAAATTAAACTTAAAAGTTTCTAGAGTTGGGGGAACGTCTTGAAATTTTATTTCAATTTTATTTACGAACAGATGAAGCACATTTATGGTAATCTAATTTATTATTTTAATCTCACAGTAAATTATTTAATTCAATCTGCAGTTTTGACGAGACCAGCAGCGTATTAATTTAATTAATAGATCTCACAGTCATGTATGAAACATGACAAACAACTACAACATTCATGCAATTAATTATTAAAAATAGCAGTGGTCCCAGTCTACGATCTTGGGGTACCCTAGAGGTAAACATGTATAAATTTGAGAGTTTTTCATTGTAACTTACACATTGGCTCCTCTTAATTCGCCAAGCCAATGGCATTCTGTCTTTAAGAGCGCGACACTACAATCTTCTAAAAATCGCGGGGGTAAGTGTGTGGTATGGTAAACGTTGCAGTCTAGATGTGCAAAAATACAACACATCGGTGAGTGCGAAGTGTATACGAAATATAATGCAACAAAGAGAGTACGTTGATTGAATACCGAAGGCAATTTTTAACCTGATCAACAGTCTAGCGTCTTCCAGTCGACCAAATATTAGCACACTTCTGAATTAGATAGATACTGCCGCGTAGGCCCTACAAATACACATTATTAAAGACATACTGATTTCAGTCAATTATTAGTAAATGTGGTACGTATACAATATGTATCCTGTAATCCTAACTTAGCTAAATATATTTTTCCTTAAAATGAAAATTAAAATAAAGATAGTAAATAAATGAATGTTTAGTTACTTTATTTTTTACACACATATGTACCTACACAGGTATATGAAAATAATTAGATAATAATAAAAAAATTAAATAATAATATCGATAAGAACAATAACCAATAATAATACTGCCAATGAAACATTTTTACTCTTAGGAAGGAACACTTTTTCGAATATCTTGCAAAGTATGCAATCTATAGCGATTTATTAAGAGAATGGAAGTTCTTAGAATAGGCTTTTGAATAATTCTTGTATAAAAAAATTCGTAAAATTGTATAGTTTGAAACGCTCATTGGTATAAGAAAGTCGTGTGGTGGCCACATGTCATTTTTTCATTTTATTTTGATCTCGCTCTTCAGTCTACAGTTTTCGAAGTTACTTTTGAAAATGTAAATACTGATTTTTAAATCTAGGATTTCATTTTCCAAATTCAGGGTATGGGTAGTTCATTTTTCTTTATTCAAAGACACAGTAATATTCCGCGCTTCTACACCCTTGATAAGTTTTAGCGACCGTCGTCTATCCTCCAATCGCACTAACGACCTCTTCTGTCCAGACTTTCTTATACAGGGACCTTAACCAAACCAAATTCATCGCGCCACCCACTGGGAAGAGCAGAACAACGTCTGCTGGGCCACCTAGTTTCGTTATTTTTTTGCTTATGTACTGTAGTGTTACGTGGGTTCAATTCAAATATACAGGGTGACATAGAAAAAACTGCAATGCATAGCAACATGTGATCGAGGACCAAAAAATAACAAAAAGTTCCTATGCACACATGTCCTACTGCTTTTTGTTTTCAAGTTACAAACTGTTTTTTATATTGTTCTTGTTTTTTACTTTTACCTAGGCAATAAAAAATATTTTTTCATGAAACAAAACATTTGATAAAGGTGAAAGCAATATTTACTTTTATGGAAAATTTTCGTTCAAATTGGTGCGCTATACTTTCGTGGAATACAGGGACATGATCATGTGGTACAGTGTTACGGTGAAGCTCGTTCAAATGCTTCCGAAGATCAACGCATCTATCGAGAGAGATAGGTACCCATTAAGGCAAGTTCCTAACGTTAGGACATTCATTGACGTACATAGGCGTTTGGGAGATGATGATTGCTTTAAAAACCAAAATATGATTCTGATGTTAAGAGAACTCGTCGTGCTGTTGCAAATGAAGAAGCTACTTTGCAAATAGTAGAAGACAATCCTAGAATAAGAACCAGAAGAATAAGTGCAGCTGTACTGAATGTCAATCGAGAACCTGTTTGGAATGTCCTCAAAGAACAACTTCTTCATCCATTTCATTTCCAAAAAATCTACCACCTATTACAACAGGCCGCGTTTATAATTTTGCGAGTGGTTGCAAAATAAAGGGCAAAACTTTCTGCAAATAATTTTGTTTACCGATGAACCATCAGTCGAGAAGGCATTTTGAATATTCACAATATGCATTGTTGGAGCGATGAAAACCCCCATCAGAACGTAATACGGAATTACCAGTGTATGGCTTTTCCTTTAATGTGTGGGCAGGTATAATCGACAATTATCTAATTGGTCCATTTCGAATGTCCAGACGATTGGCAGGCGAACTCTGTCGACATTTTTTGGAAAATGAACTGACTACTTTATTAGATGTTCCATTGAATATTGTAAGAAGAATATACTACATGCATGACGGAGCACCAGCTCACTATTTTAGGAGAGTAAGGGAATTTCTGCAACGAAAATTTGCAAATAGGATAGGATCGGTCGTAGGGGACCTATACCATGGCCATCTCGTAGTCCTGACCTTAATTCCCTCGATTTTTCATTTTGGGGATTTATTAAATGTGAAGTGTATTCTGCAGAAATAAATAGTAAAGATCAATTATAGAAAAGAATTGTGGAGTCGGCTGATAGATTCCGTAATAGTGCTAACATATTTCAAAGATGCCGTCAGTCATTAACACGAAGATTGGAAATGTGTATTCAGGAACAAGGTTACCAATTTGAATTTATGTAGAACTAATATGTATCTTATATTTTTTAATGTTATTTTGTTTTATAAAAGCCTTTTAACTTCAATAGCTTCTAACTTGAAAACAAAAAGCAATCGGACATGTGTGTATAGGAACTTTTTTTGTTATTTCTTGGTCCTCTATCACATGTTGCTATGCATTGTAGCTTTTTCTATGTCACCCTGTATATATGCTTATGAATACAAATAACAACTCTACTTTCATGCGATTACTCTCAATGAAATAGTTAAACTCTTTTAAATGAAAGAAAATTGATACGGTAAATAAATTTTCTGTATTCTACTATTTTTTACAAAATTGTCTTATTCACTACAACCTGTTTCCCTACGATAGCTACTTATAAATACCTATTTCTTTATTGTAGATCGCTTATAATCTAAGATGCGCACACTAAATCTTCCTAAAGGATCCCTCGATGAAATGCCCCCTGGTTATACTGATCTAGCCTTGGTTGTGGATTTTCACGAGAATTTCTTGTATCTCGCTTTTCCAAAGGATATTAATATTGTAAATATAATGTATTTTGCCAAAAAATCTTCCAAAAGAGGATATAGATATTGTATATTTTTGATAATACCTTCAAAACACTAGATGCATGTTTATATAACTAAAATTTCCATATATATGTTGTAGACGATGCCTTTGCGGTAATCCATAACATAAAATGTAGAATTGCCACTGAACTACCCGCACTACACACACTCAGCGGAAGATAGGCACTGTTTTGTTGGGCGATTCTCTCATCGCAGGCATTTTCGAAAGACGGTAGTCCTCCGAGGCGAAAAATTTTAATTGTAATGACTTACGCCTAGTATGATATCTTCCTTATTTATGAATTGAATTTAAAAATAAAAAAAAATCTGAAGAAACGAAAGGCTATCCTAGGTTCCTGGTTAACAACATTTTTGATAAGTTATTTAAAAAAGGGGGGATTTCATGTTAAAACTACACATTTTCAGCTCGTTATTTTATATATTTCTAATTTTATTTCTCATAAAACTCTTAACAGGAAATAATTAATTATGGCTAATATTTTCTGAAAAATCCATTGAGCAGTAAGCGTCTGCAAAGCTCATGAAAATTGCCGTGTATCGCGCTCTTAATGACATATCAGGAACTGTTATCGTTCCAAGTGTAATGGCTTTAGTAAATCTCTATCGTTTAGCATAGACGAAAAATATTACTTTATTTCTCTTCGTATATCTAGGATTGTCACCACAAGAAATTTATCCGGATATGATACAGGTATTGGGGGAGTCTATACCTATCTATCTACTAGGCAGATGTTTTTAAAATGGGAAAAGAGACATGTAAACATGCACCAAGCGCTGGATCCTACCACATCCAAAGACAACATAACAAAGATATGTGGCTTTTCAGTTGAAACTTCAAACTTCCCATCATTGTGTTCAACACAAAATGGCAAGCCTGAATTTTTTAGTGCACGGACTCCTCACTTTTCCCTTGAAGTAGGCGAAGTATTGAGAAAGAGCTTAAAATTATAAAAGATGTTTAATTATAAGAAAACTCTGAAAGAATATACGACTTTTCACGACTTTGTTAAAGCTTCACCCATTGTGACCCTCACTTACGCTGCCTTTATCACAAAAGGTTTGAGAAAAATCTTCAAAGAGCTAGATCTTAGAGTAGTTTACAGTTCTGGGACTATTACTACTATTACGAAATCAATTGTAAATATTGTAATCCAAAATATATTGAGCAAAACAGAAGCGCAGTCTCAACTAGATTTAAAAAGCATATAGCTAATCTTCGATTTAATAGAATTGAGAAATCACGCGTTGCTTAACACATTTTTGATGCAGATGACAACATCGATCATACGAATGTTAAATTAATTAGACAAATATACAAAAATAAGTGATGTACCTATTATGAACGGTGACAACGGCCCTCTCCCGGATTCGTCATTGTTTTCGTTAATCGGAAATTAATAATGCGTATAGGATTGACCGTACATAACATTTAGGTTACCTGGTATTTGTAGGTTTTATTTTAATTTAGTTTTATTATACAGCTTTGTTAGTGTTGAGTAAAAATTTTTGGTGTTTAGTGGGTTGCAGTGTTTGGTGTTCTACTTCTGCACCAAAAGAGAGAAAAACGTCATTTCGCTAATACAGACATAATAGAAACTTTCTCCACTGGCAAAATTTATGGAATAGATTCATAATTCGATAAATGCTGCAAAGAAGTGGTCTGCAAAGTTCCCTGCTATGGGTTGATAGCAAATCTTAACTTTTATTTTTGATATTTGCACCATAGTTAATTGACAACTCAAGTTTATTACAATAATTCTGAGAAGCTCGTTCAAGGACTCTCTAATTATTCTATTCTCAAAAATCAAAGCTTGTCAAAGATTAACCTTTTTAGTAGAACAAGCTTGTAGGGATGTGGTAAGTGAGTTATAGTTGAATTTTAAATTACAACATTATGTCTTAAAAGTGTGTTTTAAAATCATGTGTTTTAGTTAATGCATATTCATCAAAGTACTGAGAGGACTATGATATACTTAGTGTTATGTTATTTCGTTAGTTTCCAACAAAATTCGTTAGAATATTATGTTAAGCATTGTAAATTTAGGAAATATTTTGTCAAAATTACACGTACGACGCACACTCATGTTACCGCGGTTTTTGAAAATAATAATAAAATTTGAGAAGAAGGTCAAGAAAAAAACAATAACAGGTGAACAATTGGTTTTGTTTTTTGAAAGGTGGAAAGAAGGAAAAGTCAGACGAAAAAGATAAGTTCTTCTAAAATGTAGAAAAACATTTTAAAAATAGAAAGTGAAACTTGAAAAAGAACATTGGAAATTAGTTTGAAAAGATTGAAAAGTGAAAAGAGGAAAAGAAGAAAAGAAATTAGAGAGACAGGTGAGGGAAAAGTTTGAAGATTCAAAAGATTTGAAAAGATTGAAAAGTGAAAAGAGGAAAACAAGAAAAATTTCAAAGGAAAGAAGGACCAGAAGACCAGAAGTCGGGAAGAAGTTACTATTTTTATTTTTAATATTATACATACTAAGGTAAGAGAGGGTGGGTCTAAATTAATCGCTTAATATAAAAATTATTTGAATTATTTTGATTTGATTTTGACATAACATTAGGTTTTAGTAAGAACAGAATTTACTCTAAATCATTATGACAAGTTCGATAAATTTAAATTTATTCTGCTTCCCCTGAACGAAATTTAGCAAATTTGATCTTATTAGAAAGGATTTTCCTTGGTTTACATTTACTGATTCAAACTATTTAATATTATTTTGTCCTTCACCGCTAGGGAGCGTTAAGTAAATTTAAATACGTGAACTATAAAACAATGAATTGAAAGCTTAAGATGTTAGTGAAAAGCTTAACAGTATAAGTGAAATAAACAATGCAGCAAAACAACATATATAGAAGGAGACAGCATAACAAAGTCAATATCACTGGTGGACTAAATCTTCAAATTATCACCCATTTTCTATGCAAACGTTCACTCTACGATAAGTGAATAGAACTGCAGTCTCTATTTCTGCGTTAGATATATTTTGAACGGTATTTCCTATTCTCACGAGCAGTGGGTCGCTTTATATAAATAAAGTATTTTACTCGTTCCCACAAATAAAAGTCTAAAAAAATCAAATTTGGGATCCTGCTGTGTGGCCAAGAAAATGGGCAGCACAATTATAATATTGAAAAACATGTTGTTGCGAATTGCTAGTGGCCTGTCTTCTGTTTACATTTTCTTAACACCCTCTAGCGGTGACAGAAACAATAATGTTAAACAATTCGAACTACTAGCAGAAGACTTAGGAAAATCCATAACAGTCTATCTTCTTGGCTACCAAACATTCCACGCACTGTTCTTTTCAAAAATCAAACAGTTTGAATCACTAAATGTAGACCAAGAAAAATCTTTCCTAATAAGACCAAATTTGCTAAATTTCGTCCAGTGAAAGCCGAATAATTCAAATTTATAGATGAAATTCTTACCATTTGATTCACACGTTTCTCAAGATATCTTCGGATATGTAAAAGATAGCGATATTCAGTTTTCGCTGATTTGTTGGTAATTTAGCCATCATTTTTAATCCGTCCTCAAAAATGTATGTTTCTATTTAATATTTTCAATAAAAACCAAAATTTCGGATAAAATGTAAACAGCGGCCTCTAGCATGTACGTGAATTATTAGATTGGTTAGAATTTATAAGCATAATTTATTCGCTTATTTCGCAAAATATAAAAAATGAGTCCAATGTAAAATACGTGGATTTTTTAGTAGATTCCGATTTTGATGTTTGTAATAGACCTTAAGTTGGTAAATTTTGTGTAAAATAAGAATTTAAATTTTTGGTGTACAGTTACGCCATCTAGCGGTCATCCTACACTCCCGAAAATAATTTCCAGATGTTTCTCGGGGCCATTTTATTTGTAATACTTTTTCCCGAAGCTGTACTATGAACCGTTACCGAGATATTTCATTTCTTGAACTCAGATAGTGAGTTTATTGATAAAGCCGCTAAAAAGTTGGCACTGAGTCACAGATACATCCACTATCTCATCTGTTGAAACTGACTGCATATCTGATGACCTCTGAGTAGTGAGTCAGTATAAAAATATATAAAATTTCATTAAAATGCATCTTCATAAGAAAAAATTTCATTTTAAAACCGTTCAAACTTACCTTAGTCAATAACTAATTATTTTCTTTATTTTTTTATCTTTTCAGAACTTACTTTTCTTAGCCTCAAGGCGATTTTTTTTGTGTGAAGCATCTGAGGAGCAAAAGAGTGTGTTCTTACATTTTTAGGTCAAGAGATCTTGGAAGGAAAACGCATATCATTTATTTAGCAATCTACTATAGTCTAATTCTGACATTAACTGGCAGCTTGGCTATTTAATAATTAGAAAATGCAGCACTCCTTTTGATTCAATTAAGTAATCGGTAATACATATTTCATATAATTATTCCCAGTTATGATAAAACATTAACGAATTTTATTTGCAAAAATTCATATCTTTCCTGCATTGATATATTAATGTGGTCATGCACCGTATCTATAATTAATTCGCTTGCTCTCCTGATTTAGTACCTGCATATATATCTTCAGGATGCATTCGTCCAAATTGCAATTAAAAAGCAGTTTCTATTTAATTTAATTGGATAGCTTATTAATCTCATATCGAGAGGAGAATATACTTCGGCCGATTTCTAACAAGTACAGATTTATTACTATTTGGGTAACGCCCTCTAGTTTCATTAGTAGAAGATACTCTTATACGATCAAAGCTCATGAATATCAACCATAGAAACGTTGTATAAATATCCTTGTAAATGATGCTGTTTTTCATTTCCTTTTTTTAGATTCAGTAGTAATATATTCACTTATTCATTAAGGTATGATGCTGTAGGGTGCAGAAGATATAAAAGGTGGTTTGGTGGCTGTTAAAGAAGCGGAAAGGCACCGATGTAAATGCTATTTGTTTTTCAAATTGTTATGGTCGAGGACGTGTGGGCAGCGTTTTGTTTACATTAATGTTAATTACTCATTTAAATTTGACATCCAGTTGAATACACAATGTTCTCATATACATATTTTTTTCGCCGTACCACCATGGTGGTGGGTATATTACCGATTTCCTTTTGTGAAATGCGAGAAGCTCAAACTCATGCTTGTTTTTTTTTTTTCAATAACAAGACGTTTATTGTTTAGGGTGTTTTTGTATAATTACATCCTTTGTATTACGAAAGCTGTGTTAAGAATTAATTTAGGCGATTTAAAGATTTTAGTTTTCATCATAATATCTATTTATATTCATCCAAGCGTTTTAAAAAATTTAGGTTTGCATAGTCTGCAATTACACGTGACGATGTAAACAGATAATACTAATTGCATTGTTTCAACATAGCCATTAGCAACATCGTAAATAATATTATCGCTGCTCGTAAAATTTGCTGTTATTTACCGGGTATTCAATGTTTATGCCTGCCGATCTAATATTAGGTATCGTTCACAATTGCATATTAGTTTCTTTATTTACACAGTATCGGCAGCTATAGTCGTTACGAACGTGTGGATTAGATACTACATGAACATTTACAAAGTTATAATTAATACTTATGAGTGTCTCAGTAGTGAGAGAAAAAACAATTGTCCACTAGAACGCGATAGTTATAAAATTAATAGTTTGCAGAACTTTAAAACTTTCAAACTAACCAATCAGGAAAGTATTTAGCTGTCATTCTCCAAAGAAAAGCTATAGATTCTAAAAAAAAACAGAGAACCCAAGCTTTTTTCAACATTTTTAATCTTCGATCACTCACTTGAAGCCATACAGCGGGATGTGGTCAAGACTCAGCAAGAATAATTTGGAATGTATACAGTTCTACTGTGGAGTGGCTTGTACCACTGCTGGGTCTAATACATGAATAAAGATTAGCTTATACGATGATAGTTTGACAAGTTTCCAACCTAACAAAGAACAAGATATTTTTCTTCAGCATTTATTTGTCGTCCAAATAGTACCTACTCGGCATCTTCCCTGGAAAATAACTGTTTACGCACTGTTTCGTGGATTTTCGCCATGGCAACCGTTGAGGTGTAAAACGGCGCATTGTTTTAGTGAAACTAATTTTTTTTCTCCAAATGTGGCAATTTTTCAGCCGAAAAAAACAGTTTCACTTGTTTTGGAACCAGTTCCCTCTTCACAGTCCATTATTTTGACTGTAGTTTTGTTTCGATCGTGTAATGATGTATCCAAGTTTCATCTGCAGTAATTAATCAGTGCGCCTAAACTGCTCCAGCAGAACGTTGGAACTGTTCGTGTTCGGAACTGTAACCGTTTTTGGTTCAACATGAGCAAGCGCGGCACCAAATGCGTGGACAGCTTTCTCGTGCCTAAACCTTCAATACGTTGTTTGGTCATGGTCATAACCTCTGCTATCTCTCTCACTTTAACTCGACGGGTGTTCAGCACTATTTGGTGAACTTTAGCGATGGTATTTTCAGCAGTTACAATTTTTGGACATCCCAAACACTCATCGTCTCGCAAGTTTGTCTGGTCATCTTTAAATTCTGCTGTCCAAAATGCTACTGTGATAAAAGATGGCTCAGAGCCCCCGTATACAACGTCGAGATCATCTTTAATTTGCGTTGACGTATTGCCTTTCAAAAACAAATATTTACTGATGTATCGATACTCGATTTTATCCATTTTCACAAAAACACACATCGACTAACTCAAACGATTGTTAAACAACAACTGCTCGTTCAAAATGGCTGAAATTGTAGCGAGTATCTGTCAATAGATGCGCAACCGCATTAGCTAGCTTTTATTGGCGAGTGCTGCCATCTTCACGTTGGCGTCGGAAATAATTCAAACCACGCTATCAATCAAACTTTACAAAACTTCTGACGTGAAAATCCTTCATACCTAGATACAACTAACTGCGAACTGCAGACATAGTTTAATATAATGGAAATGAATTTGTTGTCACACTATTTAACAGTCTAAATGTCAAGTTCTTGAAAAGATGCCGTTAGTAAGCGTCCTCTGCTTATGTGTTTCAAAGAGTAAATGAAATGAATTTTGCTTTCCGCCAGATACAAAAATAAAGGATAGCTTGCAAAATAATTATTATAAAAAAATTGTGACTTTCGAGATGGAATTTCTTCTAGATCTAGAGTTTTAATTCATGTCATCAAGTCTGCCATGCTGGCCATAGTACACTATTCTGGAAAGCCCTACCAACTAAAATTCTTAACGGGATCTCCAATGTAGACCATTGTTTGTTTTTTCTCTAACAGATTCAGATTCCTTGTCAACCTTAGGTTCATTTGCTTTTACAAAAGTAAAACGGTGCGTTTGACCTTGCTTCCGAAAACACTACCGCAAAGAATAGAATAAAAGACAATAAGAGGAGTATTACTAAGTTCTACTTTTAGTTACAGTTTCCTAGCAATTTCTAATAATCTATCCAATCTGTATTCCTGGTGTACCTACTCATTTAAGGCAGTTTAAATGAAAAGATCTTTATAAACTAACACACAAGAAATGACATAGAACAAAACGACCAAAACAGATTCAGACAGAGTTACGAATAAAAGCAAAGGAATGAATGTGGGAAAAGCCTTTCACTCCGTCAAAAAAAGGATGATTCAATTTTTCAAAACAAAAAAGCTAATTTTCTAGCATTTTTAGTTGGCCCTGCGGAAAAAATATAAGAACATATTTCCAAAGTTCCAATTCCAATTTTTTGATAGCATAGAAATAAGTTTAAATCATGCAATTGATGACAATCATATATTGGCTCCAGTTAGCGTAGTCAAACCAAAGCGAATGTAATTCACTCATTCTGATGTGATTAACAGAAATGCTGCATAATGTAAGTTAAGGAAGCCATAACATAGTGCTGGACTAGCCGTTTATCTCTTATCTTAAAAGTTTGTTAACACAAAAAAGAAAAGGAAAGTGTAAGTGATAACGAGAAAGGGACTAGAATACAGAGTAAAATGAAATTCACATTGAAATAAGGAATTGTTCATCTGGTATAGGTAATTTGTAGGAGTTGATCAATGATATTTTGGGCGTCTGGAAAGTACACCCTTTAAGGTGACCTATCAGGATCCAAATCAGCAATCTAAGTGACAATCGGAACCTCTGATATTCTATATTACAACTACAACAGCGAGCTTGCAGATTTTGGAAAAATATTCTAACATTACGATCACATGATTGAAGCTACTACAGTGCACTCTCGATTATCCGGGGTAATGACCGGGAAGGGGTGCACGGATAATCGGAAATCACGGATAATCGGGAATCACAGATAAATGGTAAGACGAAACGCAAAAAACTCTATATTTATGTATATGTATCTATTTGTAAGTTTTCTCTAAATTCTGAATGTACAAAATACATATTTAAAAAGATAACTGTACGTTACATGTAGACACGTATCTATAAATCTACGGATTTAAATACACAACAAACAAAAAGTATGAAATTTAGAAGAAACAACCAAAAATACAAGAAAATGAAAAGTAATTCTTAATTTTTCACTCGTTTAATGATTTAATGTGATTTGTGATCTATTCATTTTAATCTTTTCCAAAATAATCATTTATTGTTGATTGTTTTGTATTCCTATTGGCTTTGCACCTAATGTCAGCACGAAGATTATGTAAAGCAAGTTTTATAGGTAAGAACTCATTGCCCTGCTGCTCTAAGTACTCCAAAAGACCCTGCACGTGTTCAAGAGCACGGGAGTGTGGAATTCGGTTTTCGATTACAAGATCTCCGTATGAATTGTTGTCACTACTTCCACCTTCTTCCACATTGTCACAAATGCGATTAACAATATCCTCATCTGTAAGTGTTATGTACCCTGGTAAAGACTCGTCAATATGCAACCACTCTTCAATGTTTTGTATGTCAACATCTTTGCATCTATTCTGGGCACGTAAAATGCTACGCAGTTCGGCAAGTGGTAAGTTAAACTCAGCATCGTCGTCGTCAGAATCAATGTCTTCATTTTGATCTTCATCATAACGGAATATTTTCTTCCAAGATTTTTGTAGTGTTGTTGACCGCACTTTGCCCCAGGCCTTTTCCAGTTCGTAGATTGCATCCAATAAGGTTAGGTTCTTCCAAAACGTTTTTAGATCAGAATGTTCATCACTCACTATTTGAAGCAAACCACTACGATAATGACGTTTCATTGTGGCTATCACGCCCTGATCCATCGGCTGAATCAGGACTGTTACATTTGGTGGTAAATATTTAACAAATATCTGCCCATCGCTTGATTTCAACGTTAATTCGGGAGGATGAGATGGAGCATTGTCCAATAGCAGTACAGCTTTTTGAGGTAATCCAAGAGATTGGAGATGCGTCTTTACCTGGGGCACAAACTTTTTATCGAACCATTCTTTAAAAATTGCTCTATCCATCCACGCACCCTTTTGATTGAAGTAATCTACAGGCAAGTTTAAAACATCCGTTCCTTTAAAAGACCGCGGTCTTTTTGCCTTCCCAATAACACAAAGCTTTACTTTATGGGTACCGTCAGCATTTGCACAACACATAGCAGTTAAACGTTCTTTCGAAGATTTGTGACCTGGTGCTTGACGCTCCTCCACAGAAGCAAGCGTTTTTGTTGGCAGACATTTCCAATACAAACCAGTTTCGTCGGCATTGTATATTTGTGCGGGGAGTAAATTTTCACTCTCAATAAACAAACGAAAGTCTCTTACGAAAGCCCGAGCTGCGACTTCATCGTTGCTTAGCTTTTCTCCGTGTATACTTATTTGATGAATACCATGGCGCTTTTTAAATCTCGTCAACCACCCTGAAGACGCATTAAATTCACCTTCCATTCCCAGTGCATCGAAGAAAAATTTTGCTTTACTTGCACAAATGGTTCCTGAAACGGGAATTGCCGCACTTCTTTGCTGATTAAACCAAGTTACCATGGCGTTGTCTAATTCTTGATAGGTTGCTGGTTTCATCGTTTTTCGTTTTGATAAACCACTGGCACTATCAGAATTAGCCGCATATTTTATTAGGTGTTCTTTATTAGATTTAATATCACGCACTGTTTGCTCGCCCACATTATATTGTATTGCTAGGTTTTTAACACCAACTCCATTTTCTAGTTTATTTACAATTTCCAGCTTTTGTTGGATAGACAAAACAACACGTTTTCGTTTTGACGACATTAAGCAAGCACAATGTTATTTTACTAGAACTGTAAAACTCTATTTCCCATTTATAACGCTCTCGTATCTAGTCACTTTACAACAATGTGAATCGTCTAGGCAGTGTGTAAAATGAGCGTGTCTGGACCTGTCTGCAGCACGGTTTTAGTGGGGGAATTGCGGATTAACCGTGCCGGCACGGTTAATCCACTTTTGAGATGTTAGCACGGTTAAGCCGCACACCGGATAATCGGCCCCCGGAAAATCGAGAGTGCACTGTACATCCAAAGTTGCGTCTGGGAGCTTTGTAAGCGTAGTGTCGGTGATTTGATTTGGATAAGGTCCTGGTAAGGTGGCTTATTGGTAAATGAATCGCTATCATAAACGAGGGCCGATGGATCGTCGAGGAGCAAGAACTAGATGACAATTGTTTAGCTGAAGAAGGCAGCTAGTCTCGCAATTCCTGATCTTTTTAGACTTTTATTCTCATCATGTGTAAACATCCATCAAACTAATTATATAATTCAACCGATAACTTGATCTCTCAATATAAAGCGTACAAGTTAGCTTGACAGCAAATATATTGTTATGATAAATTTCTGGTTACTGAAATGCTTTACGAATTAATTACCACCATGGCTACTAACGACTATTTCGCAGAATTTTAAAATAAATTACTCCACAAGACGATGAATTATCGTAGCAACGGTTTTTACTGCTACCTTTGTGGGTAATGCATGCGCATTATAAGACAAATACGTATTAGAATATCACAAAACCTAATAAGGTAGTGTCATTTTTCAATATATCTACCGACATCTAAGCAATTGTCCCAGACATATAATGCCGAACAAATTGATATTTTTCATGAATAATTAATGCGCCTGCTATTATCTGGCGGACGATATCAGCCATAAAAATCAAATGTATTTAATACACCTAGATATCCGCTGGAACACGATTAAAAAAAAACGAGGCTTACGGCAGTTATTATATAACTGTCTCGTATATGATATAATAACGAACGCAGTTTATTTGCTTAAGTATGTGTGTGAGTATATATAGGGGCTAAAGTATGGTTTACTAAAGAAGACACCCAACACCTGCGTTTACCTACGCCTTCGTTCGAAGCGCCAAGTAATACACTCATTGACATAAATTAACGGGGGTATTAATTAAAGTAAAGAATGGGTATTATGTCTGAACGGAGGTAAAAAAAGAGGGAATGGTTCACGGAACGAACCTGTTAATGCCACCTTTGAAAAGGACAGCATTTATCATTCAATTATACGTGGCATCAGTATTATTGAGTGAGTGTGGTCGTTATAAAGTCGTCGGATTAATACTTAGCATTTAAACTGCAGCTAAACACGTGAAATTAACATTGTGTATTTTATGCTTGATATTTTATTGTCAGGGTACGAATACCGTGGAGGATACAATACGTACAGTTCTGGCTTTTTTAATCCGAGAGAACGGATGAGAGAACGGATGCATACTCTTCCCGGTTAACCCGTGTTTCATCCTGGTAAGGATGTCTTCTTGTTGTGCCTTTCACCATAATGCCAAATTATCCAATTATATCCAAATTAAGACCTATAATACTACCACTATTCGTAACAGCGACAGATACGGCAGTCCATCCATCAGATTTCTTATCACATGGTATCGTGTGTCTAATTCCATCCATTGGCATTGCAATGGTAAGGGCACTCGAGTTTTTCCGATGACTTTCTTCTCTTCTTCTCTCACCTTTACCACAAACTACCGTAGCATTTGTCTTGGTATCCAGTCTTCCCTTATTTGTGCAGACATGTCAACGCAATCCTCGTTCCAATCGATTGCTTCCCCGTTCTCATCGAAAGTAATTTTGAGTTTACCAACATAACATCACTGGTCTTGTAGTCGTATCCATAACCATTTTGGGATAAGGTCCTTGGTGATTCAGGCGATCAGTCTGCGGTCTTCCATTGTAGTAAAATATAGCACTATGTCCGCCTACAGGGATATAAACGTCTTCGATACGCCTCATAAAGCTTCCGACTGATCCGTCATCATAATGCACTAGTAGTATGATGATGTCTACTCCGTCTTTTGCAAATTTTTTTCGTACAGCAAAGAACTTATCGAAGAATGTCATTTTTCCTATTTCCTGATTGGGCACCTGTTTTTCGGTAGATACTCTGTAATGCTGACCTTACTATTACGAATTTCGAGAACAATCTTGGTTAAGATCGCTTTCAGACAGTCGCGCTGATTTTTGCCTCGCACACCTTTCACCCCATGGAGCATCTTCCTGCCACACAGGGCCTGTGCGTCAAATCCAACTAATCGATGGATAGTATAGAAAAAGCTGCCGAAGAAACAATCCATTCTATAGATGTACACATATTTATCACTTACTATGGGTGAGCTGATGAGCATATCTGACGACCTCAACAAGGTAGATACAGGTGTCACAACTCATGTCAAGGATCACCTTTTAGAAACTTTCTGCTCTAATACGACGATTTGTTATACGCAGATGTCTGCAATCTCAACTACAGGAAGTCCCTGGTACTCCAACTAGCATACAAACAGTTCGTAAGCGTCAAGAGAAGCTAATTTGGTACGTCGTTTGTCAGCCGAAAGTCCAGTCTTGCCCGTAGAACACTTCCATTGAATTTTGTTAGGCATCATGTTGGTTACAGGATTTCTACCAAAAAATTCTCTTTGCAAACGAATTCATATTTTGTCTTTGTAGCTGTGCTGGCCGTACTCGTATGTGCAGACGTCCAAGTGAATGTTATGCTCAATGCACCATTCTAAATATTACATTATTTGATGGAGAGGACATTTCTTTGATAACTAGTTGGTTAAACAATAGAATCATTAATACTGATCGATACATAACTGATATACTTCAAGACCATGTTGTGCTACTCCTACCTTATATCGGGCCAACTTTCTTATTAATGAAAGATAAAATGCCACCTCCCCAAATTATCTTCAGGAGGTTGGAATCAACACCATAAATTTTCCAGCAAGTAGTCCGGCCCACAATCTAATAGAGCATGTCCAGAACACGCTTGAGGTAAGGTGATGCCTTGAGGAAATATGGAATGGATTGTAGCAGAATGACATCAGATATTTTGAGTATGAGCCGTCGATGTCAATTAATTAGTTGATTAGTTTATTTGTTAATGATCGAAAAAAGAGGAATATACTTTTCTCTTCTTCTTCTGAACAATTTTCTTGTTGTTATCCAAAAGTTTGAGCCGGTGTGAACAGTGAGGCAGATACCATAATCAGATACCATAATATGACAATATTAATTTCGTCGGTTAATGTGTGACCTAGGTCTTCACACTTTATAAACTATCTGATAAAAGTAAGAAAATGTTAGCAATGCCAATACAGTCAAGGGAACCATTCCGAATAAAGAGATGCTTCTGAAATTTTCTGGACAGTACGAACCTACCAACAACAAGAACACAGCATTCTCCCAATGTCAGTGCTCCAATTTGCTTAACACTTTTTGCTTAACCTAGCAAAATTCGTAAACTGGACCTAACTTGTATTTATTTAATATCTGCTCTAGTTTTGTCATAGAAATCTCTGACATCTCCATCATTGAAAAAACGTTTCTGAGCATCGGGTTGTAGCTTCAGGAACTTGCAGAATGCAAATTGCTAAACTAAGATTCCATTTCTAGCCACTTTGCTGTAGCCCTATTGTTGCTGACCCGCGATATAGGAGCTTCTATTTTATGAACAATGACACTCTTGTAGGCTAGTGTCCGCACAAGCGCAGAAAATTTCCTCTTGTTCCTTGTTGAAAATCTGTTTATTTGGAAAAATGTCGCATAACGAGTTTTCGAATCGCTTGGTATCGTCCTGATTGATCGATTTCCGTTGATAACTAGTGATATAGCACTCTTCATAATCTCAGGAGACATAGTGCCTCTATTTTGTTTATCTCTTGTAGGATCTCATCTAAATAGAAAAGTGATAACATTTGCCGGAGTATTATAATTTGCTATTGAACTCCAACCCCTTCTGTACATATTTGTAGATTAAATTCAAAATTTCAAAAAAAAATTATCATTGCAGTCTATGGAGAAAATTTCATGCCATTTCCCACTGGCAACGTAACTTTAACAACTGTAGTTATTCTTATTGCTCGTTTTTGCAGTCTGAACGCAGCATTAAAACTTAAGTGACTACAAAATAAGTAATAATAAACCGACGAAAGCGTAGTCCCATCTAATACACTTCTAAGCTATCTGATAACAAAAATATACGATGTGCCGGAATAAAGACAATTTGTTATATCGAGTAATACTCTAAGGTGGGTTATCTCCTCCCAAGGCTGAGCTCGGGAGGTCCTAAGCCCCCTTGTCCTTCAATGAAATAGCAACTGACTATTGAGACAATGCAATATTTTATGAAGTGACGGGGATCGACTGTCGAAGTGCCTTCTTCTTGTAGATGGTGCATGATCAAGTCTTGGGCTTTCGTGACGGAAATCCTTGGCGACGACTTGGTATGGTACCCCAAGGTCGTAACGAAGACCACTGTTCCTTACAAACCATGGAGCTCCAACAATAATCCGCAGTATTTTGTTTGTACCATGTTAGTGTGCCATATGTTAAGATGAGTCTGAGGATGGTGTAGATGAGCAGTTGTATATTTGACTATGAATTGTCAAATCGAGATACTTGACCGACGAGCTCCATGGTGGGTGGTGGTTGCCGATGCAGAAATTGCCATATAGAGGTCTTAATATCTTTATGAATCTAACCCCAGCGCTTTTGGATTCGTTGATCCCAATGGAGAATGACAACAACCACAGTGTGTGCACAATGACAATGTGCATCTATTCTTTCACTTTACTGTACGAGCGTATGCAACGTGTCCGGATTAAAAATACCAAAGTTGTATATTTAAGACAAAAATAATAATAAAGCTTCTCACAAAATAGAGCAGAGTAAGCTGATTCCAATCTGTATAAAATATAATTTGCATAATAGATTTTACCGTTTCTTTTTTAAATTCATTACCATACATAAATTTTACTAAGAACAAAAAAAAATCGAGGAGATAGAATGATAGAAAAGGACGATAACTATTATTTAATTTATAACATATAAACCAATTAACACATCTGTGTTCCACTTATCAATTTTTTATTTTGCAATTAAAATATTGTCTGTAATTATATAGATTTATGAGAAAAATGTAGATTTCCTTCAGATAAATATATAGACAATTTTAATTAACAATAATTAATAGTATTTTTTGTAACACATATATTGACTACTACATCAATATTTGGTGTTACCTATTTCAAATTCACGTTGTTGTATCACTCTCTATATATGGAAATTGTAAACAAGTGTAAATAAGTGTAATGTATAATAATGTATTTAAGGAATGAATGTATTTAAGGAAGTGAAAACATATGTTAACATAACATTTTATTTCGCTAGATTTGCATAAAATTAATTAGCGCTCAAAATTTGTAAAATTTATAGTTGAAGCCACCGGAAATACCTTAACGTAACGTGGAAAATTATATTCAATTAATGCATTTATATTATACATCCCAGATATAATTATGCTTGCCTTATCATCATTCTAACGAGTAAATGAAGAATCTGATATTAGTTTTGTAAGCTTTTTAAACCGCACAAACTTGTATTAATTCATGCTAATTCAACACAATTTCCTAAACCGTGCGTATTGTAAAAAATATTCGCTATATCTACTTCCGCTATTATCGGCAAACCACAACAAAGACAACAGACATGACAGTGTACGTTACGTGCTTAGCTAGAACCTGTACAAGATGTATCCGGAAAATGGTATCAATTGCTGCTGATAAAAACATCATTTATTAACATGAAATTTGGTCATTTACAAGAGCCCTATCTTCCGCGAAAATTGATTATGTCGAGTTATTTCGCAGCATGATCTAATTATGCATTCCAGGAGAGTTGATATCAGTGTTCGGATTTAGACAGTGTGGTCACAATAGCCTTGGTTGTACATGTTGTGTACAGGGGAAATACCAAATTTTATGTTTGGTGATGTTTAGTTGAAATTTTCTTGCAATAAATAAATATGTAAAACAAAAAAGTTCCACTAAAATATTGAAAGATGTACCTACTTAACCTAGCAGGAAATAAAATGTGTGTTAGTACAAAGATATTAAAACCCTCATGAGTTTGATTAAGGAGGATTTTAATATTGCTTTGAATCAATTGAAAGCGGAATCTAATGTAAAATTTGAGTTATTCAGGACTCAAATAAACACCTAATTGGCTAACAATCAAACTGAACCTATTAATTATGAAGTTATTTTCGACGAGCTTGGTGATAGGCAATCACGAAAACTAAATGTGGTCATTTTTGGCCTGCCGAAACTCGCCTCTAATCTTGATGCTGAATCTCGTGTAGTGTCCAATAAAGTAGAGGTTTCGTTTGTTCTGAAAACAGTTTCTCCTACTCTTGATCTAGCTGCCACTAGCCCACAGAGATTAGGACATTATGATGCAAGTAGTTAAGATGAGACTAAGGTCCGTCAAATTAATGAGTCTGACGACCGTTTTATTATTAAGAACTCCAGGATTACTTACATATTTTACGATAGACGCCAATACAAATTAAGGCTTGAAACAAGAGTTAAGAATTGGATCACGTAATGGTGAAACCGCTCTTACCATCAAGATACGAGGGAGCGTTTTTATATTCGCGGAATGAGCGGATTGTACGGGGGTGACTAGGCGCATTGGGAGCGTGGCCTGTGCAGCGACTCATAATTAGTATAAATACGAAGTTTCATTGTTATTAGACAGTTAGTCTTTGAGCTATCGTCAATCAAGTAACATAATCAGGAGTGAAAAGTGAAATATGAAAAAAATGAATATCGTGCCGTTATAAAGTTCCTTACCAGGCAAGGAAAATCAGTCGCGACCATAATGAATGAGATGTCATTGGTTTACCGCGACTCTTATCCAGGAAAAACCATGGTGTACAAGTGGCATAGTTTATTTAAACAAGGAAGGGAATCCCTTGAAGACGACCCGAGGCCGGGCAGGAGCATTGAGGTGACCACGCCAGCACTTATCCAAAAAGTTGAAAAAATTGTACTCGAAGATGCTCGACTAAAGAAGAAACAACTCGCAGAAATGGTTGGAGTATCCGATACAACAATTTTTAAAATCCTACACGATCATCTCGGCATGTCTAAGGTCAGCGCAAGATGGGTGCCAAGAATGCTCACGCCGCCGCAAAAACAACAGCACGTAGAGTGTTCGCGTGCATTTTTGGACCTCTGTAATGTGTATTGAGTCGAATTGTTACTGGAGATGTAACTTGGGTTCATCATTATGAACCTGAGTCCAAACAAAACTCCATGCAGTGGCATAAAAAGGGCACAGCACCTCAAGAAATTTAAAGTGTCAAAATCAGCTGGGAAACTCATGGCAACGGTATTTTGGGACTCGGAAGGAATATTGTTGATTGATTATAAAGATAAAGGTGTTTCTATAACCGGAGAATATTACGCTTCAATATTAGAGCGACTAAAAGAAGCCATTAAGGAGAAAAGACGGGGAAAATTGACGAAAGGTGTGCTGCTTTTGCACGACAACGCGCCCGTCCACAAGAGCCGCGTTGCGTTAGCTGCCCTGCATAAGGTGGGCTTCGAAATTGTGAATCACCCACCCTACAGCCCAGACCTGGCCCCGAGTGATTATTACCTGTTGCCGAAAATGAAAAAAGAGCTGCGTGGTAAAAAATTTACTGCTGATGAAGTCGAGGAGGCAGTTTCGGCGTATTTTGCAAATAAAGAGAAATCATTTTTTTGTGAGGGTATAAATAAATTAATTGAAAGATGTGAAAAATGTATCCGTCTTGCAGGTGAATATATTGAAAAAGAAAAATAATTTGGTTTTTTTATTTCCACCCCTTATCCCCCATTCCGCGAATATAAAAACGCTCCCTCGTATATTCCAGGATCTCCGAAGGTTGTTGATCAGTTTAAACTAAGTGACAGCTCTATATACCATCTTTGGCAATTCAAATGCGATTTTTTTATCGGGGAGTGTTGATTTTGTAAATAAAGGCTTTGCTTTAAAATGAATTTAATTGTTCTAAAGAAGTTCATCAAAACAGTATTCTCTTTTAGAGAAATTAAATTTGCTTCGAAGTATAGCCTTTATTTAGTAAATGGAAATTCCTCGCTGAAAAATTCGCATTTAATTTGCCAAAGATGGTACATACGATGACATCGTACGATGCTACTATAAGAATGTGCGAGATTTAAATACAAAGCTCTCAGATTTACTTAATAGTGTGGTATCCAATGACTTCGATTTTATTTGTCTTATTGGGGCTTGGTCGAACACTGGAGTGTCAAGTGATGAAATTTTTGAACGTTTTGATTACATTACTTGTTACGTAGTGATTTAAAACTATTTTTTGATATAACGCAAAAAAAATGCATAACCAACAGTAATAACCACTTACTAGATCTGGTTCTATGATTAACTATAAAATACTATAACTTTAGAAAGGGTTATTTCTTGTGTGACATGCTGATTACCATTTATGCGGTCTAGGATATTAATGACACTCTTATTGCCGTAGAAAATCGAATAACGACTGATATCCACCATGGTTTGATTCGAATGTGAATCCGTAGCAAACATAACGGTCATAGAAACTGTAAAAAGTCTGGTACCAACCTGTTAGAACTAATTACAAGTCCTTAATAAGTGTTTATTATAACAACTACACCGATAATATCCAACAATCTATTATTCAAAATCCTAAAGACCCGTGGAAGTATGTGAACAAAAAGCGTGAGCAAACTAGAATTCCGGCAGTTAATGAAGTACAGTAAAACCTCTCAATAGCGACCACCCTCGGGGAATCAAATGTTGGTCGGTTAAACAGGGGTGGTCGGTTTAGAGAGAAAAATTGAAACAGTTGGCCTGCATTTTACAATTATTATGTTAAATCAAATACACAAATTTAAAATTTTTTCACAAAATATAACTTCAACAGAACGTATTACAAATTACAAATGGCTCTACATAGGCTTCACAAGATACTTATTTCTAATTAAACTCTAAGTGCAAGTAACCTTAAATACCTACTGTAAAACGATATAGTTAGGTACTGTTACGCACACAAGACACATGCAGGGCAAGCGCGACGCGGCTATCGGTTTCAAAAACAGAGACGAAAATAAAAATAAATAAAATAAGAAAAGACACACGGAAAGGTATTCGGAATGGTGTTAGGCACCGACACTTTCGACCTAGCTGATAATGGGGGTTGAATCCTCGAAGGCGGCTCATCTCAGTGAATACGGTCGTGAGAACAGATGTTAAAAAGGGTGCGCCACTGTTTTCTTTTTTATCTTCGAGATTCAATAGATACTTACCCCGGAAAACAGAAGGCAAGTAAGTAGTTCGAGGTAGTTAGTTACATTTTATAATCAATTAAAGAAACTTTAAAATTAACTTACGTTTTACATGCAAACAAAGGAAAATAATTAACTTCAGAAATTTAAGCCGATGGCTTATTCAATAATTATTATAGTGACCCGAATAAAATAAATGAAATGAATGTGACCTGTAGAGACGTCGGAGGACCTCTTCGGAAGCTTCACAAGGGATTTGCTGGGGGAGTTACCATAAATGTTTTCGGAGTATCTGGGACCTTAAGATACTTTATTCCAGAATTCAGGGATTGCTGGTGACGTACCTAACAGTTTTACTAGGTAGGTAATCGAGACGTAAACCAGTCGTTAGCCAAAAATTGTAGAAAGTTACATCAACAGCTTCGTAACCGTAAAGTGATATTAAAAGCTCCTAAAATATGATAAGATAAACGGAAAATTAGAAAAAGCAAGTGACTAAGAACTCACCTCTTGGAGCACACACTGAGAAAATCTCGGTTGAAATTATCCATCCGTTTTCAACTGAAGCATTAAAACGAAGGAACGATAGTTCTTAAGAGAATCTAAGAGGTATTTTGTTCCCTTGGCTCAATTAAATCCACTAAACTAGTGATAGTCCTTCATAGACCAAAAATACGAAGCCACAAGGTTCAACCGTAGATAAGATCCGTGTTGTTCACATCAACGCCGAGAGGGAAGTGACTTCAAGAACGGATATAAACGTTAGCACAAGAAATCGTCCAACAGCAGGGAATTATAAAATGAATTAGGGAATTTTCAAACTAACGGTTGGCTATGCTGAGAAACGAACGCGAAAGACAGAACCTAAATTCAGATAATAACAAATATTTGACATCTAACCTTCACAAACGTATTGAAAATGAATTCGAAGAGAATTACTTATGAAACAGATAAATATACTTTCAAAACTAAAGGAATGCCATGACATACGACCGGAAGAATCCGAGTTAAACTGAATTTACTGGTTATTATGAAGATGATCAAGAAGAAATCATTATATTGACAATTAGCAACTGCTTATTAAAACGAACAAGGAGAAATAATAAGTAAACCACTGACTTAGCATAAGGGAAAATGAGAGAAACACATGAAATACATATTTAATGAACTGTCGAAGGAATTAGAAGTCAGATCGAAGCATATCGGAACCTAAAAACTATATATATCGTAAGGTAAATGAACATTTACTCGTAACAGTACCTGTACAATTGAGACAGAAAAAGTGACATTATAGGAAACATCTATTTTAGGGAACTAACGGTAGTTGTGTTAAACGTGACGTTAACAATGCGTTAACAGAAGAATTTCTTAAGAATTGTCGGATCGGGTTTTACTGTCCTTAATAGAGGGTGTTTTTAGCATTAATATGTAGTAAAAGTTGCGAGGATGGGTGCCCGCGGTCGTTTAACAGAGCGGTCGGTAAAGAGGCGTATAAAACAATGGGATTGCTATTTGTAAATACGGGAAATTAATAATCGGTCGTTTAACACAGGTGGTCACTTTATAGAGGTGGCCGCTAACAGAGGTTTTACTGCAATGATGAAAAAGATTTTCAAGCACTTCCATGAACAAATTATTACAGTATTTGGTAATTCTTTTAATAGTATGTACATTGAATCTGATGATAGCTACAGTGAAAATTCTATAGGAGTAACTCAGGTTTGTTCAACTATCGTGAGCTTAACTGTTTTTTCATCTGCTTTACAGAAAAGTAAAGAAAATGAAGAATAAATTTCCCATTAGATTGGACAAAATCTGGCGTCTCCTAGTTCACGAATCTCAGGTCTAGCGAAACCATTGCGTTTTTTATACAATTTATTTTTAAAGCAGTCCACGCAATCCGTCCTGTGTTAAAAACTATAGATCCACTTCTATATTATGCAATTTTGCCAAGATTACAGAAAGACATTTCTATATGCACCATTCTATAATACTTTCCGGTCAGAAAGTTAATAACAACACCATGGCTTTATGCGTAATCGTTCTACTAGCACCAATCTTGAGTGCATTATATGGTAACCTGGTACAGTGTCTATATAAACGTGCAGCGCTGATGAGGCGTTTTTTCATCTGACCTACATATATGGAAGATGACAATACAATATCGTAAAATTAAATCCAGGGTTCGAATCTAGGTCTGCCATGTCTGCTGTGAACATCTACGTTGCTGATGATCTGAAACTATTTTGTGAGATTAATACTATGCATGAAAGCACTAAGCAATGGAAAGAAATTTCTAAGAATTGAATAATAGTGTAGAAACAATCACGTAACCTTGAACATCGGTAAATGCAAAGAAGTAACGTTTAGTCACAAAAGAAATATGTTTCACTACACAATTAATGGTCAAACATTGGGCGTTAGCTCGACAGTAAACTGAATTTATGGAACACATCAGTCAAACAATACCTTCTGCCGACAAGAGTTATGGATATGTAACGGAAATTGAAGATTTCCGCACTGAAGAACTTGGGACTAGAGGTTTTTTCCTTCGGATTCGTTGATTGAAGACCATTTCTCAGTGAATTATTCCTGGGTGAACTGTGTTCTACTTCAATGGTAACTTAAAAAACTTGGTCTTTCGAAATTGTGGCTCTGGAGAGTAAAAATGATATAATAAAAATGTTTAGATTTAAAGATAAATGACTTGCAAAACTATTTCTTAGTAAAATGTTCTTATAATTTCCAACTCGATCGAGATTCACGCTTTGAGCAATTATATCTAGATCCTTTAGGACTACCACCCCCTTATAAGTACAGATGTTTGGACTAGTTATATAATATGGATGAGTAATACTTTGTTTTGTTTTGGTTTATCACTATGCCTATTTAACCTTTAATTTAGTCTTTAATTTCTTTAACTAGGTTTAGCAGCCTGTGTGATAAATCTTCTTCCGGCACTCCTGTCACTGATTTTCCTGCTTCTAACAATGGCAGTCTCCATCGTTCCAATGCAATGCATTAAAAGATGGTGTCGCAGGCTGTCTCTTCCTCCTCATTACATAATCTACAAATAGGCTCAAACTTAAAGATGGAAACCCGGTACAGGTCCAGTGAATATTGTTTCAGAACCCTTTCTTGCGAGCTTGTTTGCTATTTTGTTGCTTAGTTGCTTATGTCTCAACGCACACACCAAAGTTATTTTCTGGTGTTTCACCAAGGTTCTTAGGCATTTCAGGTAATCCCAAACTAGTTTCGAAGTTATCTGATAGGATGCTAATGTCTTTAAGGTTAGACTATCCGACAGGATATTAATCAGCTGACCCTTAGGTGTTTTCTAAGTGCCCTTCGGCCACAAGTCTCTATTGCTAGTCTTTCATTATATTATACCTACTACATCAAAAAAGTATTCATATATTACATAAACTTTTGTTAATATCAACACTGTTCTATTCTTAATAATTTACCAAACTTATAATCGCCTTCATTAAACAAAAAGTTTTCTAACAATAGGTTTCCTTTACGTCCTTCCGATGTGATAACTACTGAAAAACAAGATACGAACGGTCGATTAAATCGAAAGAAAAGATAGAATATTGCGCTAATGACACGTCTTAACAACCACAGTGCCAGGCCGTTTATTAAAAACAAATAAAAGAAACAGTCACAGATACGAACACAGAAATTAGACCCTTTTCCGAACCGTTGTTTCCTATACCGTAATGAAATGTTACCGTAACCTATCATTGTAAAGTAGCTATGTGTATCACTCTATTGTTCCGTCTTTGTCCGAAACTCCTCCATTCATTCCCTCGCTTTATTTCCTCGTCAGTGGTACCCTCGATAGTGAGCTAAGACACGAGACAGCTATCAAGGTGGAAATATCTGTGATTATATCGTAGTACTGGTATTAAGGTTTCGTCAGAAAGCGGTCTTCAAAATAGAACCCGTAATTAGGCAGGTGTGAGTGATTATTTACCATTTTAGAGCTTAAAACTACGCGTTGAGTCCAGTATATACCCTAGCATTTATATATTTTTTTTGAAAATATGATAAAGCGTTGCGTTTAGAGTAATATACTTGCATAATAAATCGTTGAATTTTAAAGTCTTATGTAATGATAGCAACTGGCTAGTTAAGGAAAGGAATCCGAATGCGCTCGCTATTAAAGTCAATATTTTACAGAATTAAAAAATATAGGTCGATGCTCTTGAAATATTGGAGGCTATAATTACTCGAAGGTGTAAATATTATCTTGTCAATGCCATTCGAACTATATCTTATTATTTATTGGCATTTTGGGTTTCTTTTTCGCTGCACCTGTAAGTTATTAGAAATCGTTGGACAATGTACGTGGAAAGCTGCATCTATATACATAAATATCCTTACCAATTAACAAAAAAACAAATGTGTGATTTATTGATTCCGAATAACGATTTGTGCGTACAACTGGACTAATTAAAACCCACCATAGACCATAGATGAAGTCTCGCTATAGTATTATCTTTTATTTGATTATGTAGGTTTCATTCAACGTACCAGATTTCTGAAAATTTTATTAAATAAAAATAGATAATTAACTTGCATCTTCTTTTGGACGAATCAATTCCGGTCCTCAAAACAATTATGATCAGATTATT
This sequence comes from Holotrichia oblita, assembly GCA_023690525.1. Lineage (NCBI taxonomy): Eukaryota > Metazoa > Arthropoda > Insecta > Coleoptera > Scarabaeidae > Holotrichia > Holotrichia oblita. The sequence continues at coordinate 19,161,060 of CM043015.1, forward strand.
TCTTAAACTAGATTGTATTGTTACAATCAACTACTGCCGGTCTAGCAGATTTCCTGGTAATAAAAAATTATTTCCGTTGTCTTAGAGATAACTCTGACTCATACGCAGTGGAGGTCCTCATCCTTTTCGAAAAATCCAGTCGATATTTCTTAAGGTACTAAATGAGAAGATGGGGCGGGTTTTAGATATTGTAGCACACTCTAACCTCAAATCTTGAGGAGAACGCAGCAATTCAACAAAGTCAACCACTGGAAATGTAATACAAGTATTCGAGAAATCAATATTAGTATCACCACAAAGAGATAAACAGTTGAAATTTGCGATGCACAATGAGGCACTATCCACAAACTCAGATAAGAAAGCAACTATATCAGTTTGCGGCAGACCCTACCATTGATTTTATTTGATTTAATAGTAATTGACAATTGTTCGATGCCACAATATGTATTAAGTATACAGCCACCACCCCGCAAATTCTTACTTCGCCTAATAAAATTGTAACTAGCGATGCTTGGATCAGAAATATTGGAATCAACAGCAAAGTAGGAGATAATCTATTAGCAATGAAAGTTGCAATAACTTCGTTTACAGGACTACAGCCGTTTTGCGGAATAGGGATGAACATCTACAAAAAAGAATTCAAAGATAGAGAGAGACGCTTCAAAGCATATACCACTGGCAGAATCTCCTTGGTTTGAGACATTCCAAAATATTGCTTGGAAACTACGACATGCATAGAGCAAAAACTTTGCTAGAACTAAGTAATAATAAAAACATACTACATATCCTTACAGGTTTTCTTACAGGGCATTGTCACCTTGAACACATGATAAGAATACGTCTGAGACAGAATAGCGACTACAGGTTCTGCGGTGCGGAGAATGAAAGTCTGAAACACTTGACATCTAACTGCACCACTATTGCAGTTTCTTAAAGCTATTAGACTGGATGGGAAGCTTTAAAAGCGAGCCAACCCCAGTAGCTTACAGGTCGTATAAGGGACCACAATAAATTAATAGGCCGCAATGCAATATCACCCTCAATTAAATCTAAATCTACTCACACTACCTGGGAATGCCCCAAATAATATATTTTGCAAAACTTATCCGGAGAAATACATGCGCAGAAAGTATACTGCATCCAAAAAGATTAATGATGTTAGACTGCTCAACCTGCTCTGAACCATTGGTTAAACAAATTTTTTGTGGCTTTATTTGCAAGCCTAGTTTCATTTTTGTTAATGATGTTTAGAGGAGAGAAATGTTTCTTTAGACTGCTTCTTCCAGTTTTGTAACAAATTGAATAGCATCACTTTCATAAGGCTTATAGCTCTACCCAAATATATACACTTTGTTCGACGCTATATGGGCAGTTCGAAATAAAATCAAAAACGAAATGTGTCTAGATTTTGTTTTTGTCTTACGGTGGATACTAGTTGCAGCTTTTTAAACTGTATTGGTTGTCAGACTGCTACCAGCCAAGTTCAACTGTTTTTCCAGGAATTATCTATTTAATAACATTATTTTAAGCTACCTGTCTTCCACACTAGTTTATTTGGTTGGTTTGTATGGGTTGCAGAACTTGAGACGGTTATCGAATCCGAATCTTCGATTTTCAAGCTTGGCGGTGCGGTGATAACCATACATGCCGCTTCTTTCAGCTCTCTTTTGATGTGATGGTCCCCATTGGTCAGAATTATGACTACGGTTCATTTGATCTATTGGTCTTCTTCTCAAACATAACCGTTTCTTCAAACTGAAGCCGTCATTGACATCCTTCGATTCTTGAAGTCTTTGTGATGCAACGACATGACGAAGATGTTATCTATACGTCTGAACTACAATTTTGACTTCGTGTTGTTTGTACATTTGCTTAAATGTTCGATATACGCGTTGTTTAGTTTGAAAGAAGGAAGAACCCGTAGTAGCACCATACATATTTATTGGATGCGCAAGGATATTTTAGGAATTGCATCAGATAATTTGTCAACGATCTCCATGTTGAGGCAAACAACATTCTTTTTGAGCTCCAACTATGTCAACTTTTTTGACTACGAAACCCCAAAACGTCCAGCACTTTCGACTTGCGAATTTTGGTTCAGACAGTTTAAACGTGTTGATTTTTGGACAAAGACGCGTGTTAAACTCAAAGGGAGCTTGCTAAATCCTTGTGAGTGGCTCGATAAGCCATTTCATTGCGTCTAAAGAACATGGACATGATCAAAAACATGGGAAATTGGCTTTCAGATGAACTGAAACCACTTTGCATGTCTGAAACGCTGCTTCAATTGAGAAGTCTTTTCTGCATCGTATTGTTACTGGGGACGAAAAATGGAGTCTTTTCTGCATCGTATTGTTACTGCAGATGAAAAATGGATCCATTATGACAACCCTCAACACAGGAAATCATAGGTGAGGCCCGGCCAAAGTCAAATATCTATAGTTCGAAGGTGATGTGTATTTAAGTTAGGTTAGGTTAAGAGTGGGGTGGCATGCGGGCCTGTTTCACCGCGACCTTTACAGGTCTATTGTGATCCCCTTTACCTTAGAGAACGCTCTCTAGTTTCGCCTTCTTAATCAGACTTATCATTTTTGAGAGCGGCTCTTTTGTGTAGCCGTTGGCTGTGGGGTTCTCTACCCCCATTACTAGAAACCTTGTCCTCGCTAGGCCGTCACAGTGGCACAAAACATGAACTTGGGTTTCTTCTTCCTCTTGACAGAATCTGCAGAGAGCATTTTCTGCCAGGCCTATGTTAAACATATGCCTATTCAGTCTGCAGTGACCGGTCATCAGACTTACTATCATTTTGACAGTCTTCCTGTCTTTACTCAGTAGGTCTTCAGTAAACTTAGGCCTCTGTTCCCTTAGGAACTCCTTAGCCTGTCTTTGTCCTGGCGATCTTACCCACCATTCCTTGGACTTGTTTTGTGACCATTCGTAGATGGACCTCTTAATTTGTAATTTGGTAGTGCCGAAGGAAGGGGCCGCTCCTATGAAAGGCCTTGACGAGCCTCGTCTGGCCAGCTCATCGGCCGCCTCATTTCCCTTCACTCTCATGTGGCTGGGGACCCAGGCCAAAGTGATTTTCCTTAGGGTGCCCGCCTCATTTAGGGCTCTTACGCAGTCCCAAACCAGCTTTGAGTCAGCACTTGCGGAACTGATAGCTTTAAGTGCTGCTTGGCTGTCAGAGTAAATAGCGACGCTTTTTCCTGGTACGGCCCAACTGTCTACTTCTCTGACACAGTGGTGAATCGCCGCAACCTCAGCCTGGAAAATTGTCGAGTCCTTGCTGAAGCTCAATGAAAGGGCCTTCCACGGCTTCTTTCTATAAATACCTGCTCCTACGCCGTGGTCCGTTTTAGAGCCGTCGGTATACAAGCTTGAGTCCGCTCGTACTGGGGAGCCATATTCCCAGTCCTTCTTATCTGGTATTATAACCTGATATTTTCTATCTAGGTTAAATTTCTGAACCATGGCGTCGCTTGGCGTCCCCGTTAGGGGCCCCGCCTTGAGTTCATCTAGTAATTTTTGATGTTCTGCACCGTGCGATTTACTTATCGGTGCCTGACTGTGCATGAGTCTGTAAGCTGCAGATCTAGCGCTTCCTTGTATAAAGATTTGTAGCGGTGGCAGGTTTAGAATGACTTCCATTGCGGCTGTGGGGGTCGATCTCATTGCCCCTGTGGCGCACAGACAAGCTAGTCTTTGTACGCCACCCAGCGTTCTGGCCGCCCCCACCTGCCGCACCTTTGGCCACCAAGCTATAGCCTCCGTATGCTATCATGGGTCTGATTACCCTGGTATATAGCCACAGAGTCATTTTGGGGCTAAGGCCCCAGTTTTTTCCACATAACCTCCTGCACCTGCCCAAGGCAATAGAAGCTTTGTTGGTTATTTTTTGGATTTGCGTATTCCACGTGAGCGTTTGATCCAGCCATACTCCTAGGTATTTCGTCTCTTTGGCCTGTGGTATTCTTTCCCCACCTATTACTAGTGGTTGCAGACCCTCTAACGATCTTCTTCTTGTAAACGTGACAACTTGTGTTTTCTGAGCATTGACTACTAGCCGCTCTTGTTTGCACCAGCTGTCTACCGTGTTTAGAGCTCTTTGCATCTGTTCCATCAGAACTTTCGGAAATCGCCCTCTAACGACTATTGTTAGGTCGTCAGCATATCCCAGGCAGTAAAAGCCCTTTCTGGTCAGTTTTCGGATTAGGTCGTCAACGAGAGCGGCCCACAGAAGAGGAGATAGCACCCCACCCTGCGGGCAGCCTCCTCCCGCCTCCGTTTCGATTGTAGCCTCGCCAATCGTGGATGTGATTATCCTCCTTTCCAGGCTGGCTCTTATCCACTGCAGAAACTTCGGCGCAACTCCTTTTCTCCTTGAAGCCTCGATAATTGAGTTTGTGGTGGCATTGTTAAATGCCCCCTCTATATCCAGGAAAGTCGCTACGGCTATCTCTTTGTCTTCTATAGATTTTGAAATTAGCCTGTTGAGGTCATCTAAAGCTGCCTCTGTAGATTTTCCTGGTTGGTAGGCGTACTGTCTGTCACTGAGTGGATGTTCTCTCAGCGCGGTGTCTCTAATATGCCTGTCCACCAACCTTTCAAGAGTTTTGAGTAAGAAGGAGGACAGGCTTATCGGTCTGTATGACTTTGGCGTTTGATCAGATGATGTGTATTTGGTGGGATCAGAAGTGGGGGGAACGCTACTGACAACAACTCATGAAATTGAAGCGAGCATTGAACCAAAAAGCAATAAGTTAGTTTTCTTTTATACAATCGTGAACAGACTGACTGTGGAAAACAACATAGGTACTTCTAATTTCACCACAATTTTCGTTACAAAATTTTATAAGAACCTTTAGTCACAAATATTTCCAACAATTTCCCAACTGACTAAGTGTATACAAGGTAAACAAATAGTTATTAAATGAAATTAGCCATTAAAGTAATTGACATGGTAATTATATGCAGTTTTACGATGCTATAATGCGATGACGGCTGTAAACAAACTATTACGTTGGAGGATTTTTTCCGCGTCTCTTTTGTTTGCGGAAAAACGAACAGAAACGCAAAACCACCGAAAGTAACAGTAAAATCACTTATCAGGATAATTACGAAATGAAGCCATCAACGGGGATATAATTCATATGCATGAAAGTATAGTTTGGTGCACGTTAGATAATTAAACTATTAAACTAATTACATGCTGTTTTCTTGCAATTAGCGGTAAAGTAAAATGTAAATATGACTAAGATTATGCACGTCAGCTATATACACAATATCTTGGTACATACTTATGTATATAGTTTTAACCTCTGCGGTTTGTGTGTAATAAAATGAAATTACTACATTTTAATGGGGTTTGCACGCACAATACTTTACACTGCTTATCTAATTTATCCTCGTATAATTGTAATTAATTAAATCCGCTAGGTATTTAAATTAGAGGTTGGATTACTACAAACAAGTTTAACCTAACCTCAAATGTCAAATTTGACACTTCCCTAGGGAAAATATTCGATCTAAATTGGATATTATACTCGATTATAATTTAGATCATGCTGTAATAGAACCTTTTATAAAAATCTTACAGTACAACAATAAATTATTGTGGGATTATTCTCTTTGCGCGTATAACAATGTTTCTTGCATATTAAATTTAATACAATTACCGCAGTATTTTATTGTATGAAATTGTTGCGGCATGTCTGCAATGAAAACATATTTATCATATGTGTAAGTAGTTTGTTTCAGCTTGTGCCATTTTCCTTTTTCTAATTAAAGTGGGGAAACGTTGAGACTTTGATATATGAGTAAAATGCAAATGAAGGGATGTTATACAGTTTATAAATCTGAAATGCAACAGTATTTTGTAGTAAAGCACATAAAGTAGTTGCAATGTTGGATATTTAATGTACTACCTGAAAAAACTGTCTGATGTTAATGTAATATTTTAATAATGGAGTATTGGCTCTTATTGGCGTTGAATTTAGTTGATTTTATGGGTAGCTTAGAAGAAGAAAACCACACACGCATTCATTTACACCGCATCTCCTCGTTTATTTTCGTATTTCCGTCTTACACGAATTACCATCGTAAATAACATTGCACGTATACGGTTTTGTTGTAATTTTATATTCCAGAATGAAGAACTGGCCAAAGAGAGAGATAAATAATAAACAAAACTTATATGCACCTATCTTGCGTATATGACTGAAAATCTATTAAATTTAGTGATGTGTCGTAAATTTCGTAGAATAATTATCGCCGTAACGATCACTTAAATTCAGTTGTAAATATATTTAATAAATTTATCGGTGGTCGTAATTAATATGTCACAATAAATAATTGGTCATATCTACGTTTAGACAATTTGAGCAAATTATAAGTACTAATCCATTGCAGTTTTCAGAACTGTTCCCGTAAGATTTAGCGATATTTCTAATCTATTATGCATACCCTAAAGACACGATAATTGATACCTTTTTTTAAACTTTTAAATTTTTCTCTATTTTTAAACTTTAAACATTGGCTATGTTCACAACATACCTAGCGCTACTTCTACGCTACTGAACAATTATTTAGCGATCAGTGCCACAACTGAACGGCAGAATCTTCGTTATTCTCGCGGTTTACACAAATGTCATTGTTGACACTTGAATGGTATGTGAGGTTTAATTAGAGACTTAGTTTCTTTATTTTTTGGTATGGTCAAATTCCAATATAGCAATAACGTCAAAATGCGACAAATGTGTAAAATATATTACTTATAGGAAAAGAATAATAATAATAATAATATTTATTAGTCCTTTCGACTATAACAAGCATAGGACACGTCAACAAATAGAAAATACAATACAATAATAACAAAACATTACATTAGATTTCATAGTCATTCAAAAACTCATTGAAGGAATAATACACCTTATCATGCAGAAATTGTTTCAACTTTACCTTAAATATATTCACTGGCATCTCCTTAAATCCGCATGGCAATTTGTTGTAGGCTTTAATAGCCATATACTTGGGGTTTCTTTCCGCCAAAGAGAGTCTGTGCCGAGGGAACTCCAGCGCGTGAACATTTCTTGTGTTGTAGGTATGATAGTGACTAAGATTAGTGAATTCCCGAATGTTGTCCTGTACGTATACGCACAATTGGTAGATAAAAAGGCTAGGTAGGGTGATTATTCTTAAGTCTCTGAATATTTCTCTACAACTTGTCCTTGGGCTGACAACTAATATAGTTCGTAGAGCGCTTTTTTGTAATTTGAAAATGGTATTGGAATCTGATGTAGCACCCCATGCAAGAAGACCGTACGATAACAAGGAGTGAAAATATGAAAAATAGCACATTCTTAATGTATTAACATCTAGTTTTGTTTTGATGCAGCCAAAGCAAAACATGCGGTGCTTAACTTTTTACGTTGAACATCTATATGGCTTTTCCAACTACACCTTGAATCGATAGTAAGTCCCAAGAATTTTGTGGTACTTACTTGCTCAATGATTTTATTATTGACTGTTATGTAATGGGAAAATAATCGATCTGATCTTGTTACTTGAAAGTCTATAAAAACTGTTTTCGTGCCATTTAAATATAGTTTGTTTGACTGAAAATACTGGTTCAGGTCAGCCATAACATTATTAGCTTTCAAGGCAATCACGTCATGCTTACCAGCCGTATCGAGAACCGAGGTATCATCTGCAAACATGATTGCGTTTGATATATGCGTCTTATCATTTACATATAATATATATAATAGTGGACCAAGGACACTTCCTTGGGCAATTCCTCTTCGTAATATTAATTTGGTCGATCTGACACCCTCCAATTCTACATAATGCACTCTGTTCTGCAGATAGCTTGCAAACCATGAGAGTGCAACTCCCCTAATGCCATAGGATTGCAATTTTGTTAATAAAATGTGATGGTCTACCAGGTCAAAAGCTTTGCTCAAGTCTGCAAAGCATCCAATACACGATCTACCTGCATCCATATTTGTATACAATTAATCGAGAAATTTTAATATAGTCGATACTGTTGAATTTCCTTTCCTAAACCCAAATTGATTACAGTTTAATAGTTTCTCTTTTTCCAAAAACTCGACCAGCCTAGTTGCTACAAGCTTTTCAAAGATCTTGGAAAAAATACTCAAAATTGATATTGACCGATAGTTATCAACTATCGATGTCGAACCACTTTTTAATACGGGTTTTATCTTAGAAATTTTTAATTCTTCAATGAAGGAACCGGCTGAAAAGGAGTTGTTTACTATCTGAGCGAGTGGGTTTGCAATTTCGTTAATACATTCCTTTACAAGGTTAGTACTATAACCATCATAACCAGAAGAACGCGTATTTCTGATACTCTTCACGATACTAATTATTTCATTTTCTGTTGTTGGATGTAAGAAGAACGTGTTCGGATGGGCGCATACAGGAGTACCACCACATGTATTACTGATTTTTGTAGCAAACACGTCAGATATAGTGTTGAAATACTTATTGAAGTGGTTTGCTATATCCAATGACTCTGTTAGTATTTCATTTTCAGTTGTTATCCTCGCTATTTTTCCATTTGCCCTGTTTCTAACGGGATTTATGATATTCCATGCTGCCTTCATTTTGTTTGTTGATGAGTTTATAGCTCAATTATTATGTAGCACCTTAGCATGTCTGATGACTTTCCTATATACCAACTTGTACTTTTTATAGTAATTTATAGCATCCACATCCCCATTCAAAGTCAATTTATACAGATATTTTAGTTTTTGTGCAGAAACACGTAGGTATACCCCTCGTGATCCACGTATTGTTATGTTTACTATTTTCACGCGGTTTGACTAACGGGCAAGCTAGTTTATAGTTAGCGTCAAAAGTGTTAATAAAAATCTCATATTGTCTATTCACGCTCTCGAACCTCAGCACATTCTCCCAATCCTCATGAAACAATTTGGATTTGAGATCTGTAAGTGTTGATCGATTAACTAAATTTATGTATCGGCCATTTGAAAGAGAATCATTTGAACTATGTTCACTAATAGCAGTTATAATTACGTTTTGTGCCGAGTGATCAGAGATGCCATTGAATACCACCCCACTGCTATGAATGGGTAGAGCCGCACTTACACAGATATTATCTATACAGTTTGCTAACCGCGTAGGTTCCTTTATTGTTATAACGAGATTATAAATTTTCATTAAGTCAATAAATTTATTTAATTCGTTTGATTCTTTTAAAAAGTTTATATTGAAATCACCACACACTACTACTTGAAATTTAGTATATCTACTTGCCAAATACAATGCTTCGTCTAGCTTTTCAGTAAAAGTATCAAAATTACCTACACAGCTTCTATAAATTCCTATTAGAATAAGCCTAAAATTCAAATATGAAATTTTGAAATATAATAAAGTACCTATCTAACTACTATTTAACTTGCTTGATAAGAGACAAAAGTACTAAAATGACAATATATTTAAGTAATAATTGTAACAAAGATAATACTTTACAGGTCCTTTTTATTTACTTGCTAGCTTTGGATACGATTGTGTTGATCTACTGCTTCTTTCAGTTTTTGCAGTTGGTCAACCCTTCTCTCTTCGATGTCTACTTGCCGCTTATACTTAGGACTTCAAGTTACTATCATCTTTTTGATTTTGCTTCTCTTCTTTACTGAGTAGGTGTCGCAGGAAGCGCCGAAGAATCTACAAGCCCTTGAGATGTTCTTACTTGAGAAGGAGGATTGATTATCGAAACAGAGCATTCAGAAACTGAACAGGAACAGTCAGAGCCCAATGGAAAGAAATTAGGAAGACATGTTGATGTTGAACTCTGAGAACTTGTTTAACATGTAGATGGTTCATGTAAATGAAACGATGATAGTGTATGCGGTGGTTGAATAGTTCTCAGTCATCGAAGAAAATTTCCCTCATGTCATCATATAATATTCCCCTGACATACTATTACGACCAGTAGCCTCCTTATTATTGTTATCTTATATTGTTTTGTATGTTTTTTTTTGTTTCTGAATTGTCTATCCAACCCATCGATTGGCGTATTATATCCAAAGTTTATAAATATTTTCTAATATCGGTCCAAATACCTTTATTTTTTATTTTTGGATCACGGAAATTTTTGTTTCGAACTTTATATTCATTAATGAATAATTAAGTAATAATAAATACAAGCACCAATGATGCTAAACGCTCTGGTCGCCCAAAATCGGCAGTTGTTCCGGGAAACATAAATCATTTCCACAAAATAGTTTTAAAAGACCGTAAAATGAAGTTGCGTGACACCTTGAAGGCTGACACCTTGAAGGTATCACACCAGACCAGAAACAACAACACGTCGACGATTCAGATCGCTGTTCAAGCGAAATAAAAATGATTTCTTACATCGGTATGTGACAATGGATGAAATGTGGATCCACCACTACACGTCTGAATCAAAAAGATCGTCAGCTGAGTGGACAGCAGCTGGTGAAACTAGTCCAAGGCGAGCAAAAACTCAAAACTTGGCTGTCAAGATTATGCCATCCGTATTTTGGGACGCGCATGGCATTATTGAATCGATTGAGTCCAGAAATCAAGACAAAGCGGCCCTGCATGCTGTTTTACTAGGATAATGCCCCGTGTCACAAATCGATGAAAAAAATGATTAAATTGGATGAATTAAGCTTTGAACTGCTTCCCCAACCAGCGTGTTCTCCAGATTTGGCCCCCAACGACCCCTGGCTTTTTCCAGACATGAAAAATATGCTCCAGGGAAAGAAATTTGGTTCAATTGAAGAAGTGATTGCCGAAACTGAGGCTTATTTTGAGAGCAAGAACAGAAAAGGCACCGAAAAGTTAGAGGAGCGTTGGAGTGAATGTACTACTCTTGCAGGAGAGCATGTTAATGAATAAAGTGGAATTTCTAAAAAAAGAAATTGTTTTTTTAGTTAGGCCGGAGACTTATTGAGTGATGTGTTATTATGTTCACTTGAAATTAAATTAATGAGATAATAAAACTAATTCGAAGCCAAATGCGCAATATTTAATTAACAAAAGATGGAAAAATATACGATCGATTCAATTAATTAAGTTCCGCAGAGTTTTCATTAACTTTAATTTTAAACATTTTAAACAAAACGTGATAAAAATTAATTCAAACAACAGTCTGACAACAGATATTATTTAAGTTTTTGGTATTGTAATGGTAACCATAGAAGATATCCACATAGGCGGCAACATTGCCGTAAAAATTTTTCGAATATGTGGTAAATGTCGTAGTGGAGGTTCACATCATCATCTGGATAATGTTGTAAAAGGAAATTCCATTATTAGTGTGATACTAGATGAGCACACATCCAGCGCTTGGATATCTCCATTAGGGAGTTCATCACTTGCAGCCAAATGAACAAAATGTGGCCTCTATTAGTGAAGCGTTCGCGACAGATAAACTAATTTTTGCAGAAATGCGATTGACGATGTTCGTAATAAACCTACTTCGGCTTTCAAAAATCCCTACATGCTGCAAAAAATGTTGTAAGGTTGCTCCATACTATATTTTCAATGAGAAATGGTTTGGAAGGAGCCGTCACATTCATTGGTCTGCAAGATTTCACAACCTAAACCCGCTAGACCAACAACAATTAAGGCTACTAAACAACTATATACAGTGTGTTTCACTTTTCATGGGGACACCTAAATAACTTTTTTATTTTGAAAGCAATCAATATAAAATTTTTATCAGTTATGTAGGCCACGACAATGCATCTTTTCATATGAATAGAGTTTTTATAAAGTCAAAATCTAGCCAACTACGATTAAAATAAAAAGTAGCGTTTCAAGTCGGGTCATAGTAGCGATTAAGATAGAGCAAAAAAGTATTAAGAAAAGTTATTACAAATCACTCAAGAACTCTAAATACCAAATTTCTCTGAAAAATTTGTAATTTTACATTTTTCTCCATTTTTATGCCATCAGCAGATGATAATTTGTTATTGCAATAATAAGAGTGCCATGAAACAAGAAAACGATTCATCAGTTCAAACGTCAAACATCAAACGTCAATTCACTAAACAGTTTACTTCAGTTGCAACTATCGAACTTTGCTAAGCAATGGCCGATAGACATTTAAGTATTGCTGAAAAAGTAGAAATTATTCGAATTGTTGGTGACAATGTACGTTCTACCCGAGAGGCGGCTAGAGAGTTTAACGCGAGGCACCCTGAACGTCCACCCATCCGTCATCGAACTGTTGCATACTTGAATAATATTTTCAACACTACTGGAAATGTTACTAAACCACGTCCACGAGGATTGAACAATCGAGAACACCATTTAGATGCAGTAATATTAGCAGCGTATCGTAATAATCCTCACACGAGTTTACGAGATATGGCTAGAAATTTAAATATCTCTTACTCTAAAATTTGGAGATGTCTCCGTCGTCACAAATTGAAACCGTATAAGCCAAAATATTTACACACTCTTGAAGATGGAGATCTCCATAGAAGAATGGAGTATTGTCTATGGGCTCAAGGTAATTATCTAAATGACAGAGAATTTTTGAAAAAAATTATGTTTAGTGATGAAGCTACATTTACTACTAACGGTGTAGTTTCGTCCCAGAACTGTAGATACTGGGCAACAGAAAACCCAAACTGGGTCATCAACTGTAAAAGACAATATTCACAGAAAATTAATGTGTGGTGCGGAATTTTAAATGCACGAATCATTGGCCCGTTTTTCTTTTTTGACACGCTAAATGCAGAAACGTTCTTACATTTTTTAAATACTGAATTAATGGATGTGCTTGATGATTTACCACTGGATGAGAGGCGAGATTTGTACTTCCAGCTAGATGGATCCCCGGTTCATAACGCAAGAATAGTGCGAGCATGGTTAGACGAGAACTTTCCGTTAAGATGGATAGGTCGTAATAGCCCGTTAATAGAGTGGGCTCCTAGATCGCCTGACATTACACCACTTGACTTTTTCCTTTGGGGAACTATTAAAAATGTTGTGTATGCATCAAGACCTCAAAACATACAGGAACTGTGTCAGAGAATCCGACAAGCCTGCCGAGAAATTTCCCCAGAAATACTACGACGAGTTGTACTGAATCACAAAAGACGATTGGAAAAATGTATCCGTCTTCAAGGTGATCTAGTTGAAAAAGATCCTATTTAAAATATTGTTCGTTAAATTGTTGCTATATTTTGTTCTTTAATACTGAATAAAATTTGCGAATCGTTTTCTTGTTTCATGGCACTCTTATTATTGCAATAACAAATTATCATCTGCTCTGATGGCATAAAAATGGAGAAAAATGTAAAATTACAAATTTTTCAGAGAAATTTGGTATTTGGAATTCTTGAGTGATTTGTAATAACTTTTCTTAATACTTTTTTGCTCTATCTTAATCGCTACTATGACCCGACTTGAAACGCTACTTTTTATTTTAATCGTAGTTGGCTAGATTTTGACTTTATAAAAACTCGATTCATATGAAAAGATGCATTGTCGTGGCCTACATAACTGATAAAAATTTTATATTGATTGCTTTCAAAATAAAAAAGTTATTTAGGTGTCCCCATGAAAAGTGAAACACACTGTAGAAGATGGAATCTTAAATTCAGTACAAACCATTCAAAACACAGTAAGTTTTACAGAAATTTACAATTCACTTGCTTTGTGTGAACGGAAATGGGCGAATTTTTAATAAAGAGGTACCTATAAGTGAATTCTTGTTGACTTTAAATAGCTTAGGCTTGACTTCGCCAGATCTCATCACTTTTTTCTTTCAATAAAGAAATCTGATGACTACACATATGGAGGAAATTTACCCTTCAAAAAATGTGCACATAAAGTAATTCGTGTGTGATATCTTCAGTACACTTCATTTCACTTCACTTTACAAATAACGAGCGGCTAGCAAGACAGTCACATCACAATAAGAAGACTGTATTTTCAGCGAAACGCGGTTCCTTTGTTTCTATTTTTTTCTCCTTCTTATTTTATTACTCAAGCCGGCACTGTATTGTTTCTCACACACCGGCGGATGAATTTCTTCAAGCCGAAGGAACTCAAACAACAGGTAGAAACTGTCTGGCGCCTTTCGGAAGTACTCCGTATATTTTATTAGTTTTACAGTGTGGGACCGTAACTATGACTTTTATGGAATATTAAATTGGATAAGGGTTGCAGTCGTGTTTCCAAATGGGGTATTTTAACGTAGCTCCTTTACTTAAGTTAACTGCCGCTCCTTAAAAATCAATTAGCTACATTGGTTGTTACCACATCAGGTTTTCTTTTTAAATTGGGTACACATGGAAATTCTATACATAGCAATATAAAGGGTGAAATTTGAGATATTTATTTCAAAAATAATAGATTTAAATGCTTGAGCAAACTGCAAAACTGGAAACGAAAATAAAATACGTAGTCTTATTGCATTTCCACCTGATTGTGAGCTTTCCGTTGGCATGACCACGGCCAACTTAATTAGCGACTAACAAATTATCATCAGGTGGATCTACATGGGGTTTCGCGAGGTAGAAATATGGCCGCGTAGTATACGTATACATGTCGGAAGTGTACGCTACGTATAATATACAATACATAATATAACATATTATATTGTTTCGTGTACATGCGTTCATATTTGTACGTAGGGGGAAACAATTAATGTTACGAGAGAGAGTAAAATGCGAACCGTACATGCTCTACATTGTTGCACGCATTCGTTCGCCGTCGTAATAACGAAAATTGCATTTTTTTTTCCTACCCGATGCTTGTATATATAATCCATTGTGACTTTAACAAGGCAAATCCCGCAATTAAAGAATTATTTAGTTCCGCAAAATATTTCTATCTGCGCAGGTGATATATCAAAATGTCTGCTGGAAAAATGATTTTAATTGATATGATTGTGTCCAAGGAAATATAATGGATGTGTATTAAAAGAATTCAACTTTGCATGCATGCTAAACACGAATTGCAAATTATTGCTAGCTCTGTTATATTTTCAAAATTACCAGACATAAATGTTTTACTATTTATTATTTATTTAATCATTGTCTAGTTCAAACAAAAAAAACTGGCTAGAAAGATTCCAAGATTTACATATCGACAAACTCTTATCTACTAGGGCGACCTGAAATGTTTTAGAAATCAGCAACCTTTTTTCTAGCAACTGTCAAAATTTCAGACGTCCACTGTGCAGTGATAAAACACTTCTGGATGACTGGAGAAACAGCCACGGAAATTCGAAATATTGTGTCTGAGGTTCATGACGGATCTATTCCATCATTTTCGATCATCAGCTTCTGGGTGAGCAAGTTCAAACGTGGCCGCACAAGGACAAGTGACGACCCACGAAGTGGGTGCTTAAAAAGCGCTACCAACGATGATATAGTCGACAGGATTCATGATGTTGTGTTAGCCGGTCGCTGATTGAAGGTGAAGGAGATAACAGAGGCAACAGCCATCTTAGCGGAACGCCTTGGCTATATCCTAGACGAAATTTTGGGCATGAAAAAGCTTTCGCCGCGATAGGTACCGTGTTTGCTCACACCGGAGCAAAACCGAAATCAGGTGATCGTTTCGGTGAAATTTCTGGGTAGGATTCAAAGCAATCCAAGGGATTTCTTCATATCGGAGACCAAGGAATAGTCTAAGCAGTGGACTCTCCCGGGCAAATTAGGTCCGTTCGATCGGCCGGAAAGTTTGTGGAATTCCCAAGGTGTGATCCTCGTCGACTATCTGCAGAAAGGAAGGACGATCACGGGGCAATACTACTTTTCCACCACGATGCACCAATGCACCTGGCATCTTCATTTCTCAAATTAAGATAATTAATTTTTCTAGGGCTATTGGCTTAGAAAATCAAGTGTCCTATGTTAGTGCATATTGTTGCACTAAACCCTGATGGGAGTTGAGGCAAAGGTAATCGTTTCAACTAGAACATTATTTTATTTATATAACAACGCTGTCTTATGTAGTCTGCCGAAAATGCCAAAACTACAATCCAGAAACACTGACACGAATTTCAAACGAAATTAGGGCTAAAAGGATTTCTGTTCGTGAGGCAATTAAAAATATGCCAAAGCTCCTAAAAAGAGTGGAGGACAGACTGTTTTCACTGAAGATGAGGACTCAGTTATCGTGGCCCACATCCTCACTCTGTCTAGTTATGGGTTTCCTGTAAATAAACGAGAATTGCGATTCATTGTTAAGAGTTTTTTAGATAAACAAGGCAGGACAGTCGCGAAATTTAAAAATAATTTGTCCGGTACTGAATGGACAATGGTAACTCGAATTTAGTTTCATTTTGTATTAAATGTTGTTCAAGAACAAGTTGTAAGATACTTCTAGCTTAAACTGAACAAAATACATTTTTTTAATGCTTGGGTACATAACTGTACAGGGTGCGGCTAAACTATTGCACCAAGTGGAATAACAGGCAAACGCTTAGAAATTTATATTTGATATTTGGTAATGTTAAACTGTATATTATAGCCAAGATTCTGATATAAATTTCACTTGTTTTGAGCAATTGATGTGAGCAGGACGACGCCATCTTGCTTTTTTAAAATAGGAACAAGGGTTTAATTTTAGAGCTACTTTCTTCCAAAATACAAAGATATATATTATAAAGTTAGATATAGATAAATAAAGTTAAATAGTTAAATATAGATAAATAAACAAACTCATAATAAATGTTCAAAATGCTGCCCGTTCGCTACTTGACACAAATAAAGTCGTGTTACAAAAGTGTCTAATGGATGATGTAGGTGTTCTGCGGAAATATTTACTGACCCATTTCTAATTCTTCTTCTAAATCTTCTAATGATGATTTAGAAGTGTCCTCAGAAGAGAAAGTCCATTGGAGTCATGTCTGGCGATCGAGGAGGCCATTCAATGTGACCTCTTCGCCCAATCCATTTTTCGGGAAACGTCTGGTTCAAGTAATCACGGACTTGCTGGCCAAAACGAGGTGGGGCACCGTCTTGTTGAAACCGTTGTAAACAGATGTTGCAGTTCGCCCTATGAATTAGTGCTATTCAGATATAATGTAAACAACACACAGTTGTTTACATTATTTCTTTGCTCGGTTGTAGCTCCGTGGTAGTTTAGCTCGCTCGATTCCGCGCCCTACTTATAACATTCAGCAAAAATCTTTTTCTGTCAAGTGGGATTAATATGATGTCTATTGATGTCGCTTTTTACAGCAAATATTCCCGCAGAATACCTGCATCATTCATTAGACGCTTTTGTAAAACGACTTTATTTGTGTCAAGAAGTGAACCGGCAGCATTTTGAACATTTATTATGAGTTTGTTTATTTATCTATATTGCTATTTCATTATTAAATTTTTATGATTTTTCTAAATTATTTCTCAATAAACAACTCTATAATGTATGTCTTTGTATTTTGGGAGTAAGTAGCTCTCAAATGCTCTAAAGTTAAACCCTTGTTCCTATTTAAAAAAAGCAAGATGGCGTCGTCCTGCCCACATCAATTGCACAAAACAAGTGAAATTTATGTCAAAATTTTGGCTATAATATACAGTTTAACGCTACCAAATATCAAATCTAAATTTCTAAGCGTTTGCCGATTATTCCACTTGGTGCAATACTTTAGCCGCACCCTGTATGTTTATATCTGTATATTAATTTTTTTGAAATACTAGAGTGAGAATGTTGCAATGCTTAATTTTTTTTTAATGTGGTGGGTGCTTAGTTGCGGTGACTCCGTAAGCTGTATCATTTGTCTGGCTATCACTGCAACTCTCGCGGTGTAGTTTTGTGTGTGTACGTTGTGTTCAGTTGGCTTTGTGACAGCATCATATCGCCTTTTATGATGCCGCGCTGTTAATCACTTTGCTCCCGTCGATCCGGGATTAAACTCTCTGAACCATCTCACCGTCCCTCCAGAGAATTGAACCCCGGCGCCTATCGTCCTCTCACAACGATAGTCAGCCGCCTAACCACTGCGGCTATCGATCCGTTTAAATTCCATAAATTCCATAAGATATGCACTGAAAACTGATGTGGCCCATGCTTATCCCAACAAAACCCCCACAAAAATATTAGTGTAGTAATGTTGTTGTTTACTACTTTCTAAAAGGATATTTGAACATTTTTTTATACTGTAATACAAACAGATACTATTCCACCTTTTATTTCTTCCATGTAATTAGAAATACTTCTGGTAATTTTTTTAGAACAGTAAGAAAACCTCAAAAAGTGGCACAATTCCACCCCATTTTATGGTACCAGATAGGTATTGCTAAACATCTAGGTAATCGCGCTCGAGCCGCAAGTCAAGCAAAGAACAGAGGCAAAACAAAGTTGTGGAGTAGTGGAGCTCCCAATACGAAGGAAACCGTACATCTGAAAGATTATTTATTAGTTAGGGAAAAAAGGCGACGACATGAGATTCAGGAGAAACCTGTAAAGTAAAATCCGATCCACAATACATCCTGAGAAAAATCTTTGACCCGAGTACTAATCAATATTGAAGAAGAACAAATGCCGAGGTTAAACAGATCTACAACGCCAGCGACGTTGATCAAGGGATCACGTCACTGCTAATCTGACTAATCTGGGAATAGCCGCCGACCGGGACAAGACCGCCAGGACGCCAGCGTATGCAATGGAGAGACAACATCTAGTCATATCTAGCAATAATGGGGCTACCCATCAATCAAACTCTTATAGACGACCGAATTAGATGGAAGCGAATTGTGCAGTCAGTCAAAACCTACCTTGGGTTGTTTTGCTACTAGGGGGAGAACAACAAGCAGAAACATACGAAGCAATAGTCACCTACCACCTTGAAGTACGTTGTTTTATCCATTCATAGTTAATAACGCAGAGTATAATATATGAAACTAGGAAACCGGTACCGACATGAAAAGTAACTAAATCCAAATTTGTTTCCAAATTGTGCAAAAAGAAAAGGCAAAATTTTGCTTATTATATTCCAAGTGGTTTGTTAGAGGTCGATTTTGAAATGAAGACATTGTTAAACACGACTTCAGCGAACTGGCTTTCCTTCCATAAAGGTTTGATAAAAGGTTCTGATACGATTATGATAGTTGTAACCACTTACAAGAAAAACTACAATAGTCACTTTTAGTTCTCCTGCAGTGGTATTCAGATAACATTCGCCAAAAAGTTGCATACTTCCTGATTCATTCCAAATATGTTAGAAAAATTTTTTGTCAACTTGAATGATTATGATTATGACGAAATTAATTCGGACTTGCGAGCGATGAGTCATCACTCTCTAGTATCCGATTCCTAGTAATAACTCCATGCTGCCAGTTAAAAAAGTAGACAAATTAAATAAAATTTTTCGCTTTGGACGTACTTGTACGTCAAACTATACCAAAAGATTTAGAATAGGCACCTCAACTCTCATTATTAAGATTTCTTGTCGTTCATATATCGTGTAATGCATTTATAACCAGTCCGAATTTTATCTCGAGCAAATAAAATAGAAACCTAAGAATATGATGGATCACCCACCACAAAAAAATTAGCTTGATTGTCCGGAGATTATGAACATTTCTCTGTGAGGTAGAAAAGATATTTCAATCCGAACCTGTAACGAAGGGAAGTTGTCATTTACCAGCCAACTAAACTACGAAAAATATTAAGAATTCCAATGACAATTTCACATTGTGAGTGACCGGTGTGCGTCGACTGCGTCCGCACAGCTACCCCCCAAGGATAATTTCGACAACAGCGCCCCCACCGGCAACACAATAACATATTTATATAAATAATTTCGGTCACGTACCCATTAATTTTCGAAAACGGTCGTTAGAACGGGCTTTTAACGTAGATATAACTTCAGCCGTATACAGTCTCGTCTGTTGTATCAATTATTTTTATATGATGGGGCAATCAAACATGTTAACCGCGCTGGAAATTAAAGACTTCAACATCGGAAGAACGTCACACTTATAGTCTCATCGTTTTTAACATACTTTAATGTCGAGATATTTTTATATATCGTGTAGTAGAAAGATTATGGAAGAGACAGCATCGTGCGACTGTAAGACACCTACATAAAAATAAGGCAATAAAATCGTTTCGTTCGATAATTAATAATTATTGGTGTTGAGGTTTAGAGTTATATAACTGCGCTCATTGAAAGTAACGTTCTCGATAAGTGTCTATGTGAAATTTATCGTCTAGATCCGTATTTGGTAGGCTATAAAAACGGTTAATTTGATTAGGGCCAATTTGTTTTTAATATGGTCATTTGTTTCGCGATCGGAATGTTTGACACTAATTGCTCGTTTAAAATCCGCTTTTGACGAGATAGAAGATACTATAAATAGGTTCAAGATTTAATTTATGCCATCGTCTAATGACCTTCTAACATCATCATAGAATAGGTACTTATTTATTCTGAAACAACATTGCAACATTTTGATTTGAAGCTTGTTTATGTACTGTTAAATTTTTGATGGTTTTATAATTAATCGTCTTAAACTTGTGCTAACTTTATTATAAACTGTGCTTAAAAATGTTTATTGTATTAATTTTGCTGTTAGCAATGTTTAAAAAATTATCCAAGTTTCAGAAAACTTCATAACATAATTTGTTTTTCTTTCTTTAATCTATTCGTCTTATGCTGCTCACACATAGATAGAAACTTGACTGAAAACTTTATCAACCAACTTTTCATCTCCTTTGCATGTTATCGCTTACCCAGACGACGGAGTTCTAAATTAATGTAATAGGGAGGCGGTTTGTATCTTGTAATTTTACTCTGAACCGTACCAATTAGATAAGTTTCGTATGTGCTATGGAGGGAGTACTCTCTTGTGCTTCAGTAGAGTATAGCATTATAGAAACATGTACACCGCGATGTAACATTCCAATTTCCGTAGAGAAACTTTGCGGGTTAAAGAGAGCATGTAGAAATGTATACTATTAAAGATATCGATTTTCCGACATGCTTTAGCGCAAAATTTATGTACAGAGTGATACAAAGATATGACGAATGAAGGGTGCGCATAACATAGACCGTAATATTGTACTACCTACTTCCTTGCCTTGCGCACTGATTCAATCACATTTCAAAACATTAATATTCTAGATCGGACCAAACTTGAAATGATTTTATGATTCTTCTCTAGATAATTGAGGACAATTCGACACTAAATTTAAATTTGAAAATGTACCGGTATGGGTCTCGTTTTGTACCAAAATCGTATATCTCTCTCTCTCCATCTCTTTTTCGGATTGCCTTTCTAAATTATGGCAGACAAAGAATCCTAGAGCAGAAGCGCAGAAAATAATGCAGATTATACTTTGGCCGAAAAATAATAACAAGTTTCTTGTTCTTCAATGGAAATTCGGCAGGAACATCATGATTGGAGGAATTATTAAGCTATTGAACGCACAGAAAAAAATTGCGACGACAATATTGCCTAAATGCTCTTATCCGTGGACGTTAAATGGTATGGACGTCGCTTCATAAAACTGTTAAAATTTTTCGCAATTTTAAACGGAAAAGTAAACGTCATTTTTACGTCACTAGTCTAAGACCGTCGGAATATTTTATTATTAATAGTAATACCCTATTCCTTTAGCATATTTCTTATATGTTCTTCATATTCCTTCGGTGTTCTCTAACTGTTTAACAAGCATTAATTTGTCAGCATAAAGCGTGACATATTCACTTATACAACGAATCGAGCCGATTTAGCAGTCGGTGATGATATGTACACCTTATTCTCTTTAATTGTTTCTTTCATGTTTGGCATATTTCTTCTGTTTTGTTTGATAGTTTGACAAGCATTGATTTGCCTATGTTTCTTTGTACGAGGGAGCGTTTTTATATTCGGGGAATGAGCGGGTTGTAGGGGGTGATTAGGTGCATTAGAGGCGTGGCCTGTGCAGCGACTCATAATTAGTATAAATATGAAGTTTCATTGTTATTAGACAGTTAGGGGATCATAACCCCATTATCATCAGATTGGGGGGTGATGTCACCGCCCTCGATCCTCCCCTGCGAAGAAACATAGACTGGTCCAAATTTGAGGAAAAGATCAAGGAACTGGAATGGACTTTACCGGGATCTCCAACATCCACACATCAACTGGAACTTCAGGCTCAGAATCTTACACAAAGTATATCGGGCTGCCTACACCAATCAACATTCTTCCGTGCTCCGACACTCGATAACTGGCTCCCTGCAAATATAAAATCGCTGATACAGCTAAAACGGCGGGCCCGCAAAAAGGCCCACAGAACCATGCACCCTGATGACCTCTATTTCGCAAACTCACTGTCCAACAGGCTGAAGCGTGTCCTAAAAGAATACAATGAGGAAAAATGGTGGGAAAATGTTTCCTCTCTAACCACAGACGATAGATCCATCTGCAAATTCTCTAGAGCCTTAAAGCTCAGCAAACAACAAAAGAATAATGCCTCAAATCCCATCCATGGCCTGAACAGCCTTGTATATGATCTCCTTCAAAAGGCAGAAGCATTGGCGGACCATTTTTGCTCTGTCCATGCGAATGATGAGCTCACGGACTCAGACGATGACACGGAGGTCTTGGTCGAAGCCTCCATGAATGTTCTCCCCTCTTTAACAGGGGAATCCCTCTCAAGGACCTCGAAGGCTGAAATAAAAACCTTTATAAACTCGCGAAAAAAGGGTAAAGCGCCTGGCCCTGACCAAATAACCTATAATGCCCTCTCACGGCTCCCTGATGTTGTGCTCGACCACCTGGTCAAGATTATAAATGCCATCCTCACACTCGAACACTTCCCGAACAACTGGAAGTACGCTCATGTAGTGGCAATTCCAAAGCCGAAAAAGGATCCTTTATTCCCTCAGCATTACCGCCCTATACGTCATCCTGAGCAGACTGAAAGAAGAACTTTTTGTTCAAGATTCGATCCAAAATGAACAGTTTGGGTTCCGTGAGGGTCTCTCGACGGATCTCCAGCTGTTCAGGGTGACTGAGGCAATTCGTAATGCCCTAGAGGCCCGTGAAACGCTGGGAGCGGTGTTCTTAGATATAGAAAGGGCTTTTGACACTGTGTGGTATTTTGCAGATAAAGAGAAATCATTTTTTATGAGGGTATAAATAAATTAATTGAAAGATGTGAAAAATGTATCCGTCTTGCAGGTGAAAAAAAAAAATTTGGTTTTTTATTTCCACCCCTTATCCCCCATTCCGCGAATATAAAAACGCTCCCTCGTAACTATTCCTGCTCTTAAAAAATCATCTCTCCAGTTGGACATTAAGTGTCCACCCCTCTAACAAAGACATATGTAACAAAAAAACAAACATATTAGCGTGGTGGAGATAATAGGAAAGCTAGCTAGGCTGGCCAAGGATTAGATTTCTATCACAACTACAAGTCTTGTAGTTGTGATGGCAATCTAATCTTTGGCCAGCCTAGCTAGCCTTCCTATTCTCTCCTCCACTCTAATATCCCAGGTAGCACGATGACGACACTTTTACGTCATAATTTGGTCATCGGTTACGTCCTTATAACTTTAAACAGGACGTCTAAATGATGGTAGGATCACGTGATTATGTCACAGACCAGTCACGTGAAAATTAGACGTCTTATAGACGTGTTCAGAATGACGTTATTTTGCCGTCAGCTTTAGATATATATTGTTTACACAGTAATTACGGTAATCAATAAAACAAACTCGAAATTCTTTAAAATATTTATTAAAATTAAAAAAATTACCATTGCCATATTATTATATGCACATATAGAGAGAACTTTTCGCCATTCCTCGCTGGGCACACAATCTTGAGCTACGCCGACATAACCCACAATTTTACCCTAAATGTTGCATGTCTCATTTCTCTTTTAATTCCTGATTTATTCCCACTTAGAGGTCAATAAAACAATAAATAATTAAATACCAATTTATTCCATAACATATAATAATATGTTTTCGTTAAATAAGTTCTTCAGTGGAAGAAATTGACATTTAATATGTGTCAAATTACTAATAATATAAATATAAATTGCCATGCCTATCAACAAAATTATCTAAAAAACAAACAATTCATTGATATATCGAATTTTAATTATATTCACAAGTAATAATGAAGGAATAGTGATTTAATACAACATTAGAAATTGAAATGATTTGATCATAGATATTAATTTATCACTGCCAAATTATTCATTATGAAAGACTTGAAATATAAACAAAATAAAACTCTGATCAGTCAGTTTAAGTCTTCCAGTCACCAAACACTCAATAGAAGCTGACGCATTTCAACGGCAAAGTTATCATTATCAAAGCGCTTGTGGAGTGTTTGGTGTGTTGGAGGAGAAATAGTGCACACGAAAGACTTTTTTCTGCTTACCCGAAACGACACTAAAAAGGCGCACACCACACACAATTTAATTGAAAATCTTTCCCTTTCATATCAAACTTTCATCGATACACAAATTTCGAACGAAGTTTTGAAATGCTTAGAACAGAACACTAGAATTTTCAAGAATCGACTATGATCTTTACATCTACTATTTGAGGGGATTTTGAATTTAAAGCTACCAAGAAACCTTTGGTAAACCAGAAATATCTGTATTCGATATGTTTTTATCAATTTCTCGGTTAGTACTAGTTCTGGTCGCTAGAAGAAATGAGGTAAAATTAGTTTACTAGCTGAACTGTTGTGCAATACAAGTCTACAGGCAAAAGTAATGAAATCAGATATGATCCAGCGCTGCTAAATCGCAAATAAAGAGGCTCGACGTTCCCTAGAGCAGGGTACCGCGCATCATTGTCGTGGCACTCTCGTTCGTAAGCAATATTAGGTGCATACAAATTTTTACCTTTACAAGCGTAAAGCTGGATCCAATCAGACCACCACCTCCCTTGATCACAAGGCGTATCCTCAACGCGGACGCCTGATTGCCGTCATGGCTGGACCTTGGCGAAGATGTACGCGACATCATAGATCGGAGATCCAGTGGCCAGTTGGAGACAGTGTTGCCACTGCTACCCCATTCTGGGCAGATCTACCCCGCTATCAAAATATCAGCTATTAAAATAGTTAATTACAAAGAACTTCCATTCATTGCTTTAAAAAAGTTAAACAATCGGGCTGCTTTCCAAAACTTGCTGAATTTTTTTATTTTTTGGGCACCATCCGGTCATCACAACGGGAATTCTTATTTTGTTCAGTCCAACTTCCCAACGTCCAACTCTGAATTGGTAGTGAGTTCGGAATGTTTAGATTTATGCTATAATGCTAACGCAAAATTTACGTCTAAGTAAAAAATAATTAAATTATTAGCTTTTAGTTAATCTAGCCCTCACCGACCCAATTCTACCTTCCACTTTGGCGGTAATCTAACCCGGAAAAAAGTGCATGTGGCAACACTGGATGGAGGTCATCTCACAGCGTATAAAAGGCTAAAGGACCTGCAGGTCCAGCCTTAGAGCAGAAGAAGCCCTCAGAAAATGAAGTCAGGTTTCGTACTCGGAGTGGCGTTGATGACACCTGGTAGGCAGAAGCTATATATAGTTGGTCTATAATACTTCACTTCTCCTATTGTTTATGCTAGTAAGGTGATATCTACAATTATACTATGACCGCGTATTACGGACAATTCTGGTTTAATGTGTGTGTGTCAACGCTCTTCAATCCTTTAGGATACCAATGAACTCCAGTATCAGTCCAGTCAATCAGTCCAAAAAATGAGAGACTGGGAAAGATCAAATAAATTGAAAATAACATTTACATATTGTCGTAAATATGAGCAAGGTGAATAGTGGCTGTTTATAGGTTCATATGTGTGATTAATCTCAATATGGTTCCAGTATAGCATAAATGAAATTCGTGTACACTGAAAATTTTTCATGACCAATGACCACACGCAGTATGTTGATGGGTATTGCTTCAATTTCCTCTCGAATGCGTTGCTTGAGATCTTGGATAGTTCAGAGTGGAAAAGTAATCGTAAGCCAATAAATCGGGAGATCAAGGAGACCAAATGATATCCCCGTTGCAAGAAATGACGTAGTCTACGAGCAAAGTATTCACAGCATTTATTGAAAATGGAAAACGGGCAAGTTGTGCAGTCAAAAAGTTACAAATCATTTCGACATATTGCTGAGAATTAATGGTCATCGCATTTTTAAACTCATTCTTGAAAATAACGTGACGACGATTCAATTTACCGAAATTGCGCACCATTCTGTTACTTTTTCAAAATGTAGAGTCGTTTGATGAAAGTAAACAAGGCTTTGCATCCGCCCAATGTTTGAAATTTTGTTTATTAACAAAACGTGATAGGTGGAAATGTGCATCATTATTCATCCACAAGTTGTGGAATTGATCACTATCTATCACTATCACCAGGATTGTCTTATCAGCATGGATATTTCAGCACCGCCTGTCGAGCAACTTGGATGTTGTGATGGATTCGAACTAATCTTGTACTTCCAGCTCATTTTTCGACGTTGTTAATCGCGAAAAACACGACGCATTTGAATAAAATTCTCGGTATTCTGATTCAGTTTATTGTTAACAAAATGGTAGATTGAAGAATAATGACATTCGTACCCACTATACCAACGTCCGAGCACTAAAGTTCACTTCAAATCATTTCGTTCCATTTGCCAAACCCTGTAACAACTAACTACTATAAAAAAAGACACCATTAACCCATTTCCAAGATATTGGATCGCTTTCTTTCTTCGCTAGCAAAAGGAGTGGAATTTTATGTTGTAATTAATATAAAAATTTCTACATGAATGTGAGGTTCTAGGTACAGTGGAAAATTCTCAATACGTGGCTTTAAAACACTTTCTAAGCTTATAATGGTCAAGTTGTCAACAAGATTTCTAACTACTTATTATCTAAAGAAGTAGGTACTTAAATCATGAGAGCTGTAAAGAATAGAAAACCACCTACTACAGTATAAGCATCTTACAATTGGACAACTTCCTGTATTCTGCATTATTTATGTTCCTTAGAATAAATCATTAATCTTTTGTGGTACAAATCTCAGTGCGTTGTTTATTTAGTAGATGTTGTTTAATGATCATTCCTTTGAAATAAATTAAAGAAGAAAGATTATACAAATTCTTAGTTGATTTTATATGTTCCAATAATGTTTTGTAATAATCGCAATACTATCTCCGTAGACTACAAGAAAAGGGCACCTGTTTACAAGGAAATTTCTACTTTAACTCCCGGATTACTTACGATTAAACACGTGAATTTTAGAAAGGCCATTAGTATCTCAGCAGTCAGCAAACAATTTTAGGTAGATATACCTGCTATCTAATACCAGCAAAGTCAGTACAAATCCCATTGTAATACTTTGTACATCATAATTAGGTATTATTAAGCGCGGTAGCTTAGAGAGAACATTGCTATCCGGGTCGAAAACTCTCATCATCTACTGGTTACCTGTCCAAACATCATAAATTTTTACGAAATGTTCGAGTTCCGGGAATGCTACTGGCTTTCTATCCCACCGTAGGTAGTAGCTAGTTGTATAAATAGTTTGCTTTAATACTTACGTATAATGCCCCTTAAGTAGTACAAGAGAAAGGATTCTTGAAGTATGTCATAATAATCATGCTGTGTATTTATTAAATTAAACAGAATTATATAAACATACATTGTTAGAATTAAGTTCTATATAATAAATAAAATATTACAATTGAGTTAGTTTGCTTTCTATTATGTCTTCTTGTATATACTTTAAATTTAATGATATACTGAAGAAAAAAATTTGTATATAACATAATAATATCTCTTCAAACATTCTCCACGATATAAGCCTACTATTTTAAAATAACACTTTCCTAATTTATTTTTATCTGATCTCCAAACTGTAAAGTAGAAAAAAAAAGGAACAAAATATTCGAGAGTATAAAAGGACTCCATTTAACCTAACGCCAATTTAAAGTATACGTTTAATGGTACGACATTACTCACTGCCAAATTAGGCATCGCACAAGCTCACTCTTTCTGATATAGCTACAGGAACAGAATGGAATTCGTAGAGATATGTATGTGTATGCGGCTGTACGCACTTTTCTTCCTAGGTTAGATTCCGAGCATCGTTGCCCGAAGTTGTTACCATAGAATGCTAACCTTATACATTAGAACTAATTTATTATAATGCATTTTAACACCTGTACTTAGATAATTTATTCCGGTCGCCTTAAATGTTTGTATCTTGATGGAGGCGAACAATTTATTTACTAGGTAAAACGTGTATGATCGTTACGTTTAATATTTGTTGTAATAAATAGCTTTTTCGGAGTTTCATGCTGAGATGTGTGGTTCAGAAACGGTAACAAAAGGTTAAATTACGTGTGGGATAAATTTCGACTAACTGGATAAATAGAATGAGAAAAATCCTAGATCGACATCCAATATATCCGATAAAGAGTTATAAGTTAATCAAAGTTGAGAGCTGAGTCTTATTGTTTATTATCATTTATCATTTTATCAACGTTTGTCATAGTGCGCGTCATGCACGCTTACACACCATTACAAGAAGTTAGAACTTACATTTTAATCCTTAGATTACCATGCGGAATCTTTATAGAGCCCAGATTGCATGTTCCACATTTCATTCGTTTATATTTTAATATTTAATGATATGCACTTGTCATTTATTTCTGAATTTTGTTACAAAACATAGGGGAGGGTTGCCAAAATCGCAGCACTCTTTATATTCGCATATTAAAAAATAAGTAACAGTACTTGTGTTACAAAAAACTAAACAATACACTCTGCTACGTTTTAGATAGATTATAACAAAAAGTCGAATTGTTCTGGTCTCTTTAAGATTTTAGTGAGGTCTGCAAATGAAGCGATTTGGGAAACAAGATTCCTAAATCTCACTCCCAGTTTCCTAAATGGCACTATATTATTTTAAAGAACAGAAGAATAGCTGTATTTAGTGAAGCAGCTTTACTTTAATAAAACTGAAACAACAAAATTTATTTCAAAATGTTAAAATAACATCAACTAACAAAAAATTTAATTATACAAGAGTGACACAGCTTTCGTGGGCCCACTTTAAACGCCTTTGACACTGGATCATATCTTCCAACCTAACTTCGTCGCACAGGAAGCAATACCATTCATCCTTATTAATTGTAATTTCCACTTGGGTTTCAGTTTTCTGGCCCAGCTTTGGCTGAACTGAAGGTTTTTGTAGGTTTTCTTTTTGTCGAAAAAAGGTTTTTAGCTGCCTTTTTTTATTTCCTCTTGCTGTCTGTTTTGCTTTGGAAGTATCTAAATCTTTGACATAAGGGCTCGATGTTAGCAATACTGCCTTTTGTGCTGTTCTAGTATTAATATATATTATTATATATATTATTATATATATATTATTATACTATATTAATTATAGTATTAATTAATATATTAATTCTAGTAGCTGCAAAACCACTGGATGCATTCTTTAGGGCCGCCTGTTAGTATGCTTCGTTTATGAGACTGGCAACTTCTAATGGAGGGACTTTCCTCCCTGGATTACTATGTAGCCACTTCACTATAGCTTGATGGTAGTATGCCTCCAGAGGTCCAAGCACAGCTACATCTAAGGGTTGTAGACGATGGGTGGTATGGCCTGACAATTGCAAGATCAGCATCCCATTCTAACAAAATTCTGAACTGACAACGACATTGTAGTTATTTTTTTCTGCCGCTTAGTTGGGCCCGTCTTCAGCTTCAGGGAGAGAAGGAAGCGGGGGATATAATGTAGACATCTCCAGCAGAGAGACCGTAAAAATTCCTCGTTTGTTCGTTTGTTTTGTTGTTCGTTTGCTTCTAAACCGCCGAACGGCACTGGAATTACAATTTGGAGAGATGGAGAACCCGATGGCGATGAGTGCCATTCAGACCTACACAGGGGACATTTTAAACCGTTGCCTTAAGACAGGCTAACAGGTTTGATTCTAAGGTGGTATTTCACTTCCAGAGGACGCTCACGAAAGTGGCAGAACAACACAGCACTACACTGAGATAGGATTCAAGCCTCTCTTTAATCAGAGGCAATAATATGGCTGACAAGCTAGCAAAACGTGCCAGCGAACGACCATTCACAGATCTACAACCTACGTGCAGTATCACAGCCTTTGTCAGATCCGAATTTGTTGGTAAGACATTATCAGCGTGAGACATTCTAAATACTCGGGATCCGTCCAAATGGGAAAATACTTCGCAAGGTAGTCTTTATGAGCAGAGATAGGCTCAGGTTGCTCACAGGAATCTTAACCGGTTACTGCGCACTGAATAAACACTTGCATCGCATGGGCATAGTAAACTCTGCTCTGTGTAGAAATTGGGAGTGCGAAGAAAACGCCAGTCCATTTGCTGGCCGACTGCTCAACACCGGACAGAGGCAGAGATACTTTGGGGTCGATCGATTATACGATTCCGGAGTAAATCAATTAACTATTGACCAGTTTATGGACTTTTTTGTCCGGGTGTAACCTGACTAAGAGGACTAAAACGGAATGGGGGCACAATAGGTCTATCCTTTGGCCGAGCTTGTTTCCCAGGTTGTCTCGCCCGTGTAATCGGAAAAAAAAACAGTTTAAAAAAGATGGATGGAGTCCCACCGAGACCCCATGAGACTGTTTAAGGAATTATTCTTATTGTACAAATCAGTTATTTAGCATCCGATAAGTCAACTGTTATGTGAATGAGGTGCATTATTAAGCGTCCATTTCGACAATTTATCGAAACCAGTGCGATATGAAATATAGATTTGGGCCCTCGCCGTAAAGATTACGACGCAAACGCTTGGTAGAAGACAATATTGAACTGTTGTTCAAATCGAGTTGTAGTGTAACAACAGATAATTTTTTTTATATCGGCACCTCTTGCAAAATTTTTGTTTACAAAACAAATTACGTTTCTCGGAACCATTCGGAAAAATAAAACTGCAAAATAGTCGTTTTTATTTGCTTTTTCTCACAATCTAGTGATGGTGTCATATATTCCAAAGAAAGGTTCAAATACTATCATATGAACATGGTAACGAACAAGTATCGCAAGAGGAGCATCAAAATCCTAACATAATTTTGGAATATAACACCACTTATGAAGGTGTTGGCATTAATTTGACAGTATTCTTATACTCGCCGTATAGCTGTTCTTTGATATTGCATGTTTGCATGGATTTATCATAACAACAATAGCAAAAATATTTTGGAAAACATTTGAAAAAGACCTGATGACATGAAAAAGTGTCCCCATGTAGGCAGAGCTATTCAGGCTTGTCGTATGTTGGTAGTTGATTCTGCATCATTTGCAGTTTGTTTTGCCGTTTGTCTCTAAGATTATTGGACAAAAAGGTTAGCATCCGATCTTACGCATGTGGATTGTTTATTTGTAGAAAGCATTGCAAATCTGTTGTAAAATCTAATAACTGTTGTAGTTTATATTCTATAATAATATTAATTTCTTTTGATAAAATATTTTTTTTTAATGTAGTGGGTCCTTAGTTGCAGTGACTCCGTAAGCCGTATTGCTTCTCTGGCTATCACTGCAACTCTCGCGGTGTAGTTTTGTGTGTATGTTGTGTTCAATTGGCTTTGTGACAGCATCATATCGCCTTTTATGATGCCGCCTGTTAATCACTTTGCTCCCAACAGCGAATGGCAAGTCGATCCGGGATTAAACTCTCTGAAAAAATGTCACCGTTCCTCCAGAGAATTGAACCCTGGCGCCTATCGTCCTCTCACAACTATAGTCAGCCGCCTAACCACTGCGGCCATCGACCCGTTAATAGTTATTTACGAGCCAAGTGCGTGAAATCATATTTCGCGAATGAGTGACCAGTTTAAAGCGCGAGCCGGAGGCGAGCGCTTTATGGGCACGAATTCGCGAAATGTTTCACGCACGAAGTTTGTACAATAT
This sequence comes from Holotrichia oblita, assembly GCA_023690525.1. Lineage (NCBI taxonomy): Eukaryota > Metazoa > Arthropoda > Insecta > Coleoptera > Scarabaeidae > Holotrichia > Holotrichia oblita. The sequence continues at coordinate 19,192,982 of CM043015.1, forward strand.
TTTTTGTACGAGAACTATAATAATAATACATATTGTTAAATACGTTATCGTCTATGACCATATATTATTCAGGTTAGGGATTTATGATTTTAAAATGTCACTAAATTAATCAAGTTCCAGTAAGTACCAACTTTACTTTTACGCACTCGTGCTTAAAGTGACTTTTTACGCACGCAAATCGAATCGTGAAATGACAGGTTTTGATAGGCGAGTACAAAAAAATTATATTGATGGTCTATATGGATTTAAGGCCCTTTGTAATTATATACTCTAACCTGCAATTAGTACTTTATATCCATACATTCATTGGGGTCGTAAAAAGAGCACACGAACTAGGTTATGAGATTTTTAATCCGTTGTAATCTAAACGTTAAAAGATTTGCAAAATAAGTCATTTAGGAAGTATATTTGGTTTGTTAAAAGCTGATCATGAGTTGTTAAATAAAGTAGAACTTCCTGTACATCACAGTAGCGACGAGGATAGAATTGAAAGCAGCATGTCAATCAAATTGGAAAAACTGGTAATAAAATATACGAAGGAGTGAACTGTAGACTGCCAATTGACAACCAGCCATTTACTTCAGGTTCAAATGGTACTAGTTGTAGTGTGGTAGTGGCTTTTACGTTCTATGTAGAAACCTGTCTTTAAGTGTACCTCAAGGCTGGGTTTATCAACGTGAGCATAAAAGTGTTAGTTAAGTAACTGACAGATATTGCTAACTGGCAGATAAAATTTAGCAACTGTTTATCGTAATGCAGTTAATTGCAAGTTGATAAACTGTAAGTTTGTCGATAGTTGGTCATACTGATAAATAATTAGCGGATTCTGATTCGCTATCAGAAATCCTTGAAGACTTTTATTATATGTATAGTAATATAGTGCATAAATTCAAGTTACTGACATTTTATATCCTAAATTGCAATGGATTATTTCGTTGATTACTTACTAAGTAGTAACGAAGATGAAGATATATCAGAAGTGTTACAGTATGAAACAAATAGTCAAGAATTCAAATTCATGTACCATCATCAGGTTGTTTATTTTCGATTGCATGTTTGTATTTGTTTGTAATTTTCGTACGTTTTTCTCGTTCGGTGTAAAATTAACACACCGTGTATTTGCAGCCTTCAGTTTCATAATAATGCAAGTTAAAAATAAACGCGTTATCTTTAAAATAAAGCTGTGGATATGTATATTAACTCTGAGGTACCTACATTCCTTTATCCTGCAGATAACTTCTATTTAACACTCAATAAACGTCTCATTGTAATTATCTTACGAATAAAATTTTATCTGCAAGTTAATTTATTTATCCTCACATTGATAAACCCATCCTTAGATGAATACATTAACCGTTGGATTATTTAAAACCTCCTGTACACCACATTATCAATACCAATGCTAAAATTGATCGCGTTGTCATGGTATTTTTTAAATCTAAATTATGTTGTCTGTCCAAGGTGCTGAGACAAAGCCGTTTGGGCGGTTATATTATATGAAACTGTGTATTGGTGATTATAAACGCGTTTCTTTAAATATTGCTGAGTTTGATCGTTGTAGGGTCCATTGTAGACTTTGCAGTCTAATTTAGGGACGACATTACTTTAATTATCCTGTTTAAATGTTGTTTTTAAATTAGTAAAAAACCTATTAGGCATAAATTAATTCAAAATCATGTTCGTTGTCGTTTCATTCTTCTTATTTATAGCCGACATGAAATTAGCCCGCCCCCTCCCTCCTAACTTAAAGCAATTTTGTCCCAAGACTAATAAAAATTTGGAATAAAAAACGTATTCCCTTTAAAATGTTGGCAACGAGTCTCTATCATCAATTCTTTGGTATGGATGTTGATTGAAACGTCATCTAGATTATGGTAGCACTAGAAGAATGGCAATTTCCAAATTATCAACATAATTTCTTATATGGCCTTTTTAAGTAGTTTAAAGGAAAATCAGCGGACAAAATTTTACAACAGATGGGAAAGTTTTATTCTTGGAACGACTATACAAACTGCTGAAGGGTTATCTGCGATATTTTCAACTTTCTCGTCATATACAAAATCTCACGTATATACCGCAGAACTTGTGAAAATCCTGTGCATTGCATACACAATATGATACAGTCATACGCATAAGTGCACAGGGGTCCGTTATTCGTGATTCAAATCACGCCACTAATAATACGCTTTCGTTTTTATCCAGTCGCATTGTCTCAAGCCACTATCTATTTACAGATTATTAAAAAAGCGTTTTGTGAGCGTCATTTGAATTCATTGTCGGGCGCTTCATTGTTTCCAATGAATGGACCCACGGCGTGTGTGTATAAATAAGAAATTAAAAAGTCTCTTTCTTCTTCTGGTCGTTTCGCTTCTTTTTTCCGCCGAACAAAAGGAAAGAGCCTTCTCTCTTCACTCCGCACGCAAACACACATACACATACACCCAGGCCAAGATGATAATGGAGATAGACGGAGCGTGTTGTGTTACAAAACGTTCAAATAAGAATTGATATGTTAATATACCTACCTGAATATAAATTGAATTGATGAAGAGAGGTGTAGTGGCTTCCACAATACGTCTACTTCTGTTTCGCTCTTTCGCTTGGCCAACTATTGGCTCGGTTGCACTTGGTTTGTTGCTATTGTTTAGATTTTTCTTGCGTTTACTTATTGTTGGAGAGATTACTTATTAGAAACTCGTAGCTCGCGACCAATTATACATTGCTAGCATTATTTTGTCTACCGAAATTTGTTCCTTTGTTCTATATACAAATCCATGGTTGCTGCATAATTTTCGTAATCAAAATTGCTCGTGCAGAATAATGAATTTTCTTAAAAGAAGTCGTGATGAAACTTCGGAAAAAGTTTTCCAAGTAGCAGCTCATCAGTGCTCATAACAGAGACTCGGACCATCAAGGCCTTCGTTATCATTTACTACAAGCTATAGTCCATCGAATCAACAAGAATAACAATACTTCAATAATTTATTATGAAACTGTTTCTTTTTTTTTGTTCATGTCCAGAATGTAACAATGGACTTGCCAACTGATGACTGGCAGGAGATTTGCATACCTCAATTTTCTAACTAAATTGTGGCCCCAACTTTTATTGTTAAGTCAAATGAGAATTAATAGCGTTCATTAACAAGTTGTTCATCAATTTTTTGTTTTTCGTCTGCTGGAAGATTATGAAAATGTGCTTTGTCTTAGGCGATGCTGATAACAGTGCCTTTGCCTGCTTTTGTCTTGGCGTATTCTGCCAGTGGGAGGCCTTTCTGTTGTCCCCCCATTTGTTAAATGCTTGTTTTAAGTGGCGGTTTTGCAGTCCACAACAGGGATAAGGTCCAATGAAAGGCATTTTCGCTGCTTCTTTGGTTTATCTGCCTTTTCGTTCCCTTCCATCCCTTGATGACTTGGGACCCACTGAAGTGTTAGGTGATTATTATGTCCCAATTGCTTTAAATTGCATGTACATTCATGCAACAGACCGGATTCGTTAGCGTAGACACTCACAGCCTTCAACGCTGCTCGACTATCCGTTGATATACTAATTGTAAGACAATAGTTTTAAAAAAATATAGGGGGTGGGGGTTATTTCTGGAAAACAAGAACTATAACAGGCAAACTATTGTCTCTATCTTTTAGTACTCATAAAACAGTTATATATTTGTCTTAACTTTTTTTGTTTTGTCTTATAGTTTTGAAGATATTAAAGCAAATAGCGAAGGCTAGCGTTGGCTTTAGGGAGCCCCACCCCCGAAAACGAGCGATTTAGCATCTATGGAAGTTACCGTTGTTCTTACACGGCATCAGTCTACAAACCCACCAAATTTCATTTAAATCGGTCACCACCACTTGCCTGTGTTTCCTTGTTAGTACGGCTTTCGATGACTGGTCGAAGTTGTATTGCGTAGGGATCTTGTCCTTTGCAATGTGAATTAGGTAGTTACTGTTGGGATCTTCAAGGATTTTAAGGTGTCCTCTAATGTCCCCAGGTTTTAGTCCCGTAAGTCTGTCCAGAGGTAGGGCACTGCACGCTGCAGTGGGACAGGTCCGCATCACTCCCGTGATATTTAGACAAGTGAGTCTTTGGATTTGTTGATGCTATTGTTGTACATTCTTCTGTGTTGTTTTTGGCCACCATACCAAAGCAGCATAGGTGATGATAGGTCTTATAATTGCCGTATATGACCATAGGATCATTTGAGATTTAAGACCCCAGTACATTCCTAATGCTAAAACCAGCATTTGTGTCACCACCGTTCCACTTTCATTTGAAGATGACTGAAGCGGGATTTCGCTGGACTCCGGCAAATGTTGAAAACTGTTGGTGTCTTAAATCAATTTGAAGACTGTTCACTTGGTCCACGCGAAACTTTGCTAGCAATTGCGGCAATTTGGACAAATGCTTTCTCTCGTCGTCGTTTTTTTCTTTCAGAACGGTTTCAGAAATGTTGAAGATGCTTTTTATTCATGATAAGTTCCTGTTCGACGGGCTATCACTCTAAATTTTTTGGGATAACCAGCCATTTCGATCATCTTATGTTTTGTTTCATATTTTGGAGTCTGCTAAGAAACTTGATCGTAACTGCCTTCTTGATTTTTTTTTATTTGGGGTTTCATCAACAAAGAAGTTTATGAGAAACTTGTTACAACAAAAATTAGTCAAGTAACAAGGAATGTCATAGTAAAGAGAGCCTTGACACGACAACTTTGGTGTTTAGTTGGATACCTTTCGACCTCTCTTGAGGAACAAAAAAACAACAGCAGCAGAAGCTAAAGTCTTCTTCCTAGTTGTAGTTCGATTGATCCTTCATCCTTCACTAATTGTTGGTGCAATCGGATGAAAGCAAAAACTTGAAATCTGTCGTTCTTTAGAAAAAAAAAATGGTTTTATTAATATTCAATTCTAATTGATGTCAATTATTAATAAAAGCGAAAGGTTAACATTCATTTAGTTAAATGTTCATGTTCGTGGAAAACCGTTAATCTAAATGTTCTGTTATTTAAATACCATAATAATGTAATAAAATAGTTGTAACTGCGGCATTAGATTACACTACTTCCAAATAGTACTTTTTGAGTCAATTAAAAGAATTCAAGAAGTATTTATACAAAAAATGCCTGTAATAGATGCTCACGGTATAATTGCAGGAATCACTCTACTATAACAGAAGATGAGAGAGGATAAGTCTTAGAGACGGACTATAATTTCTGTTTATCAGGCGTCATCAGTGTCACACACCCTACCTTCATGGCCGTCGCCTCATTAACTTGCACTGAAAATAATTCGGATGTTAAGCTAATTCGTCCATCGGCTAAGCTCAGAAATGGTACCAACCTTATCTGGCGTTACCAACGAGTTTTTATCGACTTTCCCATGTGGTACTAATTCTGATCTTGTCCGATAGAGGTAATGAGCGCAGAATTTGTTCGATATCCAAATTGTTCTACAATACAAGTTAGTGAAGTGAAAGCGATGAGAGCAATGACACTATAGTCTTGGCCACGACTTGTTTTCAGAACAGCTTCACTGCCTGGCAAGTATTTGGTTTGATCGACGTTGTCAACTGATAGAAACGATGCACCAGTTGATACTAAGCTTTCTGAACCAAACCAACCGCTTATAATTCCATATTTGCAATCTATTTGATTAACATCATTCTTTGGATCCATAACAACACAAGCCATATTTTAGGGGATCACATGGATCACGTCTATCTACTTTTGGGATACTAAATAGCATGCAATCACCCTGCTTTCGTTTAAGTTCCATTCCTATTCTTGAGTTGTTGAGCTGTTGAGTCGTGCCCACTGGTCACTCATTCGCGAAATATAATTTCACGCACTTGATTCGTAAATAACTATTTTATGTCTTGATTAGACTTTTCTATATTTCTTTGACTTTGAGGATGTCTACGTCAGCCTAGAAAAATCAACCACTCCGACCACATTTGTTTTATGGTTTACGAATTCACATCCATTATCACTTTGTAAAAATTTCGGAGCCCCAATTAGACAAAAATTGCTTAATAGTTAAATAGCAGTTTCTCCTGCCTTTTTTTGTTTTCAGTGGCCGTAAAAATCGATTGGTCTTGATAGTTTAATATCCATTTACACTTTCCGTCAGGGATTGGCCGAAAATCAATGAGATCTATCTGGCCTCGCTCGTTAACGTATGTATGTGGAAACTGGGAATTGGATGAACCACAACTTTTTTTATACAACTCGATTCTGCAACAACCAGATCGAGTTGCTTACTTTCTAAAAATTTTGATTTTCAACTTATGGTTGCGTGTGATGACCTCATGGAAATATGGCATAAAATGACCCGTATTGTGTGAAAAGGCCTGCCTGCAGTTTTACATGCTTCTACCGATGAAGAAGGTAGTCAGATTTAAAGATGTTTTAAAGTCCAAGCAATTCAGCGCTCACAATCAATGTGAAGTTGTCACGCTATTTGCAATTTTACATTACGTTCCAAAGCTAAGGTAAATACTGCGTTTATAGTTTTAAAATGGAAATTGTACAAAAAATCAGGAATTTGGAGTTGGGGAAAGTACAGAAAGTATTACATTCTATTCCTATTATTTCTGTTTGGGTTAGCATTGTTAGTGGTTTTAGTGAGATTTCATCATTTAATTTTTGCAACTGTTCATATCTACGGTTTCCATTTTCTGTCCTATTTACTCAATAGTTATAATAATACCGCGTTTTTCTACACAAATGTCTGATATACTCGAACGTAATCGTATACTTATGGAAATTCTAAGATTCATTCTCGATTATTAGTTAAAAATAAACGTCGGAGTATATATCTAACCATTCACAGGATTTGCAACACCAACCAGATAGATAGAGATCATTCCTCTGAAAAATTATCATAAATAAATAACTCGAAACTGAAACGATAAACGCCGACATTCTAGGTTTCCGAATGGCCGAAACTTCCGTCCGGCGAAAATCCGAGACACTCTGCCGTGATTCACTTCCCATCTTATAACCGGAATTAGATAGCCGGTTGCTGTGATGCTCTAAAGAGTTTCGGTATAAAGCGACCGCAACTCACCGCATAATATCTCCACCGAAACCGGGAGATAGATATTTCCATATATACCAGTGGCAAATAAATCCGATCCTATTACACCACACGCGTACATCTTTAGGAATATCGCGTTATGACGTTAGGTTTCCTAGAATTACGAAAATAAATCTTACGAAATTACATCACCGTACACAAAATTGTAGATTAGAATGGGGAAATCAAGGCTTTTTTTAATTTTATTATTATGCGGTAATATTAAATGGTGATAAGTTCGTATAAAATAAAAAGAAATCTTCAAAGAATTCATGTCTTTATTATATTGGATTGCATTCTTTTTCTATTCAAGAATACGGAAATGATAAAGGTTGCATTCTTCAGGTAACTCTCTTAATATCAATCAAATAGTGCTCTGTCTATGGTCTATTACTTTGATGACATTTATGGCGAGCTTCCACTAGTAACCTGAATTGTTTCATTTGTTAGTTCCTCCTCCTATTCTATAATTAATCTTCTTCGGATATATTTTACAAAGAACTGTTTCTAGAAGTATTCCTAATAACATTGAACACTTCTCTAAAAAACTTGCACGAAGAAGTTTCTATAAAAACAAGGTTTGAGTAACTCCTTGGTCCATATAGGTTAGATTAATGAAGTACCTAACTCTGCTGCAGGCTGATTAACTTTGCAATTGTTCAATAGAAGAAAGGCTTTGCTATCTTCTGGTAGTTTAACTTTTTTGTATTTATCCTTAATCTGTAGGACCAAGTGATGAAAAAACCAGTCTTGGAATAATGCAACAGTCATTCAAGCATTTTGTTGAACGTTACAATGAACGGACAACTCTTAAAAAAGCCCCTGGCTTCTTAAATTTACGACAACGAGTTAATCGATGGTCCCCCGACGCATTAGAATACAGTAAAACTTTAATTCTATTTTTGTTTTAACCCTCGACATATTCTATCTAGAGCAGGCCGATTTCATCAACATTATTGTCTCCCCAGTCTTTGTTAGATCACCATGTCCTCTCCCGTTGCATCAAGGCTGCCAATGTCATACCAAAATTTAGTTTCTGAACCAGCCTTCTGGAAAATTACAGTCGTCTTCTGTTATATTCAAATCCTCTCTAAACTTCTTAGCCTCTCCTATAATCATTGGCCCCATTACAGACTTTCCTTCGAGACATTTTGTACTGAACCATTTGTATAGTACGCTGTCTAGTTGTTCCAAATTTGGTTTATTTAATGTCTGTTTAGAACGCATTTTTTCTCCTGTTACAGACTGTGAAGCGAAACGCATTAATTTCATAAATAATTTCAGATCCAATATTAAATTCATTCTTATTCTCACCTTTCTCCAGTCGTTTAATGATTTTCAGTTTCCGACTGACAGTAGTTGTTTGAATGTTTGCCATATGTTGAAGATTTGCATGTTTATCGTTTCATCCCAATTAAATGTTCCCATTGAATTTTCAATTTCTATTACATAATTATGCAATCACGATAACCAGTAGTCCTAGGTATACACGTAAAGCACGAGAAAATGACGAATTATTTTGCTGTCAACGATTTTAGTTCTTACATTTGTCGAGTTGCGCTAAAGAAACACGAGATCTGCCGATTTAACTCTTTAACTAAATGTTCCCGCTGGTACCATACCAGTGCCAAACTATCGCAAGTCTACTGTAATTTGGTACAGTATTTCTTTCGACCATAAAAGTGCCATACTACATGTGCTAATTGCAACCACACCATGCTTGCGCAATATTTCTTCACAGTTATTTTAGAGTTTGTCGAAAATGCTTCCATTTGGAATATTTTTTGTCTGAATACCTGAAAGACTTCTGAAACACCTGTAATTATTATGTGTGAACAGTTTGCTACCAAAGCTAACGCCAAATCTGAAATATAAATTAGCCGAGCTGATACACATTTGATTATAATTACATAAACCTGATATCTAAACATTTGACACTATTAAATTTAGCACATCTTTATCACGAACTTTCAATATTTGTCTTATATCAGAGAGGCCCGGAGACAAACAGCGGAGACAGTGGTAATGAAAGATACTTCACTCCTTTCATTTCACAAAAAAATGTGCCATAAAATATTTAATTCAGCCAAGAATTTAATACTGATGAACGGTAACTAAAAAGGAAGAAATCTAAAGCTGTAAGAGATTCACGTGGAGCACCTAAACGGTCACAGAAAAACCATGGCCAAACTATCTTAACGGAGACTAATACAGTCTAAGCTGAACCAAAAAACAAAGGCTAACCACTCATGAAAAGCCAGCCGGCTAACAGCGGAGACATCTGTTTGTAATAGAAGATTTGAGCCAAAGGAACATCACAATTTGGAAATTTATGATCCTTGTCCTAGTTATTCAGGAGTAGTGATTATACAGTTTAGTTATTGTGTTTTAATGTAATAGGTTAATTTAATATGTTAACGGACTGATAGCCGTAGTGGTTAGGCGGCTGACTATCATTGTGGCGTGACGATAGGAGCCGGGTTTCAATTCTCTGAAGGGACGGTGACATTTTTTCAGAGAGTTGAAATCCGGATCGTCTTACCATTCACTGTTGGAAGCAAAGTGATTAACAGCGCGGCATTAGAAAAGGCGGTATGATGCTATCACAAAGCCATTTGACACAATTTACACACACAAAACTATCAACCGCAACAGTTGCTGTGATAGCCAGACAAGTAATACAACTTACGATGTACACCACCCATTAAAGAAAACAGTTCCTTTCAATAATTTGTATTACATAATTACGCAATCACAATAACCTGCTTTGCAATCAACGATCTATCATCATATCCTTCTCATCTGTTGAACTTAATGAAGGATCATTTATCTTTCGAGAGCTTAGAGCAGTTTCAGCGGTCATAATATAGACATATTAAGTTAATAGTTATTGTGACGTGATTTAATAGGTTTTCTTTATTTAAGTATGTTCATATTTCAAACCTGAACATAATTTGCAACATAAAAAAAATCCAGAAAATACAGATAATGTTTTCGAAGTTACAGGCTTTTAATATTATTACAATTGCACCAATTTATTTGAGTTCATAAAAAGTAAACCCGCAATTCAATTAATT